>JXTB01000320.1:312459-455804 GCA_002914805.1 Parasponia andersonii | reverse complement strand
AAGCATCATCAAATCACAGTCGTAGATCATGACATTTAATTTTCAGATCAAAAGGCCGAAGTTCACACGGGAGTTAATTTTCCAAAATTAAATCGATATCTTTTCAAAATTTGAAATGTCTCGATTTAAGACAACAACTGGCATCATCGCTATCATCGTGTCTGCTCAAAAACGGAAAAGTCTTCTCGAGTTTTGCTATTCTTCTGAGAAAAGGTGACACGTGATTGCATTTGTCAGCAAATGGTACGCATGGTTCTGAAAAAATGGGATTTGAGAACTGGCAACTCTTCGAAGATCTCAAGATTATGTCATGATGTCACATTTTTTAAGCTCACACTTATAAGAGAAGGAAGCTTCATTTTGTCTTAAAGAGCTAATGGAGCTGAGGGGGAATTGTTGTGCGGTCTAAAATCTATATGTTGGTCAATGTCAAAAAGGGAAAGTTAGCGACTAAGTGGACATGTCAGGTCATATGAGAATTCTCTTAGAGCAACCTCCTCCGAATGAGTTAAGTGCGACCAATATGAAAAGGAGACTAGATCAAACTTCATCAAGTGGGTAATTTACAAAGAAAGGGAAACAAAAGTTTCTCTTTAAAGATCGACTAATCGTTCGATTTAAGTTATTACCCAGTTATATTGTTACTCAAATTGTATTTCTCATTACACACTTACCTATTTTCACAGTTGGGAAACATTGAGCTACCCTCACCTATATAAGGGGAGTTCAATGCTGTTGTGAGGGATCTTCTTTTTCTTTTGAGAACTTGGAGACTCTCTACTTTCTGGACATACTCTGTACTCTCAACTCTCACTTTAAAACTCAACGAAACTCTTGTAATTCTCTAGAAAATAGTGAAAAACAGTGGAAGTAGGCTCATCTTTTTTGGGGCTGAACCACTATAAAATTCTTTTCTCTTTACTTGCTTTGATTTATTAACCCAATTCACACACAAGCCACATCTTGCAATTTCCTAAATTAATTGTTGACAAAACCTCCATCAACAGGAGATATATTAAATAAATCTTCTTCCACTAAACAAGCTTCTTAAACAAGTAAATCATATTTACCTTTCTTCTTCTCTTTCAATTCGGAGAGATACGTGCTACAGTTTCTTTTCCAATGCTCATCAACTCAGCAATGAAAATATTTTCTCTTAAGCTTTTTGTCCTTAGAGTTATTCTTCTTAGTGCTTGTATTATCCTTCTTGCTCCTTTTAGGCTTAGACTCAGAGCCACTCTTGCTCTTTCTCTTCTTATTTTTGTTAGAGATAGAGGGAATTTCTTTAATAAAATTTGCCTCAGCAATAGTTACTGAACCATCTTTACCTTTATCTTTCAATATTGATTCCAAAGTTTGCAGTGCATTGAGTAGTTGAGTCATTATATAATTCAACTTGTTCATAATATAGTTTCTCTTGAACTGAAGAATATCAAGTAAGAGTGATTCCAGAATCATACTCACTTGGGTGCAGTTATCAATCGTAGTTCCATGAACTTCAGTCTCTCCAAAGTAAATGATTATGTTCAAAACATGATCTCTTACTAGAGTTCCTCTCTTCATCTTCGTATTCATAGCCCTTTTAATGGCATCATAGCGAGATTGATCATATTATTGCCCAGACATGGCCTAGAAAGACTCCATTATCTCATAAGTAGTCTTTATCTTTTTGTACTTAGTGCTAAGTCTGTCGGTCATGCCTGCTAACATATAGCAGCGTGAGCTTTATTATTGGCATGAGTCCACTTTTCATAGCTTTCTTGTATGGTACGAGAAGCATCATCGGCGGGTTGTAAAGGACATTTCTTCATAAGTACGAACTTGTAGTTTTTACTAACAAACACAATATTTATATTACTTTTCCACTTGATAAAATTATCTCTAGTTAATTTTTTGTTTGCGAGTAAAGCAATAATAGAATTCAAGGTTGACATGTTTGCTAAAATTAAATAAATAAAATAACATTCAACATATTTGAAAATAAATATCACAAAGAATTCAGAATAGTAAACATGATGTACAATGCAAGTAAGTAAATATATATACTTAATTACTAATTCCACAGTAATTCAATTTTCTCTAATTAGGTACCGTCGTAAGATATGTTACATAATTATTAATTGAATTGAGATATTCTTACTTAATAAATAAAACATCAAAATATCTCATATTTTCTTTTATTTATTAACTACCATTTTATGGCCAAGAAACTATCAATAGTTTAATTGGTTCATCATGAGTATGACCTATTATTTCAGATTTTAGTAACTTAACTTAAAATTACTGCCGTAGGGTTGGTCAATTTTGAAATACATTCTAAAAACCTATCTCTTAGAAATGAAGCCTTGTTATTAATTTAAATAGAGACCCTCCATAGGGAGGACGAAATCTAGGTATCTCTGAGCTTCAATTAAATCTCACAGTACTTAATTAATAATGGATACCATAGGATATATTGTCATATATCCCTCTCCTACTAATTATTTTAAAATCTTATGTGTTTTTAATAATAAACATCTAATATTTTATTTAAACTAGTTATTATATCTAATATAATTTTCTAGGTTAATCTATTAGTCCAATCTTATTGGTCCTAAATAAATTAATAGATTTTCAAAAAATCTAAATTTATTATTATAGAAATAATATTGCTAATCTAATTAATCTAATTAATAAGGATAGCCTAAATTAAATAAGTGTGATATTACCCAAATTTAACTATTAAACTTAAATCACATTATTCAATTTTTGATTCTTATCTTGTAATTTAATTAAATTAAATTAGTCATATTCCAACTAAGCTATTTTAGCATGAATATAACATGTATACATGACATTCATAAATGACTATGAGTGGGTATAATGAATAGCATGTTATAATGCATGGTCATATTATACATATCATATATAATATAATAGTAAAAGAAAATAATAATGATATTTAGTCAGGTCCCTTAGAAAATTACAACCCAAGAAAATGACAAAATTACAAATAGTCAAAAGCACGCAGACCCAAATGTTATCCGCTGATCTTCTTTAGCCTCCTTTCTTCTTTTGTGATATTTTTACATATCAAATTTGTAAAAGATGATATTTCTGTAAATACTTTACAAAGCTAGTCTATCCCATATGATTATCAAAAAATCATTTAGGTCTGGCCCATTTTTTTTATCGTTTAAAAGGTGATATTTCTGTAAATATTTTACAAAGCTAGTCTAGCCCATATGATTATCAAATAATCATTAGGCTTGGCCCATTTTTTTTATCGTAAACTAATATAAATATATATATATATTATATTTTATTAAACTATTTAATAAATAGATGTATTAATCAAATTAATATATATATAATTTCTTTTTAAAAAAGAACATGACTAGTTTTTTTTTAAAAAAACCGTAAACATATATTATATATTTTTATTAAACTATTTAATCAAATAATATATTCAAAATAAATCGCAAAAAAATTAAAACTTAAGGAACCATAGAATTAACGACCAAATATCAACGATACATCTATCGTATGATAACTCATCCATTCATCATTAAATACATATAAAAACTAATATAATACCAACTTTTGTAAACAAATAATAATATTATACACTCATATAACCACTATGGTACCAATTGTTGATTTTTTTGAAAACAATTTTTGCTGCAGAAGATTGGCCTAGGATTATTCAAAAATTTTCTCAAATAATTGACTATATAAGTGCATAGTATTAATTCATAACAAATAGAAACATACAAAGCGAATAGATCTAATACCTCTTGTAACATATCAACGGATTCTAGTCTTTTTATCTCCTAAACCACGATCTTCTAATCCAAGCCTCAAGCACAACTGGATAAATGTGTGGGCATTGCATACAATTTCTCAAAATTCATACTTTAGGCCATTATAATATTCTCAACATAGAAGATTGTAAGAGTTTATTCTACAGATAATAGAAAGAGTCTCTTCTTTTTCTTTATAGGTTATGAAGGCTTTGTAGAAAATAATACGTAGTGCATATATTTTCTTCTAGGGTTTTCTTTATATTATATATATATATTTATTAAACTATTTAATAAATAATATATTAATTAAATTAATATATATATATATTAAACCTGAAAAAATGGTATTTATTCTTTTTAAACGTAAACCTTTTTCTTTAAAAAAAATGCGATATTATATATATATTTAAATTAATCAGTCAAATTAATTAATTAATTAATTAAGATATATATGTATATATATATAAAGTAATAGATAACTTCTTTTACTTTCAGTTAGTTTCCCAATTTTTGTTTATCTAATTATCTAATAATTAGATATTTTTAAATTCAAAATTTAAACAAATTAAGAAACTTATCCCTCCATAAATTTATATTAATTAATTCAAAATTAATTAATTAATTAGTTAGTAAGAATTATTAATTACATATAGATAAATTATTTATCTTGATAAAGTGTGCAGTAATAAAAATAATATAACATTTAGTACAATATTTGTAAGAGGTGAAATTGGGGACCTACGAACCTATAATTCAAGTTCCAATAAATTATGACAATTAATTAAAACTCTTTAATTAATTGTTTAATTTATTAATTCTAGTATTACTCGACTAAAAATCTAGAATTGCACTCTTGAAATTAAAGAATTAATTTACTCAAAAAATAATGAGCAGTCCATCGATTTAATCATTATATGTAATTCAATCCTCCATAGATAATTCATAATTGAAGCTAGGTCATGTTCCGTTTACCTTCCTAATTACATATTTATCTTTGTATACCATTGATTCTCCAATGAACAATTAATTTATAAATCTATTATAGACTAAGTACTCAAACTGTTCGAGTCCTGAATCAATACACAAGTGAATCATCTTTCTAGCTTCCTAATAGAAAGAATGGATTCCATATCTGTAAGCTACATTCTCAACAACTCATCTCATCATACTCCCAAAATACAAGTATTTTGATCTGTTTAAAAAATAAATCTTTAACAAGTATGTTAAAGAACGTAATGTTATAAATAGGAGTCTATAACTACTCAGGATTAAGATTGATCTACATATGATTATCTAGTGACATTATTTGAACTCTCAACAGTTAACAGAATTTATGTGAGATTCAAATTATATTTAATCAAGTTCTATATAATCGAATTATATAATATACCTCAATTATGATGTCAACACATCAATAGTCCGGATAAAACTATTACATTCTCAATGTTAATGGACCGTACTAATAATATTTAATTAAAAGATCGCAATCTTTAATTAATTGTTATGGACAATATTTAATTTATTATTTATAAATTTAATCCTAACGTACATAACACTTATATAATAAATTTATAGTCACATAAATAAACTAGAGATTTTCTAATATTTAAAGACATACAAATTATGCACAAATTCAAATAAAAAATATTATTTTATTAATTTAGCAGATATCCAAAATATACATATTTTTAGGACATAAAACCTAATGTTTACTGCTATGCAAAAGTTTTGAAGAGGGCTTGGATCATATATAGGCGGAGGCAAATGGTGGCTGCCAAAGCCAAGACCTAGAGTGTGAAAAGGTAATTAACAATTTTCTATGAAACAACTTTTTGGATATTTGATTGGTTTGTGACAGTTGTGAAAGTGCAAGCTAGATGTATATGGCTATTTATACGTGGGACTTTTTTGAACTAGTTTATATTTGTTACTTCGTGAAGTAGATAAAAACTTGGTTTTTATTTAAAAAAAAAAAAAAAGAAAAAAGAAAGTGGGCATGAAAGACTTGGTTTGTGGTTAGCTTGTTATAATAAGATAAGAAACATATTGACCAGAATTCATTACTAATACAGATATCATTATTTAAGTTTCACTTGTTTTGCCACCAAAAGGAAACTTTCAAATGGAACAGGTCATTTTATTTTTGGGTGCTTTTCCATCTTTTCTAGCTTTCTTTTTTTTCCTTTATTATTAACTTATTGTTAATGTTATTGGTTGCTTTCTATTAAATTCCATTCATACTGCCACATATTGTTCTATGATTGCTGTAGCCATCAGAAGGTAACCCGTTATAACTGAAAGTTTAAGTTCTGAGCAATATTTTATCAGTCACATCAAAAATCCTTTGTTCCCTTATTTTACCATATTGAAGGAGTGCGGGTCTTAACCTTATCTGTCTTAGCATTTCAAACTAATATGCTTACTTTTTCGGCAATCAAAAAAGAAAAAACAGTCTGGAACTGATATATTATTGTAAGCTAACTGGGAACTTTTCTTGCGGGTGTTACTTAAATTTGATAAACTCTGGCCATCTGGATATCCAGGGTCAGAAAGAAACTTTCATCGAATTCTGCACTTACATTAAAATTAAGCAAGACTTGTTCTGTGATGCGAGTGAATTGAGCATATTCTAGGACCTTATCACATAAATTAAAATGAAGTCCCATTTTGTTATCACAGACAGTATCATCATAGCAAGTACAAAATCATTATTCTGAGCTTTATTTCTTAGAAGAAAAATGTGGAAGGGAAAAGTTAATGCCGAACAGAACTTGTAACATGTTTTTCTTTTGAAGAATGACCAGCTTATGATATTCCCCGAACAAAATAATCCATACTAAAACTCTGTTTTTCCCTTCTTTATACCTCATCAAATATAAAGTTCTGTTAGGTTTAGACAAGAATAAGAGCACTGTTCCTTTCTTGCGGCCAATCTCATTTCTTTAGCAGGGAATAATGTGAAAGATCTGTTTTAGGTATTACCAAATAATTAACTAATTAATTAATTATGTTGTAACACATGTATGAAAAGTTGTTGCAATAATGAGTGCATATGTTGCAACAAGAATAAGAAAATAAAGAATGAACACAAGATATTTTTAACGTACTTCGGATCTCTCCTACTTCACAGAGCCACGCCCAGAGATTATACAAATTAGTAAAGTATAAAAATTACAAATACCAATTAACTAGCGCAATAAAAGACTCTCTATTTTCAATTGCCGCAATAAGTTGTAGCGACTTTACTAATCTTATTTAGAGAGCTCCCCTCGTCTTGTTGATCCTTCACAGGTGAACTCCCTTCACTGGTCCAAATCTGTCTCCTTCTGAAGACATATTGTTCTTCCTCTTGAAAAACAAGATGTACTCAAACAAAGTACTTAGAAAACCCTAAAGCTCTCTAAGTCACTCAATGGCCATAGAACATGTTCTAAGCCTTACAAACAAAGGCTCTTTCTAAGTATATTTCTCTCAAAGAAGTTCATAAATAATTCTTTGGAGTAGTAGAGCTTTTATAGGTAAATTCCATCCCCCTTGGTCGTCTATTGTAGTGTGAATAGGCTGAAATCAAATAAAGAAAGAGTTAATAACAAAATCAAAATCTTTCCATAAATATTGTAATTAGCCAGAAAGTTGTTGCAACAACTTTGTAACAACTTTCTGAACAATTACTAGGAAAATGTCTAGATTCATGATTGCTCTTTTGATTTGGTTTGGACATGTTTTAGATAGCTGGAAATCTTCATTTAATTTGCCAAAGATTAATAATTAACCTAGAAAATTATATCTCAATTAATATCAATCAAAAGCTAAGATTTAAGAAAATTAACCAATCTTTCCCTAAATATCCGGAGTTATTGCAATAGATCAGGAAATCTTATCACAATAACTCATCAAATTAAATCAATTAACTAAAGGAAACTTAATTAATTGATGAGCGAATTTTCAGCAATAATTAAGGACGAAAATCCTTATGAATTCTCTTTAGAAACCTGTCCAAATTCATTGATTAAAAAGATGCAATCAGATATCAATCAAGGATAAAAGGATGAGGAAATAATCAATGATATATATAGTAAATATAAAAGGAATTGATTGAAAATTAATAGGAAAAATATCCTATACAGCTATACACGAAATTCCATTTATATTTTACCTGTATTATCACTAGAATCATCTAATATGGAAACAAAACACATTTAGGCACATTCTAGAAGGTTTCCATATAAAGAAAAATGCAAGTTTCAGTTGTTGTAAAACCAACACTTGTTGTAACAACATTAGACTTGTTGTAACAACTTCAGACTTATTGTAACAACATCTTCTTCTTTTTATCAACTTGAGTTCTCAAAAGTTTGCTACTTAGAATGCCAAACTTTTGGACCTAACAATCTCCCCTATTGACATCTTTTTGGCAAAATCAACATGAGAAAGGACATAAAGAACTCAAGTATAACAACCTACAAAACAGATGGTTAGATTTTCTCATCAAAAACAACTTACTCCCCCTAAAAATAATATCACATGATCTCCAAACAAATATCCAGAAAGAAAAATTCTTCTCATGATCTCTCCTTTTTGTCAAAAGAGGGCCAAAGTAAAATAACAAACTAAACATAAAGCCTTAAATCCAAAACAAATGAAATCTAGTTTCTGGAAACAAAAGAAATAATTAAAGTCCATAAAGCAAGTTCCTGCAAAGTAAATAGAAATAATCAAAGCTGCATCTTCTTGTAGCATTTCTTGGCTTGCTTTTCTGGACTTGTTGCAACAGGTGGAGATACTGGTACTTCAGGTTGGGAAGATCCAGAGGGATGAGGAGTAACAGTTGATGGAGCGGCAAAGGCGGCTGTCAACTGATCAAGAATCTCTTTTTACACTTTTTCAATGGCCTCTAGTAGCTCAGTCTGCTTGACCTGATCAGCTTTCAAATTCTCTAACTCCATAGACTCTTGAGATACCATAACAGAAGATGTTGTAACAGGAGAAGACTTTTCGGAAGCAGTTGTCTTCTTCTTAGATTTGGCAGTTGTTGCAACAAGTGGTTCAACAATCTCTTTTTCCTTCAACTTGTAAGAAACAATAGGCAGAACTGGAGAGAGAAAATCACATGGAAGCTTCAAAGGATGTTGCTGTTGAAGAATCCCATAGATCAGTTAAGGAATGGCAGCTTTTGATTCTTCTTTGTTCCTCCACGAAGATCATAAATCATATGAAAAATAATCTGAGAGATTGACTTGTAAACCTATGCCAATATCAAACAACAAACATGCAAAATTTTTGGCAACAGTGGGTTGATGAGCTGTTGGCCACCAGTTGTGTTGTACAATCTTGTGCAAACCAAAATACTTGTAAGTCAGCTCATAAGATTTTAAAGCATATGAATCATCTAGCCAAGCAGTGACATCACAAGCAATTCAGATGCCATATTATCAATTGTATAATCTTTTTCATACTCATCTAATTCCACCATAGGGATATCCAAGTAATCATCAATAGTCAAGAAAGAAAAATCATATACATGCCCTCTAACATAGACTTTCAGATAAAAAGGACTCAAAAGGTCAGTCATATCTTCATGTATTATGCAATAGAATTCTTGGATTATTCTAGGAACATATCCCTCAAAGCCAGTCACGGTTTTCTTCCACTGAAGATCCTTAAGAATTTTGAATATTCCTAAAGACTTAAATGAATCCAGATTGAAGTTTCTTTCATCCCAAAACGTTCTTTTTCATAATCTTTCATCAAAGCTTCATTCTCAATGGTATCAAATGAAGTAGAATAGACTTGAGAAATAACATACCCCTTAAGAGTGTCAGATTGAACAGTATTACCCTTGTCCTTTGATGATTCGGGCACTTCAATCTTAGGTTCATCATCATCACCGTTCTCTGAACTTTCAGGCTCTTCTGGAATGTCGGATTGTGCTTTGGATGACTCAATCTCCATGGATGGAACTTCTTTAGTTCCCATCAAAATTGTTCCAGCTTTGGATGGCATTGTTGCAATAGGAACAGGGGCAAATGGAACAGAGACAACAATTGTTGCAACTTGTTCAGAAGTTGTTGCAACAACTTTAGAAGCCTTTGAAGTTTTCGAAGCTTCAGTCTTCTTTGGAGTAGGCTTCTTTGACTTCACTGAAGGAGTGACTTTGACAGTTGTTGCAACATCATCAGGTTTTGATGATTCAGAAGTAACAGCCTTTGTTGCAACAGATTTCATTCCTCCAGATTTCTTGATTTTTGCCAGTGTTGCAACAGACGAGGATGGAATCAATTTGGCAGCCACAATAGATTTTGGGGCTTTCGTCGATTTTGTTGCAATAAGTGATGGAGGTGTATCATTAGACTCAGATTGATCAACCTCATCATCACTTCATCATCTGTAGCTTTTTCTTCTTCATCTGCGCCTGCAACATCTTCGGCTTCCACGGTGGCTTCGTCATCAGAACCATCATCATCTTCAATCTCGGCTTGAGAGGAATCTTCACCCGATTCTTTAGCTTCTTTAATGGGCTTGGGTTCTGGTACAACCGGAGGTGGAGAAGTAGGTGCCACCACTTTGGGTGGCACAGTGACTGGTTTCGAGACCTCAGATTGAGGTTTTTAGGTAGAGGCAGAGGACAAACTTGGAGGGTTCGTTTTCTTCTTCTTCATGGGAGTTGTCTTAACTGCATGTGAAGAAGTCTGAAGTTTCTTTGAAGCAGTACCACCACGAGTCTTCACCATTGTTGAGTGTAAAATCTGAAACTCAAGGTAAGAACAAGAAGAGAGAAAGAAAAAGAAGAAATTGCTGAAGCAGAGGCAAAAAGAGTGAGCGTGAGTGAGAGAAAAATTAGGTTAAAAATTAACTCATTCAATTAAGCCATATTTTTATAACCAATCAGCCATCAAATTAGGAAATTCAAAATTCAAATCAGAATTTTTGGTGATTTCCCAAACACAAAATTAGGAAACTGATTGATTAGAATAAAATAGGAAAGTTTTTGACATGCTGTAACAAGTGAAGTAATCAGATTGCAAACTTTCCAAAAATGAAAAATGATTTGCCCTTTTTTTATTATTATTATTATTTAAATTTAAAAAAATCGGCACACACAAAAATAACACAATTTCAGCCAATTTATTTCCATAAACTCAAGATATAATTTTGATAAAAAGAGGATAAGGAAGAAGATTATATCAATTTTATTCCTGAAACAAAAAAGATTTTAAAATTATAATAAATTGTTAAAATTTTGACAAATAAATCTCCTTATTTATAAAATGAAGATGAATAAACTGGATCAAAAACTAACTGACTTAGCTTTTATAATTTTCTCAAAATTCCTAGCTTTTTTTTTTTTTAATTTTACGCAATAGGCAGTGTTTTTTTTATTTTATATCTATATATATATACTTTACTGCCTTTATTTTAAGTACCCATGATAGTAATCTTCACACTATCTCTGAGGTAGCCCTTTTCTGTGGTAGATTATCCCTTTCCATATTGGTGATACAGAGTCTCAAATTACTTAAGGACGGCTTTCACACTTCAGAGTAGGTAGCTCTTTCTATTCATTGGACCTGTTCCACAGCTAGGTTTCAAGAGATCATTAAAACAAAGTTGGTCAGCTAAAAATCGATTCAAAAAATTCATCAAGATTTAAGAATTTGAAGATTTCAATGTCAAAATAACAACAATTCAAAATAATTAAACAAACTAGTTTATAACAAAAATTAAAAAGACATTATCTAAACTTCTTATACACTCTTTATCTCTATCAACATCTTTTTATTCTAAAGAAACATTTTTGGTTGAAACTGAAAAACACAAGAAACTTAAACACAACAGATTCCTAAGGCTTGCCTCAAGGAATCAAATTTAACAGAATCAAGGGCTTTGGTAAAAATGTCTGCAATCTGCAAAAGTGTTTTAAAACGATTGTTTTGTTCTCAACCAATTTTCTTATAAAATGATGATGGATATCTATATGCTTTGTCCTAGAATGTTGCACTGAGTTTTTTGAAATGTTTATTGCACTTGTATTATCACAAAACACAGTCATAACATCTATATCAAAGCCATAGTCAGGAAGCATCTGTTTCATCCAGAGAAGTTGTGTACAACAACTTCTAACAGCAATGTACTCTGCCTCAACAGTTGACAGATAAATCGAATTCTATTTTTTGCTGTGCCATAAAACCAAGTTGTTTCCAAGGTAGAAACAATCACCACTTATACTCTTTCTGTCATCTATATTACCTGCCCAGTCTGCATCACTATATCCTGCAAGATTCACATTAGTATCCCTAAAATACCATATACCATAATCAAGAGTACCACTCACATAGCGAATAATTCTCTTAACAGCAGTAATATGAGATTCGTTAGGATTACTCTGGTATTTTGTACACACACCAACATTGTAACTAAAATCAAGATGACTAGTAGTAAGGTAAAGAAGACTACCCATCATGCTTATGTACAATGTTGGATCAACCTTTATCCCTCCTTTATCTTTTGTCAATTTCAGTGTTGTGCTTATGGGGGTGCGAAATTGTTTAGCTTTTTCAAGACCAAACTTAGAAACAAGGTTCTTGGTATACTTTGTTTGAGAAATGAAAATGCCATCCTCAAGCTATTTAACCTGCAAACCCAAAAAATATGTGAGCTCTCCAACCATGCTCATCTCGAATTCTTCCTTCATTTGATTGACAAACTCTTGCACTTTAGAGTTAGAAGTAGAGCCAAACATTATATCATCCATATATACTTGAGCAATAATAATACTAGAATCAAAATGTTTGATAAAAAGTGTTTTGTCTACTCCCCCTCTCTTGCAACCTCTTTCAATCAAAAAAATTGTCAATCTCTCATACCATGCCCTGGGAGCTTGTTTTTACCCATATAATGCCTTTTTTAATTTGAAAACATGATTAGGCAAATGTGGGTCTTCAAATCCTTTGGGTTGTTCAACATAGGCTTCTTCATTCAAAATACCATTCAGAAAAGCACTTTTAATATCCATTTGGTATGATTTGAAACCTATGACACAAGCTATTGCAAGAAGTAACCTGATAGACTCTAATCTAGCCACCGGAGCAAAAGTTTCATCAAAGTCAATGCCCTCAATTTGAGTATACCCTTGGGCAACCAATCTTGCTTTATTTCTCACAACATTACCAAATTCATCAGACTTATTTTTAAAAATCCATTTGGTACCAATGACATTTGTATGATTAGGTCTAGGAACAAGAGTCCAAATATCATTACGAGAAAATTGTTCTAACTCTTCTTGCATAGCATTTACCCAAAACTCATCAAGTAGAGCCTCTTTGACATTCTTAGGCTCAACCATAGAAACTAAGCAAACATATTGAGCAAGATGTATGTACCTTTTCCTTGTGACCATGGTATCATCAAGCTTACCAAGAATGAGATCTGTTGGGTAATTTTTCTTCACTCTGGAGGATGGTTCTTTTCTAGAACAATTTTCAAGAGACTCATCATCCTTCATGGATAATTCAGGAATTTCTGGATTGGAAGAAACTACCTGTGATTCTGTTGTTGTAACATCAGATTTCTTAGTAGATTTAGTTGTTGAAACAACTAATTCCGTTGAATCAATAATTTCATCAGTAAAACTATTTATAATTTCTTCCTTTGAAAATTCAGAAAAATCACTATAGTCATTAACAACCACGTTAGCAGACTCTATAATGGTTTAGCTTCTCGTGTTATACACATGATATGCCCTACTATTATTAGAGTAACCGAGAAACACACCAATATCACTTTTTGCATCAAACTTACCCAAGTGTTTACGATCATTCAAAATATAACATGTGCTACCAAAGACATGAAAGTAACTTACATTGGGTTTCTTTCCTTTCCAGATCTCATATGGTGTTATTTTTGTACCTGGTCTAAAATAAACACGATTTATGGTATGACATGTCGTGTTTATTGCTTCAGCCCACAACTTCTTTGGTAATCTCTTGCTATTTAGCATCACACGGGCAATTTCCTACAAGGTACGATTTTTCCTTTCCACAACAGCATTTTGTTGTAGTGTTGGAGAAGAAAACTCATAAGCAATACCATGATCATCCCAAAACTTAGTGAAAACAAAATTCTCAAATTCCATTCCATGATCACTTTTTATTCTCACAATCTTACCAATATTACAATTTTTCTCATTTCTTAGTTTCAAACACAGACTCTTAAAAACATCAAAAGTAATGGATTTTTCTCTCAAAAATGCAACCTAGGTAAACCTAGAAAAATCATCAACACAAACAAAAATGTAATATTTACATGCCACACTTGCTGTTTGCATAGGACCCATCAGATCCATATGTAATAATTCCAATACCTTTGATGTTGAAATCTATTGAATCACTTTGTGTGTGGATTTTTGTTGCTTTCCATATTGACATGGTTGACACACTTCAGAAGATTGTTAACCAAGAGATGCTAAACCACGAATAGCACCAATACCTCCCAGTCTTCTTAGTGCTTTGAAATTCAAGTGACCAAGTCTTTCATGCCACAAATTAGAATTATTCAAAGAAGTTTTGTGACATGTGGGTGTACTAGGAGAGATAGTATAACAATTATCCAATGATCTTTAACCTTCCAACACACACTTACCTGAAATGTCCAAGACTTGACACCTTTCATTAGTGAATTGCACGTTCAAATTTAAGTCACACAATTGACTTATGCTAATCAAATTAGCCTTCAGACCTTCTATGTGCATCACCATCTTTAGTTTCGGAAAACCATCAATGTTGAGAGTTCCAATGCCGAGAACTCTCCCCCTCACACCATCACTAAATGTCACCATACCTTCAGTGACAATCTTATAGTTTGTCAGGATGGACTTGTCACCTGTCATATGCCTGGAACAACCACTATTAAAATACCACAAGTTAGTAGCACCAGTTCTTAGATAAGTAAAAGAGGCAAAATAATTAAGGTCAAACTTTCTTACCCATATCCTTCTGGCATTATTTTTTAAATCAATTTTTGGTTTTAGAGCTTTTCTTTGAGGAGAATCCAAAAATGACTTTTTAAAATAATTGTTTTCTAGTAAACTCATCATGGTAAAACATCTAGGTCGAATATGACCTTTAAGACCACAAAAATGACAAATGGGTATGAATCTCTTACCTTTGCTTGTTATGAACGAATCTGTTGTTGCAAAAGGTTTACTATATTTACTTGCTGGTGGTACAAACCCAAGGCCATTTCTGAATGTTGAACGAGATCATGTTGTTGGAACAAGTGATGTATTGACGGGTGCAGAAATTTTCTTTGAATCTGTTGTTGTAACAACAGGTGTTCTGGCAGGAGTAGTAACCGATTCAGATTGTATGTGCCCAAATCCTTGGCATTCTCTGCACTACACACCTTTCTTGTAAGAAGAATTAGGAGATTTAGAGGAGGTCTTACCTGATTTGGATGAGGATAAAACAGATCCAGAGTTCTTGCCTACTTTCCTTAAGATTTTTTTAAAATTTTTTGTAAGTAAAGCAAGTTCATCGCCATCTTCTTCCTCATTTGTCACTCCAACATTTTCTTGTGAGGATTTAAGAGCAATGGATTTCTCTTTCTTTCTTACCGTTATATTCAATTCAAATGCTCAAAGAGAACCCATCAAATCTTTAACCTTCATGATGTCTAGATTTTTGCTCTCTTCAATTGCAACAATCTTGGGTTGAAAACGATCAGGAAGAGACCTAACAATTTTTCTTACTAGAACAATTTCAGGAATCTTTCACCAAGAACAAATGATTCATTAGCAATATCACACAGTTTTGTATAATATTGAGACAAAGATTCATTTTCTTCCATACGTATTTGCTCAAATCTAGTTATAAGATATGTGAGTTTATTACGCTTTACATCACCTAAGCCTTTAAAATGAGTTTGAAGGATTTCCCACACCTCCTTGGCAGTTTCACATGAAGAAATCAACTTGATTTGCTCTATATCACATCAATTGAAAATGGCACGTAGAGCTTTGGTGTTGTAACTTGCCAGCAAATCATCCTGAGGAGACCAATCAATCTCGGATTTCAATGAGGTTGTTCCATCATCAGCTCTGACAATAGGAGGAGACCAACCTGTAAGAATAGACCTCTAGGCTTTAATGTTAAGTGCTCTAATGAATGCTCTCATCCTGGTCTTCTAATAAGGGTAGTTAGTTCCATCTAGCAATGGTGGATGAAAAATTGATCCTCCTTCATTAAGAAGAGACATACTAACAGAAAATAGATCAGAAAATCCCAAAATCTCACTAAAAGTTAAGTGACTCTGCTCTGATACCAATTGAAAGATCTGTTTTAGGTATTACCAAATAATTAACCAGTTGATGAATTTTAATAATTAATTAATTATATTGTAACACATGTATGAAAAGTTGTTGCAACAACGAGTGCATATGTTGCAACGAGAACAAGAAAATGAAGAATGAACATAAGACAATTTTAACGTGGTTCAGAAATTAAACAAATTAGTAAAGTATAAAAATTACAAACACCAATTGACTAACGCAATAAAAGAGTCCCTCTTTTTAATTGCCGCAATTCGTTGTAACGACTTCACTAATCTTATTTAGCGAACTCCCCTCGTCTTGTTGATCCTTGACATATGAACTCCCTTCACTGGTCCGGATCTGTCTCCTCCTAAAAACGTATTGTTCTTCCTCTTGAAGAACAAGATGCACTCAAACAAAGTACCTAGAAAACCCTAAAGCTCTCTAAGTCACTCAATGTCCATAGAACATGCTCTATACCTTACAAACAAAAGCTCTCTCTAAGTATATTTCTCTCAATGAAGTGCATAAATAATTCTTTGGAGTAGTAGAGCTTTTATAGGTGAATTCCAGCCCCCTTGGTCGTCCATTATAGTGTGAATAGGCTGAAATCAAATAAGGAAAGAGTTAAGAACAAAATCAAAATCTTTCCATAAATATTGTAATCAGCGAGAAAGTTGTTGCCATATCTTTCTAAACAAATACTAGGAAAATGTCCAGATTCATGATTGCTCATTTGATTCGGTATGGACATATTTTAGACAGCTGGAAATCTTCATTTAACCTGCCAAAGATTGATAATTAACTTAGAAAATCAATCTCAATTAATATCAATCAAAAGCCAAGATTTAAGAAAATTAACCAATCTTTCCTTAAATATCTGGAGTTGTTGCAACAGATCAGGAAATCTGATCACAATAACTCATCAAATCAAATCAATTAACTAAAAGAAACTTAATTAATTAATGAGCAAATTTCCAGCAATAATTAAGGATGAAAAACCTTATGAATTCTCTTCAGAAACCTGTCTAAATTCATTGATTAAAAAGATGCAATCAGATATCAATCAAGGACAAAAAGATGAGGAAATAATCAATGATATATATGGTAAATATAAAAGGAATTGATTAAAAATTAATAGGAAAAATATCCTATACAACTATGTATGAAATTCCATTTATATTTCTCCTATATTATCACTAGAATCATCAAACATGGAAACAAAACACGTTTAAGCACATTCTAGAAGGTTTCTATATAAAGAAAAACGTAAGTTTCAGTTGTTGTAAAACCAACACTTGTTGTAATAACATCAGACTTATTGTAACAACTTCAGACTTACTGTAATAACATCTTCTTTTTATCAACTTGAGTTCTCAAAACTTTGCCACTTAGAATGCCAAACTTTTGGACCTAACATAATGTATGTGGACAGAAAGGATTTACGTATATTAGTCCGTCATTTTGATTAAGTAAGAGGTAAATATGGTTAAAGAATTACAGACAATAGGCCATTTAAATGCCTATGTTTCACAGACATGGTAGTAAAAGAATTACGCAATTGAGATGGTTTAAGCGAACAAACTACCATGTGTTAAAAGACCAAATCTAGTTTGTTTATGGAAAATGCTATACTCTGACGGAAAATTTTGTTTGTAGATATAATCTGAATGAGGCCAATATTAAATGAATGAGCTTCATCTTCTTTTAGTCTTGCATCTTTGACTAAACTATGTAGCAAGAAACAAACAGAAGTTCACAAGTTCTATTTTATTTTCTATGAAGCTTATCAACAAAACATGAGTGAGAATACATGAATTAATCTTAACAATTCAGCAACACTAAATCTTATTGAATTCAATGAGAGAAAGGTACACGTGACCATTGTGTTTATTACCTAACACAAAAACTAAGATAAATATAATACATTGTGGAAACTAGTATGCTTTTTAGTTCATGGCTTCTATATAATCTCTTTAGTTCTTGTCATACCAAAACTGCTTTTGAAGATAGTCGATAATGTTCTTGTCCGCTTGGAAGGCCCTAGTGAGGACATCAGGGTTGATCAGAGGATCTGATCCAAACACAGCATTTGCAATGGTGATGCTTGTTTTGGCTACTGAGAGTGACAAAGGCAACTGCTGGGGTGTATCCTAGATTGAACTGGAAGAGAATCAAACCAATTAGGGACACAAACACGTCTCCCTTGTTTAGAACCTTAGTAAAGAGGCGGATTTTTCCATCTTTCTAGTTGGACGTCACAAATCTGACGTAGAGGGTTCTCTCAACAACGACTAGGATTTCTGTGCCGCAAGGATGAGTGTGAGGTAGGTTTTGGCCATATGGTGCATAATCAATGCGAACCAATGATATCCCAAGAGTGTTGAGTCCAGGAATTTTGTCCACATTCACAGTCATCACATTAGAACCAACCTTGTTGTTAGTGTCCCCTGCAATGTTGAGTCCATAAGTGAAGAAATCCTCTACCTTGGCAAGCTTTGGATCCTTGCAGAATTTTCCATTCACAAACACTGCTCAAACAAATTTTTGTCAGTACCAAAGTACTTAGAACAGATAGAGAATAGTTATTAAAAGTAAGTGCAAATTAAAGGTTAGGAAAAATATGCACATACAAGCTTTGTTGGGATCATCTCTTGCCACACAGAAGTCCTGCAGAGGGCATGGATCATAGGCGGAGGCAATGGAAGTTACCAAAGACAAGACAGCAAGCGTGAGAAGGAAATGAACACCTTTCATTATGTTGGATTATATGCTACTATGCTATATTCTCTTCTTGTTCTGCTCTGTTCTTGAGTGAGAATTGTGAAATCTTGAACTAGAGCTCCTCTATTTATCGACCAGAGTCTATGAATTAGTCCATCTTACTACATCAACCAGATAAAAGACTTGGTTTTATTTTTTATCTTTTAATAGAAGACTTGGTAAGGTTTGATTCAGGAATTGTCTTGTAGTAAGATATTAAGGATATTGACCCTACTTTCAACAACTCTTTTAATATTTGAGTCCCACAAGTACATTGTTCTTCTGGTGGAAACTTTCAACATCAAACTGGTCACTATTTTAGTATCCGATTATTGTGTCATTCTAATTTCTAATAAAACTGTTCGACGATATTGATCTTTGTGCATTCTTAGTGTCTACCACAAATCCCTCATTAAGATTTAACGAACGAAGATGTTTAAGTTGGAATTGTTACACTGTCATATAAGCATAACATTTGGCTGGTCTTTACCAACTCCTTTTTAATTTTCTACTATGTTTCAATCTAATACTTACTCTTTCATTTTATTTTATTTTTAAATAAAGATAAGCCAATGAGTAGATACCAATGCTATTTTATGTGCCGAAATGCGCTATCAAAATTGCAGGATGTTGATCAAGTCCAAACAATGATTGAACTTGATCGATGTCACCACATTGGTCATCATATCTGCAGGATTCTCAGCAGTCTCAATCTTCTGAAGCAGTATCTTTCCTTCATCAATAATCTCTTGCACAAAGTGATATCAGACATCAATATACTTCGTATGTACATAGTATACTGGATTCTTTGCTAAGTGAATGGCACTCTGACTATCAGAATAAGTACAGACATGCTCCTGAATAACTCCTAGCTCTTCCAGTAATCCTTGTAACCAAATAGCTTCCTTCATAGCCTTTGTAACTGCCATGTACTCTGCCTCTGTAGTAGACAAAGCAACTGTAGACTGTAAAGTAGACTTCTAACTGATTGGTGCTCTTGTAAATTTGAATACATATCCAGTAGTTGATTGATATTTATCCAAATCATCAGCTAATCAGAATCAACATAACCAACTGCACACTGACCAAGCCTATCATCCATCTCAAAAACCAAACCAACATCTACTATCTTCAATAAGTATCGTAGAATCCATTTCATAGCTTGCCAATGATCTTTACCCGTATCATGCATAAACCTGCCCACAACTCTAATTGAGCGTAGCCTTTCGCTACTAATTTTGCCTTGAAGCGAACATCATTCTTATCAGGAAATCCTTCTTTCTTTGTATATACCCATTTGCACCCAATTGCCTTCTTATTCTTTAGTAGTTGAGCTAGCTCCCAAGTTTCATTCTTCTAAAGAGACTACATTTCTTCCTCCATTGCTTTCTTCCACTGTTCATTTTCTAAACTTTTGACTGCATCTTTGTACGTGGAAGGAACATCATCATCTATAATGGGAAGTGCATAAGCCACTATTTCAATAAATCGAGTAGGTTTATGAATTTTACGTCTTGGCCTATTATGTGCACTTGATTCTAGCTACTATTGAGGCTCTTGGGTCAGAACCTCTTCTTCATCTTTAGTGTCCTCCTCTGCCAATAGAGTGTCACCACTATTTTCAACAACATTAGCTAGGACTACTGTTGTCATTTTCTTAAACTCCACCTACTGCTGACTAGGCTCTACCTACTGCGGAATACTAATGATCTTCTGTTACCTTCTTCAATATGGCAGACTCATCAAAAGTAACATCCCTGCTAAATAAAATCTTCCTCGAACTTAGGCACCAAATCGGTATCCCTTTACACCTGAGCTGATGCCCATAAATAATGCTTTCTTGGCTCTCGAATCCAACTTGGATTCTTTCACATGAGAATAGGCAGTGGAACCAAAGACATATAAAGAATCATAATCACTAGCAGGTTTTGTAGACCATGCCTCAATAGGGGTTTTGCCTCCAATTGCAGTCAATAGTAAACAATTAATAAGATGACACGCATACGTAAT
This sequence comes from Parasponia andersonii, assembly GCA_002914805.1. Classification (NCBI taxonomy): domain Eukaryota; kingdom Viridiplantae; phylum Streptophyta; class Magnoliopsida; order Rosales; family Cannabaceae; genus Trema; species Trema andersonii. Next base: position 434,939 of record JXTB01000320.1, on the reverse strand, counting down.
TGACTCAGCCCAAAAAATTTTACCCAACCTAGCATTGGACAACATACACCGAACCTTCTCCAACAAAGTCCGATTCATGCGTTCTGCCACCCTATTCTGTTGTGGTATTTTTCTGATTGTAAAGTGACGCACAATACCTTCAGACTGGCAAAAATCCAAAAATGGATCACTCCTATATTCTCCACCGTTGTCTGATCAAAGTCGTTTAATCTTTTTAACCATCTGAGTCTCAATCATCTTTTTCCATTTAAGGAAAACTTCAAGCACGCCATCCTTATTCTTCATTACATACACCCAAACTCTTCTAGAAAAGTCGTCGATAAAAGTAACAAAATAGTGTATACCTCCCAAAGAAGCTATCTTGGTAGGTCCCTACACATCTGAATGAACATAATCTAGAATACTCTTAGTATTGTGAATTGTTGTGTTAAACTCCACTCTTGTCTGTTTTTCCATAATACAGTATTTACAAAAGTCCAACTTGCAGCACTTCGCTCCTTTTAGTAAGCCTTGCTTCACCAAACTAAAGAAAGCTTTTTCCCCTGCATGTCCCAAACGCATATGCCATAACCTGGTAATTTCTAAAGCTTTATCATCTTCAGAAACCGCAGTAACTGATCCAATAATTATACTACTATTATAGTAATACAAGTTATTTCTTCTTGTACCTTTTATCACCACCAAAGAGCCTGAAGTGACTTTTAGAATTCCATCTCGTATAGTCATAGCGAAGCCTTTGGATTCCAAAGCTCCCAAAGAGATGAAATTCTTCTTCAATTTCAGTATATACTGAATATCTGTCAGAACTCTAGTCGATCTATCATGATTTTTCAATCGAATTGAACCTACCCCAGCTGTTTTACATGATTCATCATTTCCCATATAAACAACTCCACCATTTAGCTCTTCAAAGTTGAAGAACCACTCCTTGTGAGGACACATATGGTAAGCGCAACCCAAATCTAAAATCCACTCATCATGCGGAGATATCATCGGCTGACTAACTAGAGCAAAATCTGACTCATTATCTTCAACTTTAGTTACATATGCATCAAAAGTAGCTTTGCCCTTGCCTTTATTCTGTAACTTCGAACAATCTTTCTTCCAATACCTTTTCTCATGACAAAAGGCACATTTATCCTTACCAGGTCTTACCTTCGAACGAGATCTACTCCTTTTCTCCTGCTTACGGCTTTGACAACGTCCTCTAGCTGTAAGTGCTTCTACTGGCATGTCCCTATTCTCCTTCTGATCTTTCTTCTGAATCTCATGATTGCACAATGCAGCACTCACTTCATCAAAAGACAATGATTCCTTCTCATGAAGCAACGTAATACAGAGATGATCTAACTCATCAGGAAGGGACCCAATCAGCAACATTGCTTTATCCTCATCTCTGAAGGTTTCATCCAAATTCAACAAATCTGCAATCAACTGGTTGAAAGTATCAATATGGTAATCGATAATCGTACCAGGCTTCAACTGGAGGCAGAAAAATCTCTTCTTCAAGTATAGCTAGTTCTCATTGCTCTTCTTTATGTACTTGTTCTCGAGTACCTTCCACAGCTTACTTGCAGAAGTTTCCCTCATGAATGGATACTTCTGTTCTCTATAAAGACATGAGCGGATCGTATCACAAGCTTGACGATTGATCTTTTCCCATTCTTTATCATCCATCTTCTTCGGTTTTGTCTGCTCCAGAGTAATATCCTGATCTTGTTGACATAAACCATCCAATACATCGTACTGCCACAAGCCGAAGTTATTTCGGCCATCAAATTTCTCCACATCAATTTTTGCACAAGTCACTATTTTCATCTTTGCCGGCGTTGATGAAGATTCTGCCACTATCCCGGGGTTTGGGTCGTAACACAAACCCTAATGCCTTCTTCTGTCTAGAAAAGAGGAAGCTACAACTAACCAATTCATGATGTCTGCTAGATAACGTGAATATATTTTTTTTTTGGTGTATTCCTCAAAGAAAATTAATTAGAATTCAAGTTAACATTCTTTGATAAGGAACCACAAAGAAACCAGGAGGAGACGACATAGATTGCTTGACAATATTTATATTTTTTTATTTTTCAAAGTAAAATAGATGATGGAGATTTTCTCAAATAATATATCGTAAACATTATAATCACCATATTCATTTTTAGAAGCGACGAACGTAACACTTATGTAATTGCAAGCGAATGTCAGAAAGTTTTCCCCGTAATCAAAAGGAACGTTCAGTCAGTTAGTCAGGCTTATCGAGTGCCATTTCTGCCTGTCCATTTAACCCTTTGTAAGAGGAACATGCTCTTATTTGCTCTCATGGAACATTTCATTTGAACAGATATTACTCGAATGGGACCAATCATATGATGGAACACTTGGAGATTTTAGTATAATAAGGAAATGAATGATCCACTTCTCTTAAGATCTATTCGGCATATTTTGGGGAAAATAAAAAATCAATTGTGTGATGTTATCAATTCTAAATTAACTTATTGGGCTAGGTAATCAAAAAGAAAATGTTAAGCACAAAAGTTGGCCATGCATAATTATTCATTAGTATAAGCCAATGTAGGACTACACGGATTTTTATTATGAATTCGAAAAGATTAAATAAAAATTATTTCAATCAGATCGGATCGCTACATAAGACCAAACTACTTATTACATGATAGAAAAAGAAGAAAGCATAAAGAACATTGTCAAAACAAATAGGGCTATTTTAGTTTATGCCTTCTTGAGTCTCTTTAGTTGTTGTCATACCAGAACTGCTTCTGGAGATAGTTGATAACGTTCTTGTCCACTTGGAAGGCCTTGGTGAGGACATCAGGGTTGATCGGAGGATCCGATCCAAATACGGCGTTTGCGATGGTGATGACTCCTGCGTTTTGGCTGCTGAGAGCAGCGAAGGCTACTGCTGGGGTGTTTCCTTGATTGAACTGGAAGTGAATCAAACCAATTGGGAACACAAACACATCTCCCTTGTTCAGAACCTTAGTAATTAGGCGGTTTTTTCCATCTTTCTGGTTGGACGTAACGAACCCGACATAGAGGGTTCCCTCTGCAACGACAAGGATTTCAGTGCCACGAGGATGAGTATGAGGTGGGTTTTGGCCATATGGTGCGTAGTCAATACGAACCAACGATATGCCAAGAGTGTTGAGTCCAGGGATTTTGTCCACATTCACGGTCGTCACTTTGGATCCAACCTTGTTATTAGTGTCTCCAGCAATATTGAGTCCAGAAGTGAAGAAATCCTCTGCCTTGGCAAGCTTTGGATCCTTGCAGAATTTCCCATTCACAAACACTGCTCAAAACAAATTTTTGTCAGTACCACAGTACTTAGAACAGATAGAGAATAGTTATTAAAAGTAAGTGCAAATTAAAGGTTAGGAAAAATGTGCACATACAAGCTTTGTTAGGATCATCTACTGCCACACAGAAGTCCTGCAGAGGGCTTGGGTCATAGGCAGAGGCAATGGAGGCTGCCAAAGCCACGACAGCGAGTGAAAGAAGGAAATGGACACCTTTCATGCTTGATAACAGGCTTGTGTGCTATAAATCTCTTCAAGTTCTTTTATCTGTTGCTTGAGTGATTGTTGAGAATTCTTGCAGTTGAACTCATCTATTTATAGATGGGAGTCTCTGAATTAGTCTGTCGGTTCTACATAAGTAAAAAAGGACTTGGTTTTCTTTTTTTATTTTATTGTCTTTTATTTTTCTCTTTGGTAGACTCGGTTATTTTTGTTCATTGATTATCTTGTCACTAATATATATATATTACAGGATTTTGACCATACTTCAACTACTAGCTCATACACGTAATTATTTTAGTCCCACAAGTTTTCCTTCCAGAAGGAAACTTTCAACATCGAACTGGTCATTTTCAGTAACTAACATATAGTCTTTCTTTTCTAGCTTTCCTTTTGATCTTCCTTGTTTTTTCTTTGTAGCCAACGGTATTGGTTTCTTTCTGTAACAATTCAATTCTTACAGCCACGTATATCATATAGTCCTATGTGGCTAAAGGTGTTAACTAAGTGGGAAACATGCATATAAATCATGACTTTTGCTGAAGCTTATAATCAACATTGGTCAAGAATTCTCTACTAATAAGGGTCGGTCTTTACCTACTCTATTTACTATTTTCATGCTCAAACATCTAGTTAGACATCAAATCTTCCAGAATGCTTATCGATATTAGAAAGCCAACTGAGAATTTTTCACTTTTGTTATGTATTTTCACTTGTATTGGGGGAGACTTTTGGAGCTAAGGGGTTGTTCAATGAGGAAAAAATGTTACAGCCCGTATATTTTCTAATGGAAACCAGGACTTGGTCTCTGACGTGGATGAACAAAGCTATATTCAAGTACTTCGTCTTCAAGTTATTATTATTATTGACTAATTATTATAGAATATTTAATGCATCAATTGATAGTACGTAATATTTAATTATAGGAGAGAGAAGACAAATAGAGTCTAGACAACAGAATACATAACGTGTCTCTTTATTTACTGATCAAACTATTTCTATCTTAACCTCTCTTTTTTCTATTTTGAGTTCATGCCAAATTGCAAAATATTGTGACCATTTTCATTTATGTCGTTTCAATTTTGTCCATTCAGTTAATTCTCTTTTTTTCTTTTTTTCATATCCTTTATTTTATGTTGTTTTCAAATTTTGAAGTCGTTTGATTTACGTGTTGTCGTTTTGCATTTAAAAAATTAAGTTGTCGTCTTTTTCGTATATTGTCGTTTTATCTCAATGTATTATGTATTATTCCATGCTTTCAGGTCGTTTCTTAACTTTTTAAATCTGGTTGTTATGTATTGACCTTTCCTATTTTAATGTCGTTTCTCTAACGTTTATATTGATTTGATCTCATTTTATTTTCAGATGGTTGTATTGTATATAGCTGTACCATGAAAATTAATTATTAAAGTATTTCTTTTTTGAGGGAATTATTAAGGTATTTATATTATGCACAATTTAAAACTATAATATTCTCATATACAACTAAACACAATTATAATATTTCTGGCAATCAAGACAAAATTCTCGGACGCAACCAAAGACTGTCGTACAAGTTTCCATTTAATCACATTTTCTATTAATCTTAAAATTTTGAACTCCTTCTGCCAAACAGCCCTTAAAATTTTCTCCCTAGGCAAATGGAATGCTGTGTCACTTGCCGATCATGTAGCGTTTCTTTCGGAGGGTGTTTTAATTTGAAGAACACAATGGTGAAAGAAGCTACTTTTATAACCACTCTATAAGCTACTTTTCGATTCACTCTTGGAGAGTTTTATTTGATCATATATTACCTGAATGGAGACAGAATGATTGATAAACTTCCTTTAGTCTCAGTACATGATAGATGATATAGGCTTTGGCCTTAGTTAGTTATGGCTTTATTAAGTCTCTGTACATAATTGTATGGTTAGTTACATTAGGTGTATAGTTAGTTAGCTAATTCTCCTATTTGTATGCTGATCTGTTGTAACTTAATCATCTACACATATAAGATTTCTTAGCACTTATCATTTTAGACAGTTTACCAATACAATCTAGAATTTTCTCTCTTCCGTCGTTTATCTTGGTATTAGAGCTGTACTGTCTCATTTCAGAAATTTTCTTGAGTTTATTGCATTTTCTTTGAATCCAAACAAATTTGACTCTGTCCAAACAATGGCGTCATCTTCTTCTTCTGAATCCTCTGGTTCTCGACAAGTTCCAGCTCTGGCTCATGTACCGATTCAAGCAATTATCATGGAGAATTAATAGTTTATAGTCCTAAGTCAAGCACTGAATCATATGCTATCAATTAAATTCGATCGTTCTAATTTTCAGAGAATGTAATTCTATCAAACAAAATCGAAAACTTCATTGATGGCTCGAATCAAGCTCCGATGTAGTTCATCAAAGGTACTCAAATTCACTCCAGAATTCATTGAATAGAGGCAAAAAGATCGTCTCATCTTGAGCTGGATTTTCTTATCTCTGACTCCTGAGATTATGGCACAAATCGTCAGTGATAACACCTCTGCCACTGCTTGGAGTGCTCTTGAACGTGTTTTTGCTGGAGCTTCAAAGGCTCGAATTATGCAACTACGTCTGCAACTCCAAATTGTCAAGAAAGGCTCCCTCTCCATGATCGAGTACATTCTTAAGGTAGCAAAGGCTCCATTGATAGTCTTATTGCTATTTCTGAACGAGTTTCTAAACAAGATCAAATATTGTATTTGCTTGGGGGTCTTGGTGCAAAGTATAATTCCTATTAGAATTAAACTTCTTTGCGACCCATTGGGCCATAATTTAGTTATTTGGTCTTGTGTTATGAGTTGGGCTTGTTTTGGTGTATGAGTGTTTAATAGCCCATAGTTTAATATCCAAGTTTCTAGAGTATTCTTGTATTTGCTAGATTACTCTTGTATTTGCTAGATTGTATAATTAATTATGTGGTTGGAGGTTATAAAGAGCATCTAGAATCATCCTTGGAGCAGTATAAATAGAGTGCTCTTCCTCCCATTTTGTATCAAGCAAAAGAGAAATAATTAAAGTAATAGTACAAGTTCTTTTCTTCTACCAAAATTCTCTCTAATTTCTTCCTTAGCCTTTCTAGCTTTGAAAATCTCCTATTTCCAACAAAGTAGTATCAGAGCAAGGTTGTGAGTTCTCATAAAATTCTAAGTATGCTCTGTGGTTGCAACTTTAACTGATCTTCCACATCAGAAAAGAATTATTGAGATTGAGAGTATTATTTATTTATTTCAAATATACTACTATTATATATCAAATCAAAGAGCTCGACGAGACGAAAACTTTGCCGTAAAAATCAGCCCAATCGGAGTCCGAACGAGTCTGAATGAGTTGTCGGAAGTTTACTATCATAATTGAGTCAAGTCCCCGAGTTAAGCTTAGTCAGAGCCGTTTGACCAAGTCGTCATAGTTGTTGACCGAGTCGTTAGAGCCGTTGACTACGCCGTCAGAGCCGTTGACCGTGCCATTAACTATTGACTGAGTGTTGACTTTGACCAAGTCGATATGCAAGTCAATCTTAAGGTTTTTCGACGTTCCGGATCTATCCGTATAGTCGAATTTCCATAAGCTCACCGTATTAAGAGTTATGGCTACCGGCAGTTTAGTATCTCTTCAAGTTCTACCACTTTCAGGCAGCAACTTTGATAACTAGACTATCAAAATGAAAGTCCTCCTTAGAGCACATGATGTTTGGGAAATAGTAGAGAAAGACTACGAAGAGCCCGGAGATGAGGCAACACTATCCTCAACACAGAAGGATAGTTTAAAAGATTCAACAAAGAGAGACAAAAAAGCTCTCTTCCTCATCTACCAAGCCTTAGATGGCGATGGGTTTGAGAAAACTTTAAGTGCAACCTCTGCCAAAGAAGCATGGGAGAAACTTCAAATCTCATACAAAGGAGAAGAAAAAGTTAAAAAGGTCCGCTTTCAAACTCTAAGGGGAGAGTTTGATTTATTACACATGACAGAGACTGAGACAATTTCTGACTATTTTTCTAAAGTTCTAACCATTTCCAATCAAATAAAGAGAAATGGTGAGAAACTAAAAAATGTTACGATCATGAAAAAGATTCTTCAATCGTTAGATTCAAAATTCGAGAATATTGTTACTGTCATTGAAGAAACTAAACACTTAGGAGCCATAACAATAGAATAACTCTTGGGCTCCTTGTAAACCACGAAGAAAAGAAAAAGAAGATGTAATGAGCAGCTCCTTAAGGCTCAATTCCAAGAGAAAGAAGAAGATTCCGGCAATGGAAGAGATCGTAGCCAAGGAAGAGGTCGTGAATATGGAAGAGGAGGAGGAGGATGCTTCAACAACAATTATGAAAATGAAGATAGATGAGAAAGTTTGACAAGAGGTCGTGGAAGAGGTTTCCCACGGTGTTGGCATGACAAGTCCTAAATCAAGTATCACAACTATCAGAGATATGGTCATTATGCTTCTGAACGTAGAGCTCCAAAGAAGGTGCAAGAAAGAGCCAACTATGCCAAAGATAAAAGACAAGAGGAAGATATGTTGTTGTTAGTATGTAAGGAGACCAATGGGTGCCAAGAAAATATATGGTATCTTAACAGCTGAGCAAGCAATCATATGTATGGAAGAAGAGATATGTTCGTAGAGCTTGACAAGCCGGTGAATGGGAATGTTTCATTTGGAGATGATTTTAAGGCAACAGTAAAGGGTAAAGATAAAATTCTCATACGCTTGAGAAATAGAGAACATCAGTTTATTCCAAACATTTACTACGTGCCTAACATGAAGAGTAATATCTTGAATCTTGGCCAACTTTTAGAGAAAGGCTATGATATTCACATGAAAGAAAATAATCTTTCTTTAAGAGACAATGGAAACAAGTTAATCACCAAAGTGCCAATGACAAGAAATAGAATGTTCTTGTTACACATTCAAAATGACGTAGCAAAATGTCTAAAGGCTTGCTACAAAGATTCATCATGGCTTTGGCACCTAAGGTTTGGACATCTCAATTTTGACGGCCTAGCAAAGAAAGAGATGGTTCGAGGTCTACCCTTCATCAGTCAACCAGAACAATTATGTGAAGGATGCTTATTGGGAAAGCAATTCAGAAGAAGCTTTCCAAGAGAATCGAGTTCCCGAGCCCATAAACCGCCTGAGCTCATACATACCGATGTGTGTGGTCTAATAAGACCAAGCCCTCTCGGTAAGAGTAACAATTTTCTCTTCTTTATTGATGATTTTTCAAGAAAGACCTGGGTGTATTTCTTGAAGGAGAAATCAGAAGTGTCCAAAATTCAAGAAGTTCAATGCACTTGTTGAAAAGGAAGATGGTCGAAGTATCAAGTCAATGAGATCTGATAGAGGAGGAGAATTCACATCCACGAGTTTCAGAAGTATTATGAAGATAACAGCATCCGCCGTCCTTTAACAGTACCAAGATCTCCCAAACAGAATGGTGTCATAGAAAGGAAGAATAGAACAATCTTAGATACAGCCAAAAGCATGCTCAAGAGCAAAGGAATGCCAAAGGAGTTTTAGGTTGAAACTGTAGCTTGTGTAGTTTACCTGTCAAATCACTCTCCAATAAGAAGCGTATAGAGAAAGATGCCACAAGAAGCTTGGAGTAGTAGAAAGCCTAGAATCTCTCACCTAAAAGTGTTTAGAAGCATAGCTTATGCTCATGTGCCTGATGAAAAGAGAACTAAACTTGACCATAAAAGTGAAAAGTTTGTCTTCATCGATTATGACTCTAATTCAAAAGACTACAAGCTCTATAATCCAAACAATGGTAAGACTATAATTAGTTGCGATGTGGAGTTTGATGAAGAAAGCACCTGGGATGGCACACACAAGAGGAAAATTGTGACATCCTACTATACATTGAAGAAGAAAGCGAGCAACGAAAAATAGAGCAAGTAAGAGAAGAACTACAAGAGCCTGTTACCCCATCTACTTCACCAATGGCAAGCACTCATCAAGAAATAATACCAAGATCGTCTTCAAGCAGTAGTTCAAGTGAAAGGATACCAAGATTAAGAAGCTTACAAGAGATATATGAAGTGACTGAGAATCAAAATAACTTGACTCTCTTTTGCCTCCTTGCTGATTGTGAACCATTAAACTTTGATGAAGCTATACAAAGTAAAGAGTAGCGAGATACGATGGATGAAGAAATAAAGACGATCACAGAGAATAATACACGGGAGCTTGCTACACTTCCAAAAGAGCATAAAGCAATCAGCGTGAAATGGGTTTACAATGCTAAAAAGAATGCTAAAGAAGAAGTGGAGAGATATAAGGCAAGATTGATCACGAAGGGATACAATCAAAGACTCGGCATAGACTATGATGAGGTATTTACTCTTGTCACCCATCTAGAAATAGTACGATTGATCATCTCATTAGCTGCCCAAAATAAATAGAAAATTCATCAAATGGATGTCAAATCTGCTTTCTTAAATGGAGTCCTTGAAGAGGAAGTCTATATAGAGAAACCATCTAGGTATGAGATTAAAGGACAAGAAGATATGGTCCTAAAGTTGAAGAAGGCTCTTCACAGGTTAAAGCAAGTACCAAGAGCATGGAATAGCCACATCGACAAGTACTTCCAAGATTATAACTTCATTAAATGTCCTTATGAGCATGCATTGTACATCAAACTAAAAGATGGATATATCTTGATCGTGTACCTCTATATCGATAATCTGATCTTCAAGGAGAGTAATCCATCTATATTCGAAGAGTTTAAGAAAGCAATGATAAAAGAGTTCGAGATGACTGACATCAGACTCATATGTTACTATCTTGGCATAGTAGTGAAGCAAGAAGAAGATGGAATTTTCATTTCATAAGAAGGCTATACCAATGAGATCATCAAGAATTCAAGATGAATGATTGCAAGGCTATCAATATACCGATCAAATATAGAGTCAATTTATCAAAGCATGATGAAGGAAAAAAAGTGGATCCAACACTCTACAAGAGCTTAGTTAGAAGTTTGCACTACCTGACTTGCACAAGATCTAACATTCTCTATGTTGTGGGCCTAATCAGTCGTTACATGGAATCTCCAATAATCACTCACTTGAAAGTTGCCAAAAGAATTCTTCGATATAATAAAGATAAAACTAATATTGGCTTATGATATTTATAATCTAATAACTATAATCATGTGGGTTATAGTAACAATGATTGGGGTGGAGACTTAGATGATCGAAAGAGTACAAGTGGTTTTATATTTTTCATGGACACTGCTTTTACATGGATGTCTAAGAAGCAACCAATTGTCACACTTTCAAGTTATGAACCAGAGTATGTTGCAGCTACATCATATGTCTGTCATACGATTTGGCTAAGAAACTTATCAAAGAAATTATGCAGTCCGCAGAATGAACCCACTGGGATCTATATAGACAATAAATCAACAATTGCTTTAGCAAAGAATCCTGTTTTCCATGATAGAAACAAGCACATCGATACCCACTACCATTATATAAGGGAATTTGTTGCAAGAAAGATGTGCAATTAAAGTATGTGAAGACTCAAGACCAAGTGGTAGATATTTTCATCAAACCACTCAAGCATGAAGATTTTCTTAAGTTAAGAAATTTACTAGGTGTCACATATTAAGTTTAAGAAGGGGTGTTAGAAATAAACTTCTTTGTAACCCATTAGGCCATAGTTTAGTTATTTAGTCTTGTGCTGTGAGTTTGGCTTATTTTGGTGTGTGGGTGTCTAATAGTCCATAGTTTAATATCTAAGTTTTTAGAGTATTCTTGTATTTGCTAGATTACTCTTGTATTTGCTAGATTGTATAATTAATTAAGTAGTTGGGGGTAATATGGTGCATCTAGAATCATCCTTAGAGTAGTATAAATAGAGTACTCGTCCCCCCATTTTGTATCAAGCAAAAGAGAAATAATTCAAGTAGTAATACAAGTTCTTCTCTTCCACCAAAATTCTCTCTAGTTTCTTCCTTAGCCTTTCTAGCGTTAAAAATCTCCTATTTCCGACAATTTCTTTGTAGTTTCAATCAGTTCTAATGCAAACAATACCTCTCTTAAGGATGTGACTAGTCTACTTCTTACTTATGAGAATCGCCTTAAACAACAACAAACTATTTATGAGAGTATAGCACTTGGAGCCAGTGTTGTTCCGTCATTCTGGAAATTTTTCAAGACCCTATTACAAACCTAGTTCAGCTTCATTTCAAACATCCTTTGTTAATTTCAACTCTGAGTCTCTTGGTAACAATTTCTCTGGTGGATTCAACTTCTCTGGTGGTTTGAATTTTCCTGGTGGTCGTCACTTCAACAACTCTTACAATGGCTTTGATTGTGGCTCTAGCGGCCGACTATAGGGGGAATGTGGTTTTGGTCCTCGTTATTGGTACCAACTCTATGGTAAACTGGGTCATGTTACTGCTAATTGTTATAGGCGCTTTGATCCTACACTTCAAGCATCCTCATCTCAATCCATCTCAATTAAAGTTTTAATTCCTTTCACATTTAATAATGAGGAATGGATTCTTGACTCTAGTGCAATGCACCATCTCACACCCAACTCAGATGCTTTAGAATTTGCTTCTCCGTTCCATGGTGATGACAAAGTAATTGTTGGTAATGGTAATAAGCTATCAATTGCTAGTATTGGCTCATCTACCTTGTCTAATTCTTAGCATTGTTTTTCACTCAATAAAGTTTGTCATGTTCCTGCCTTGTCATTTAATTTGCTTAGTGTCTCTATATTTTGTGCTGATAATCATGTGTATATTGAGTTCTTTTCTAATGTCTTTCTTGTCAAGGATCTCACTTTGTGGAGGGTTCTTCATCTAGGCACCCTTGCTAAATTTTTCTACACCTTTCAGACTGCTTCCAAACTTCCATTGACAAGGATCTCACTTAAAGGAGGGTTCTTTATCAAGCACCCTTGCTAAATTTATCTACACCTTTCAAGCTACTTTTAAGCTTCCATCTGTACAAGTTTTGAATTATTCTCTTAGTTGATTGTCTGATTTTCCTGTAAAAATGAATAATGCTATTATTTCAGGTATTTCCAATTTGTCTGCTATTTGGCATGCTCGGTTGGGTCATGCAAATTCTGTTGTTATAAACCATGTTCTTAACATGTGTAAACTTAATATTTCTATGAATAAAGATCATGTTTGTGCTTTGTGTCAATATGATAAAAGTCACAATTACCATTCTCTTTATCTGATTTTCGTGCCTCTAAACATTGGAAATGATTTTTCCTGATTTTTGGGGTCCTTCTCCCACACTTATTACTGATGGTTCAAGATATTTTGTGCTATTTGTTGATGACTTTTCTAGATTCTCTTGGTTATATACATTGCAATCTAAAGATCAAGCCTTATCTGTTTTTAAAGAATTCAAACTCATGGTTGAAAACCAATTTGACACTCATAAAAAAAATTTCTAAGCTGATGATTGTGGTGAATTTCGTTCCTTTACTTCATTTCTTGAATCTTGTGGTATTCAAACTCGTAAACCTTGTCTATACACTTAAGCTTAAAATGGTTAGGTAGAATGCAAACATCGTCATTTATTGGAAACTAGTTTAGCTATGTTTGCCTATGCCTCTTTCTTTCTGGTTGAATGCTTTTAAAACTGCCATATATCTCATTAATCGACTTCCTACTGTAGTTCTTTATTTTGATTCTCCTTTTCAAGTTTTATGTAATCGTTCTCCTGATTACTCTCTATTTGCTACGTACCTTTGGTTGTCTTTGCTTTCCATATATTCGTCCATATAATCGTCACAAGATTCAATTCAGATATATTCAATGCATATTCTTAGGTTATATCACACTTCATAAAGTTTATATGTGCCTTGATTATATTTCTAGTCGGATGTATGTCACTCGACATGTTTTTTTTTATGAACAAAATTTTCCTTACTCTTCCTCGATTACCTCCTGTCCTCCCCCTACTTTTTCCTCTCTCCATCTCTTACTCCAGCCATTATTCTTTCTTTACCTCCCTCAGTTCCCATCTCTATTTCTTCTTTTGCATCTGAGCCACATACTACAATTGATACTTCTACTACATCTATGGAATCTGGTAATTCTAACATACCTGTACAGGTCCCTGCTGTGAATACGCATCTTATGATTACTCGATCCAAAAGGGGAATTTTCAAACTAAAGACCCTTACTGCAGCTGCTCGTAATCTTGATGAATGTGAACCAACTTCTAACAAGCAGGCTCTTTCTCATCCAGCCTAGAAAGCTGCTATGACAGTTGAATATCTTGCTCTTCAATGTAATGGTACCTGGGTTCTCAATTCACCGCCACCTAGTGCCAATATTATTGGTTGAAAGTGAGTTTTTAGACTCAAGAGAAGAGCTGATGGCATTATAGAATGGTATAAAGCTCTTCTTGTTGCAAAGGGCTTCCATCAAACTCATGGTATTGACTATTTTGAGATGTTCAATCCTGTGGTCAAGATTGCCACCATTCATGTTGTTCTCGCCCTTGCTTTATCCCAGGGATGGTCTATTCATCAATTAGATGTTCACAATACATTCCTCAATGGTGATCTTAAGAAACAAGTTGTCATGTTACAACCTCCTAGTTTTGTTAGTTCTACTGTGCCTTCTCATGTTTGTTGTCTTAAGAAAGCTCTCTATGGGCTTAAACAAGCTCCGCGGGCCTGGTTTCATAAGCTTAGCATAACTTTACTATAGTGGAGATTCTTTTGTATAAAATCTAATAACTCAATGTTCATCTATAAAACTTCTAGCTCTCTACTCATTGTCTTGGTCTGTGTTAATGACATTCTCGTCACAAAAGACTCTTCTACTCATGTTAGATCGCTTATTACTAGTCTGAATGCTACATTTGCTCTCCAAGATCTTGGTGTTATCTCTCCTACGTTCTGGGTATTGAAGTATTTCATTCCTCCTATCAGGTTCATCTTTCTCAGACCAAGTATATCCGTGACCTTCTTATTCATACTGAGATGCCTGATTCTAAGCATGTTTCAATACTAGATTTCTCTAGTAAGCCTTTGTCTAAGTTTGATGGCACCTTACTTCCAGATCCTACTCTGTATCGTAGTATGATTGGGGCACTTCAATATGTGACTCTCACTCACCCAGAACTGGCTTTTGCTATAAATAAAACATGTCAGTTCATGCAAGCACCTACTACTACTCACTGGCTTGTAGTGAAACGAATCATTTGGTACTAAAGGGGCTCTATGACTCATGATATTACTCTTAAAGCCTCCTTGTCTCTTCATTTGTTGGCTTATACTAATGCTAATTAAGCTTCTTGCCCTAATGATCGATAGAATACAATGGTTTTTATGTATTTCTTAGTGATAATCCGGTGTCATAGTCTTTATCGAAGCAAAATGTTGTCCCCTATAGTATCACTGAGTCAAAGTATCGTGCTCTCACCAATCATGCCTCTGAACTTATGTGGCTGATGAGTGATTAATTCGCTCATAAATCAAGTATCATTCAACTCAAATAATTATAAGTTCTCAAATATTCATATTAATTTGATGTGTTTTTGCTTTATTTTTATAGTTCTTATGAATAAATGATAATCAAGATAAACTGGTGACAAATATGGATATTTCAACTATTTTAGATAAAAGTTAAGTCCAATACAAATATAACACAATAAAAATCGGACAAAATAGAGCTAAAATGAAGAAACAGAGCCTCTAAGAAGAAAAGTTATCGTGCTGAGTTCCAAAACTAAGAGCGCCATGACTCTTGAATAGTAGTGCCACAGTGCTGCCTGTAAATCAGACTTTCATAAGCTAGAGTTCGGTGGTGCTTGCCAGGCAGTTCCAGCATCTTGAAGTACATTTTTAGTAAGTTTTTAAAGCCAATCTGGACCATTTATGTTATCTGATCAAATGGTTGATATTCCATCTCGCTTAAATCATCTTGGAGCCTCTTAAATATATCCTTAATCTTCTATTTCAAGATATAGAGAGTTGGAGAGAAAACACAAACTTGAGAGTTTAAAAATCATATAGAGAGAGAAAAGAGTTTAGAGTTGGAAATTTAGAAAGGCAACTTGAGAGAATTACTTGAAGAACTGAAGCTTCAAGTTTTACTTCTACAAAAGAGTTTTTCTCATTCTCTTTCTCACCCTAATCTCATTTAAATTTTGTATTGTGCTTGATTATTGGGCATGTTTAGATATATGAAACTTTTGTTGAGATTAGTATTAGATTTTCCTACATTGATTTAATTGTTATATGCTTAGGGTATTATTGATGTAATTTCAACTTTGATTCTATGTCTTGATTTCTAATATGTTCTTTGATATTGTTCTTGAATTTATTTATGTTATTCCATACTTAATGCTTCTCAACTAATTAGCTACTAGTTAGATAATTTGATTTCTAAAATTTGGCACTTAAGAAATGAAATTTTAGAAACAATCATAGAATAGTATAAACTAGGACTTGTAGAGTTTGAGAGAACCTATAGTTCTTTTGAAGATATTGTTATGGATTTTTATACACAAGCACATGTATCGAACAAGTAATAAAGTGATGAATAAAGATATCATTCCCACAGAGAAATTGCTATAACTTGTTAAGTACTAATCTATACTAGTTATTAATTTATCCAAACAATCAATTTAAAAATTTTAAAACTAAAAATTTAAACTAAAAGAAAATAAGAAAATAAATAAAATAAAATTAAAGAGTGCAAGTAATTTATCAAATCACCAAAGAAAATAAACCTAGGATTACAATTTTCACTCTACGTATGCCTGAATCACTATTTATCCTCTTTGAATTATTATTTAACCCGAATTGTCAATCAAGAACCCTAGTGTATCTACAAGCCTCTTTCGATAATCATTTAAAAATATCTCTTCTAATTAATTCACTATATTCCTATGTAAATTAGATTAAGAAAAGATTCATTAAGAGTAAGGTCTTTCAACAATTATACATGTTATATAGGTATATCTCTATCCTACATAAACTCATATTAGCATGAACATATGTTATTCTATTTAGGTCTAAATGTGAAATTCCTTTTCCGAATTCATACTAAACAAACGAGAGTTGAATAGAATTGTGAATGATTGAGAACAGTTGCAAGCCTCTTCTTCCAATTTGGCCTCCAATTGCCCTCTCTATTAATCTCTTTTGCCTTTCTCTCCTTGCACTGTGGCTGCCGCTCTCTGGAGCTCTCTCTTTTCTATTTTTTAGAGTCACTGCTTCTCTTCTTATATATAGCGTTATAATGGAAAATTAAGTGCACTGACTTTTTCTAGTTTCCTATAATTTGTGATGTTCCTTTTCTGCGATAAGACTTGAGCCCACTAACCCTCTCATGGTTATTTTTCTCTTAATAAACCTTGGATTGAGCTTCTCTTGAATTCGTTTCAGCCCAGTTCTTTATTGCATATAATACATTTACTCAAGTTGATCACGTATAGCTCCTTTTCAGCAACTAGATTAACAAAGCACATGTATAAGTAAATGGCTCACGTGCAGCTACCTTCTTCATTCTACACTTTAAATGGGCCAAGTTTTTAGTCAAATGGGCCATGTTGATTAGGACTTCAATTAAATGAATCGACTTTGGGCTCACTCTTGTCATCTTTTACGCCTTGACTGAGGAAAATATCACTTTTATGCATTCTCTTTTTTCCTGAAATACTTCAAAACCTGCTTAATCAAATAAAATAGCTCAATTTAAGATAAAGACTTTTAGAAAAATGACAATTAAGCAAAATTTAAGATGGAAAAGGTATGCAAAATTTGTATAAAATATAAGCACATTAGCTATAATCAAAGAACTATTGAACATAATGAATTCTTAATTTTTAGGTTCAGAATAGAGATATTAGAACTAGAATTCAAGAATGATTTTACTCGATACTCGAGAAAGAGAGTAGAAATATCTTTAGGTTCTTAGCTTATAAACTAGGAATAATTGATTTGAATATATTTTTTGATCAAAATACATAGTTGATTGTTAGGTAAATTCAATCTCCTATATTTATGGATAGAGTTTCCATATTTTATTTTTGTATTTATATTTTTATTTGTATTTTTTTAACTTATAAATTCATTTAGTTAGGTCACAATAATTCTGGTACTTAACGATAATTTAACACTCAATTCATTGTGGAATCGACAACTCTCTTATTACTTTATTACTTATATACGACCCATGCATTTACGGTTATTTTATTTATATGTATTTAGTGTAATAGTGGCTACAATCACTATTTAGTGAACTTGGCCTATCAATTTCAAGTGTCCCCATTGTTTGGTGCAACAACATCAATGCAACTCATCTTGCACGCAATCCTATGTTTCATGCTCATATGAAACACATCGAAATTGAATTTCATTTATTCGAGATATGTTTGTTCATAATGAGCTTCTAGTTCACTATGTTTGCTTGGAGGATCAACTAGTTGACATTTGCACCAAGCATCTTTCATTTGCTCTATTCTTATCTCTTTTGGAGCAAGCTCACTGTGCTTCCACGCCCGTTTTGCTCGAGGGGGGATGCTAGATAATATAGGCCTCTGGCCTTAGTTAGTTATGCCTTTGTTAAGTCTCTATACATTATTGTATAGTTAGTTACATCAGGTGTATAGTTAGTTAGCTAATTCTCCTACTTGTTTGCTGATTTATTGTAACTTAATCATCTATATATACAAGATCTCTTAGCATGATCATTTTAACAGTGCACCGATACATTCTAGAATTTTCTCTCTTCCATCGTTTATCTGTATAGGAATATTCATAATCAATTGTTGCGATGCTAAGGTTTACACTTTTTTTTTCCCAATTTAGTGTATGCTTTGATCTTAAACTGATTGGGCGCAAAACAAGTAAAAATGATAAGAACAACCTTGAATGAGACTACAATGATTCGAAGAGATAATACTTAAATCGGACCAATCATACAACGGAAATTTGGAGATGATTGATCCACTTATTCTGAGAAAAACAAACATATATATATATATTATATATATATATATATATATATATAAATATATCAAACGTCATTTTGTCTTTTGTGCTTAGTACTTCCTTTTTTGTTTAATGTTTTCGAATCCATAATAAAAATGCATGTAGTCCTATATTCGATCATACTAATAATTAGACATGGCCAACTTTTGTGCTTAGTACTTTCTTTTTGATTTCCTAGCTCATTTAGTATAGAATTGATTAAATCAAACATTTGAATTGAAATGAATTTAATCAGTTCTATACTAAATGAGCTAGGAAATCAGAAAGAAAGTACTAAGCACAAAAGTTGGCCATGTCTAATTATTAGTATGATCGAATATAGGTCTACATGCATTTTTATTATGAATTCGAAAACATTAAACAAAAATTAGTATTGAACTTGTGGCTTAAATAAAGCCGCTTATTGTTTTAGGCCCAAGCCTAAATCCTTTACAGGAAGTTTCCATTTCTCGTCAGTTGGTGAGAGCATATAGATGTTACCCATTTTTTATAGTCGGCTGTTTAAATTGGAGCATGTATATATACATAAAAAGTAGGAGCTGTGAGTAGCAGCCATACGAAGGTCATTTGGGTAGTTATTTGTTATTTGGTCTCTCAATATACGAATTAATCTCTCTCTTTGTTTGTGGGAATTTAGTATAAACAAACTTTGAGTTTTCTTTTTTGTAATTTCTTTATTTATTATTCTTTTTTACATTAGCATCAAGATTGTTAGCAAAGCATCTTCTTTACGATTTTGAATGCTCTCCGGAGAGAGAGATTTGGGTATATTTGAGATTTAGATGTGAAAGAAATTTTGTTAGACTTTTGTAATCTCTGTTAGTTATAGTAGAATTCTTCACCGTCTCTAATGTAGACGTAGATTATATTTTATAACTAAACTATGATAAATCTTTATATCACTTATGATTTTCTATTATTTATATTTTGTCGTAAATTGACTTAATTTGGTATTTGACATACAAGATTGGTATTTATGCTTTTCGCTGGCACAACAATTATTTCAATGAGATCAGATTGGTACACAAAGACCAAAGTCTTTATTACATAATAGAACCAAAAAAAAAAACAAGTATAGAAAACATTGTCAAGAAAAATAGGCTGTTTAGTTCATGGCTTCTTCAGTCTTTTTAGTTGTTGTCATACCAGAACTGCTTCTGGAGATAGTTGATAATGTTCTTGTCCACTTGGAAGGCCCTGGTCAGGACATCAGGATTGATCGGAGGATCTGATCCAAACACTGCGTTTGCGATGGTGATGACTCCTGCATTTTGGCTGCTGAGAGCAGCAAAGGCAACTGCTGGGGTGTTTCCTTGATTGAACTGGAAGTGAATCAAACCAATTGGGAACACAAACACATCTCCCTTGTTCAGAACCTTAGTAAAGAGCCGGTTCTTTCCATCTTTCTGGTTGGATGTCACAAACCCGACATAGAGTGTTCCCTCTGCAACAACTAGGATTTCTGTGCCGCGAGGATGAGTGTGAGGTGGGTTTTGGCCATATGGTGCATAGTCAATGCGAACCAATGATATGCCAAGAGTGTTGAGCCCGGGAATTTTGTCCACATTCACGGTTGTCACATTGGATCCAACCTTGTTGTTTGTGTCCCCTGCAATGTTGAGTCCAGAAGTAAAGAAATCCTCTGCCTTGGCAAGCTTTGGATCCTTGCAGAATTTCCCGTTCACAAACACTGCTCAAAAGAAATTTTTGTCAGTACCAAAGTACTTAGAACAGATAGAGAATAGTTATTAAACGTAAATGCAAATTAAAGGTTACAAAAAATGTGTACATACAAGCTTTGTTGGGGTCATCAACTGCCACACAAAAGTCCTGCAGAGGGCTTGGGTCATAGGCAGAGGCAATGTAGGCTGCCAAAGCCACGACAGCGAGTGAAAGAAGAAAATGGAAACCTTTCATTCTTGATAATAGGCTAGTATGCGATATGTCTCTTCAAGTTCTCTTATCTGTTGCTTGAGTGATTTGTTGAGAAATCTTGCACTAGAACTAATCTATTTATAGATGGGAGTCTCTGAATTAGTCCATCTTTTTGCTCGAAGGGATAAAAGACTTGGTTTTCTTTCTTATTACATAGATTTTTTCTTCTCTATAGAAGACTTGGTGAATTTTGATTTAGTGATTATCTTGTTACTATAATATATTAAGGATATTGTCATATTGACCATACTTCAACTACTCGCACACATGTAATTATTTTAATCCCACAACTTTTCCCTCCAGAAGGAAACTTTCAACATCGAACTAGTCATTTTTATTAACTTCCTGAGCCTTTCCTTCTTTTCTAGCCTTACTTTTGATCGTCCTTTTTTCTTTTTTTCCCTCTTTGTTATGCACACCATAGCCTTTTGTTGTGCTATCTTTTAACAATTTAATCACAAATCTTCCATTAATTTGTAATAATTGAACTTGTTTAAGTTGAATCTGTTATACTATCATATATGCATAGATAACGATTTTAGTCTTCATTAGGCAAGTTTTCTCCAGTTTACCTGCTCCTTTTCCCTTTTTCGTTTTTTACTATATTTTATATTCAACATCAAATATTTAGTTCGGCATCAAATCTTCTAGAATGCATGATCATATGCTTTTTTTAAAATTCTTTTAGCAATTACTCTTTTTTCTATTTCTGAGTTCAATGAGAAATTACAAACTATTGTGACAATTTTCATTTAGGCATAATATCACTTATATACTTTGTCTTTTAACATTTTGTTCGGTTTGTACCTTATGTTTTAATTATTATCAACATTGATCTTTAAATTTAGTATTTATTGCAAATTTATACCCTAACACTAATTTAGAGTAATTTATTTATTAAGATGATTTAATAAATTTTTTCTCAGATCAGTTTTTATATGGTTTATTTTCAATTTTTTAAATGACATATTAGTAAATTAACTGTTTTAAATTAGTGTCATAGTATAAATTTATAACAAATTTCAAATCTAAGAGTTAACATTAATAATAACCAAAACATAAGGTATAATTTAAACAAATATTAAAATATAAAGTATAAAAGTGATATTATCTCATTTTATTTACATCGCTTCAATATTTTATTGCCGTGTTTAATTTATGTTGTTTCAAATTTTGTGTCTTTTCAGTTATGTCGTCGCTTTATCTCATTGCATTCCAGTTTAATGTCGTTGCTTAACGTTTGTTGTCGGGTCGTGCTGGTCTGTCATTGGCCTTATCCATATTAATGTCGTTTCTATCATATAGTCGTTTTCAAGTTTATTTTCGTTTGAAGGATTTGATGTCGTTTTTATGATCTACCGTCGTTTTCAAGGACTCCTGGATTAATTGTATTATAAAAAATCTTTCTCCAAATGGACCGTTCTGTCAGTCCGGTTACTCGTGTGATAAATTTTTTTTTTTTTTTGGAGGGTTTTAAGAAAACAAAATAGTAAGAGAAGTATATGAAATGCTTTTAAGAGATTATCTGATTGTAACCACTCCATATGCTACGGTTCGATTCCCTCTTGGAGAGTTAATTTTATTTGAACATATATTACTCGAATGAGCCCAAAATGATTGATCAAATTCTTTTAGTCTTTTTATAGGCGCATTCATAATCTATTGTGTTATGTCAAGCTTTGCACTTAAAAATAAAAAATAAAAAAAAAAACAAAAAGAAAATAAAACAACAGACATTAGTGCATATGTTTTGAAATGTTAAGCAGAACTTCGATTTTATTAGTACAAAGCAAGAATGATTCTAGTCAATGAAAGGTACAGTCATGACCAAGACTGTTTATTACACGACAGAACAAAGAAAGCAGTATAGAAAACATTTTCGAAACAAATAGACTAGTTATTTAGCTCAATTCTAGGCTTCTCCCCAAGTCTGTTTAGTTGTTGTCATACCAGAACTGCTTCTGGAGATAGTTGACAATGTTCTTGTCCACTTGGAAGGCCCTTGTAAGGACATCAGGGTTGATCGGAGGATCTGATCCAAACACTGCATTCGCAATGGTGATGACTCCGGCGTTTTGGCTGCTGAGACCGGCAAAGGCAACCGCTGGGGTGTATCCTGGATTGAACTGGAAGTGAATCAATCCAATTGGGAACACAAACACATCTCCCTTGTTCAGAACCTTAGTAAAGAGTCGGTTTTTTCCATCTTTCTGGTTGGACGTCACAAACCCGACGTAGAGTGTTCCCTCTACAACGACTAGGATTTCAGAGCCGCGCGGGTGAATGTGAGGTGGGTTTTCTCCATATGGTGCATAGTCAATACGAACCAATGATATGCCAAGAGTGTTGAGTCCAGGAATTTTGTCCACATTCACGGTTGTCACATTGGATCCAACTGGGTTATTAGTGTCTCCAGGTTTGTCCAGCCCAGAAGTGAAGAAATCCTCTGCCTTGGCAAGCATTGGATCCTTGCAGAATTTCCCATTCACAAACACTGCTCAAAAGAAATTTTGGTTAGCATAAAAGAACTCAAAGACAGAGAATAGTTATGAAAAGAAGTTCAAATTAATAAAAGTAAATAGCGTGGAAAAGAAAGATTAGTATACTCACAAGCTTTGTTGGGGTCATCTGTTGCTACACAGAAGTCCTGCAGAGGGCTTGGATCATAGGCGGAGGCAAGGGAAGTTGCCAAAGCCAAGACAGCAAGTGTGAGAAGGAAATGAACACCTTTCATTATGCTTGATAATAGGCTAGCTAGTATGCTATAAATCTCTTCTAAGTTATGTTGTCTGTTGCTTGAATGAGGGTTGAGAAATCTGGGACTCGTACACGTCTATTTATAGATGGGAGACTCTGAACTAGTCTCTCTTACTTCGCGAAGCAGATAAGAGACTTGGTTTGTCTTTCTCCATAAAGGACTTAGTAAAATTTGGCTCAATGTCTATCTTGTTATTGCCAACTTGAGGGCATTGACCATACTGTCATACTTTGATTGCTTCTACACATTAAGTATCCAAGTTCAACTAGTTTTGCCTCCAGAAGGAAATTTTCAACATTGAACGAGTCATTCTGAGTATATGTCGCCATCCTGTCTTTCTTTTCTACTTTTTTATTTATTTCTTGCTATTAGTGTCGGTTTCTTTCTAACACAACTCCACTCTAATGTCCATACCAAAGAGTTCTGTGAAAATATTTGATTTAAGTTAGAACTGTAGGTCTTCTTATTCAAGGATTTACATAAAATCATGTAGTTCTGATATTTGGCAAGTTTTATTGTACTGTTGGATTTTTAACTTTTGGGATTTTTTTAAACTCCTATTATTTATTTATGTATTTGCTAGCTAAAATATGTTTAGTTAGAGATGAAAGCTTACAGGAATATGTGACAATTAAACACGATAAGGAAACTGGTAGTTTTTCTCTTTGGTTAGGCTGTTTACTTCCATTTGGTGCTCTAGATGTAAAGCATTAAGTGAATCAGAAGAAAACTTAACACAAATTGTTTTATTTTCCAATGTAAAAGTAGGACTTGGTCCCTGATATGACAATGTGTTCGAGTAGTTGTAGAGATTCTTCAAACAAACATGAGAGAAAACCACTCATCCTAGAGAAAAAATGGAGTGGAAAACAGTTATTATCAATCAAGACTTTGAAAATTTTGGCTTTTTAGTAGCTTATGGATTCATTTAAAATACCATGTCTTAATTTTACAGAAGGAACTATTTCCATAATCAACCTCTCTCTCTCTCTCTCTCTCTCTCTCTCTCTCTCACTAAACTTTCTTAGGTTTTGTCTATGTGCATGACAAGAAACTTCTTCTTAAAGCATACCTAACCAAATACAAAGCTCTTTTCTGCATCAACCATTTAATTGTTTAATCATTTATCCACATTGTTTTGCTTTTAAAGTATTGCATATTTATATCTGCTATACTGCCTCTGCCGAAGAGGCTACACTGCACTGGCCTCTGTCAGACAGTTGATAAGAACTTCTAGCTGGGTTAGTAATTCTAAGGAGAATGAAACTGGTAAATAAAGAGGATCATATGGACGAACAAAAGACTCTCAACTGAGGAAAATAAGATTAGAGGAACTTTCACTTTGACACGTTCAGTTTTGAAACGTGATTTGATATAGTCTCGCACACAAGGACATACTTGGATGAGCTAAGTTTGGTCGAAGAAGTGGTAAAAAGCAGAAGACTTTCTGCATAAATATTTGAGTGTCAGCAACGGCGTAGAAAGTGTTTGCACCAGAAAAATTAAGGGTATATTTAGTATTAGATTTGAATCTTATTCTACAAATTCAGAAAATCTTTTATGTAGAAAATTAGAAGAATAAAAAGTTGTTTTTGGATTTGTAGAATAAAATTTGAATCCTATATCTAACACGCTCTAATAACCTAGCAAACAATGGAGATTCTGGC
The DNA here is from genome assembly GCA_002914805.1 of Parasponia andersonii. NCBI lineage: Eukaryota > Viridiplantae > Streptophyta > Magnoliopsida > Rosales > Cannabaceae > Trema > Trema andersonii. Next base: position 410,060 of record JXTB01000320.1, on the reverse strand, counting down.
CATATACATAGTGTATGGTAGTCAACAAGAATAAGATCTTACCAGAAAATTTGAAAATATGTTAATTTTCTCCGACAGAGAACCTCTTCTAAGAGAGAAAAATATAATTAGGACTCGTGGATTTAGAAATTTCTCCGTGAGAAATATGGAACGTTTTGTCAACATTAACTCTTCTTCATAGGTAAATGCTACATTATGATTCGCTGGTGGACAAAACTTTCTTTTTTTTCTTTCGGAACAGATATTACTTAAATGAGGCCAATCATATATGACGTAGTTGGAGAATGTGGCAATTGATTGATTGATGAACTTCTTTTAATGTTATCACATACTATGGGGACATTCATAATCAGTAGTGTGTCATATAAAGCTTTGCATCTTTAATTTGCCAAACTCACTGGGCAAGGCAACAACCAAACAATGGCAAGAACAACTTTGATTTTTATTAGTTCAGAGGAAGAGAAAGACTACATGTATTTTTCTTACAAATTCAGCAGCAGTAAAGTATAATGACTTTAATGAGATCAGAAAGGTACAGACATGACCAAACTGTTTATTAGGTGACAGAGAACAGAAAATGCATGGAAAGTATTGTCGAAACATTAGACTATCTAGTTCATGGCTTGTTCTGAGTCTCTTTAATTGTTATCATACCAGAACTGTTTCTGTAGATAATCGATAATGTTCTTGTCCACTTGGAAGGCCCTGGCAAGGACATCAGGGTTAATGGGAGGATCTGATCCAAACACCGCGTTTGCGATGGTGATCACTCCTGCGTTTTGGCTGCTGAGACCAGCAAAGGCAACTGCTGGGGTGTGTCCTAGATTGAACTGGAAATGAATCAAACCAATCGGGAATACAAACACATCACCTTTGTTCAGAACCTTAGTAAAGAGGCGGTTTTTCCCATCTTTCTGGTTGGATGTCACAAACCCAACATAGAGGGTTCCCTCTGCAACGACCAGGATTTCAGAGCCGCGGGGGTGAATGTGAGGTGGGTTTTGGCCATATGGTGCGTAGTCAATACGAACTAACGATATGCCAAGAGTGTTGAGTCCAGGAATTTTGTCCACATTCACGGTTGTCACATTGGAACCGACTGGATTATCGGTATTTCCAGCAATGTTGAGTCCAGAAGTGAAGAAATCGTCTGCCTTGGCAAGCTTTGGATCCCTGCAGAATTTCCCATTCACAAACACTGCATGAAAGAAATGATTTTTGTTAGTATCAAAGAACTGTTGTCAGATATTGACTAATTAAAACTAGATGCAAACTAATGGTTAGAAAACTTGTAGTATGTCATTTGAAAATGTGTACGTACAAGCTTTGTTGGGGTCATCTACTGCCACGCAGAAATCCTGGAGAGGACTTGGGTCATAGGCAGAGGCAATGGAAGTTGCCAAAGCCAAGACAGCAAGTGAAAGAAGGAAATGGGCACCTTTCATGATCGATGAATACGCCAGTAGCATACTATAATTCTCTTCAAGTTTTATTGTCTATTGCCTGAGAGATTGTTGAGAAATATTGCACTAGAACTTGCCTACTTATAGATGGGGAGTTTCTGAACTCGTCTCACTTCGTGAAGTGGATAAGAGNCTGCCTTGATACCAACATACCCTTAGGAAATTGTCCATACCTCAACTGCTTATACACATTAATTATTTAAGTTCAACTAGTTTTGCCCTCAGAAGGACACTTTCTACATTGAACTGGTCGTTTTGAGTATCTCATGAGTCATGACAATTCCTGTCTTTCTTTTCTATCTTCATTTCTTCTTTTTTTTTTTATTTATTTAATTTTCTCGGTTTCTTACTATTACAACTCCACTCTAATGGCCATATCAGAGAGCTCTACGAAGGTGTTTAGGTTGGAACTGTAGGTCCTATAATGTACAGATTTTAAATATATCATGTACGTAGTTCTCTTCTTAAAGATAAACCTTATTGGGAAATTTTTATCATACTAATGGATATTTTATTTTTGGGGTTTCTTGGCCTAATCCTATCGTCCTATTAATTTTTTAATTTCCAGCTAATGTGTTTAGTTAGAGATCCAAGCTTCTATGACTCGTGATAGCATGATAAGGCAACTGGTGGTTTTTCTCCTTTATTACATTTGGTGCTCTAGATGTAAAGGCTTATGTGAATCAGATGAAAATTTACACTGAAGCCAATGTATTTTCTAATGCAAAAGTAAGACTTGGTCTCTGATGTGAACATGTTCTCTCGAGTAGTAGTAGAAACTATCTAAGAAAAGCACTCATCTTAGTGCTATTCCATAGAAGAAAATCGAGTGGGACGGATATAATCAATTAAGACTTAGGGACCTTCGAAGAAGGGCCGGCTTGTTACCAATCTTTGGGTTTTCATTAGAAATACCATGTTACAGTTTTACACAGTGCCGGCTTAACCCTTAAGCAAAAAACGCAAGTGCTTAGGACTCCCATTGTAAAAAAAGCCCCAAAAATATAGAATATTTTAACTATTATTATTTTTTATATTTTATTTGTTTTATCAAATATCAATTTTTATACTTTGGTCTCCCATTATAGAAAAGCCACGTTATCTTTCAAATAAAAAAAGAAATGCCACATCACCTTTCAAAAAAAAAAAAAGCTCATCACCTTTTAAATAAATAAAATTTCTCAATAATACTTTTGAACGGATATATTTCCCAATTCTCATACACATTTCATCAAATTACGTCTGCAATGATTTCAGTTAAAGTCATTGGATGAAGATGTTTTGAAAACGAATTCTTTGAATTTTGAAGATGTTCTAAAATATGATGAACTTTCTGATATTGATGGTTTAGATTTATTTTTAGAATTAAAAGTATTAAAGGAACTTTTACAAAAGGAAAATAGTAGTTCTCTCGAAATTCTTGATTACATTTAAAAAGTAGATTCCTTTCCAAATACAAGTATTGCTTATAGAATATTATTAATAATTCTACTGATGGTTGCTTCTGCGGAAAGAAGTTTTTCAAAGCTAAAATTGATAAAATCTTATCTAAGATCAACTATGTTATAAGAACAATTAAGTAGATTATCTCTGCTGTCTATTGAAAAAAATTTGTTGAATAAACTTGAATACAAAGATTTGATTAATTTTTTTGCATCAAGAGAAGCAAGAAAATTAATTTTTAAATAAATAATTCTTTTTCTAAAAAAAAAAAAGTCCCTATTTTAAAACTTCGCTTAGGGTCCCAAATTATGTTGAGACGCCCTAATTTCATATTCAACCTCTCTCTCTCTTATTAGGTGTGTTGTTTGTGTGCATGACAAGAAACATCTTCTCTAAAGCGTACTTAACCAAATACAAAGGTTTTTCCGACTGCATGGGATGTTCTGTTCAACGACATTAAGCATTGATCGTTTCGAAACCTAGAAGGGACCGGGGGAGGATCAACCACTTGATTGGTTGCTCATTCATCGACATAGTTTGCATACTCAATTTTGGCTATGTTTTGGACCTGTTCTTAGGAGTGTTGCATATCTTTGGTGCACTACAATTAAATAACACACTTCTACAATGCATTGCACAGTTGATAAAAAGGAAAAGCTTCTAGTTGGGTTGGTGGGTTGGTACTTCTAAGGAAAATGAAGCTAAGAGGTACAGAGGATCATATGATATAAAAATAAATAAAAGAAGATGATATGGGGAAAAAATATATATTAGAGGGACTTTCATTTTGACACGTTATTTGAAAATTTTGAAATGTGAGTTATATGGTATCATAGACAATGACAAATTGGATGAGATAAGTGTAGTTGAAGAAATTTTAAAAGCATATAAAATTTTCTGCACAAGTAATTGACAGTATCAGCAATGGCGTTGAATGTACTACACCAGATAATTTAATGAAGTCTCAGCTCAAACGTCACTGTTATTCCAAGAAAATACCCTGCCATTCAAAAAGTCAAAACCACGTTCTTAGCCATTGACTTTTCCACATTTCCTATGCTGTTATTAATGTATATACAATGTTTGTTTGGTTAAAAAGTAATATCATTCTCAGCATTTGTGGAAAATGGAAATATGACTTTATTCAAAACAAATGCTCTAACTAACATCTTTGATTATGAACTTATCATTGCAAAACCAAGAACAAATCTAAATAGACCGGATTAATTAATGTACTTGGACTTTTCTCCACAAGAAAATAAAAAGATCTTTCAACCCAGATAAATACTAATAAAAAAGCATCTTCCATCGTACCAAATCAATAAATAAAATTGTTTTTAAAAAAGGCACCTTGCATGGCCTGCAACTGTTAAGAAATCAATTAATCTATTTTGGCAATGATAATATCGAATGATGCAATTAGAAGTAGTAAAAACTGCATATGCAACACATAATAAGGTAAGAAATAGTAGACATCGAATTCAAGGTTAGATAAGGATAGTTATTTTTGATATTTTATTATTATGGGAAACAGGATCAGAGAACCTCTAGAAGGATATGCTAAATGCAACATGACAAAGTAATATTTATTTACTTGTTATTGTCACAATCCATGACGACCCTTAATTCTGTCAGTCTTTTATTGTTGTAGTTGTGCAACAAACCTCTTTGTTATTGCTATAACAACTTCATCTTTGTTAACTTAAAATGGTATCCTTAACTAATCCAACTTTTTGTTTATGCATGTTATACTAAAAGGAAAGACTAAAACTCATCTTTTGATAAATTGGAATCCAGAGTATAAAAAGGGTGTAGCTATAGCACTCTTCTCCAAGAAAATTTAGCCAATTTACCACATCTCTTTCAAAGAACATATTTAGTTAACGCAGTGCAAAAGTATAGGGTTCATCTGAGGAAATATCTTGTTTTGAAAATCTAAGATTTGGTGTATGCAAATTGTATAGAGTGCTCCTTAAGCAATATATGGAATGGAAACGGTTCTATTTAAGAAAAAGTCTTGTTTTAACAGCGCACACAGTATAACTTTTCTTCCTTCATTTTTTCAGTGGTATTTATTAATGTAATCCTGATTTATGGTTGAAGTAAACTCATTTCATTAGCATTTATCGTGACTCCAACCTTCTTGACATCTGGGCACAAAATATGTAACAAATAAATCAAACGGAATGAAATGAACTATGATTTTTTTTTTTTCTCAACATCTAATTATAATCAAATAAATGGGTAAAGGCACGATCTAAGTTGGTGGTGAACTATCTTGCATTCATGCTGACTCATTAGATTAGCTTGTTGAGTAAGCTCTAACAGTTTAGTTTACAAGTTCCCTGCAGAACAGTACGCATGAATCAAATGCTTTTGATAATCATACAATGATATATTTCTTAATTAAATTAATCAAGAGCATAATCGTTTGCGGTTTTCAACAGGTGCCTAATCCAAGGTCTTGATGATTACACTAATCAAGCAGGAGAAAGAAAATTAAACTGATACGTTTGGTAATATTTGAAAGATGACCACTTCTTTGTCAATTGTTTATTTCAAGAAGCAACGAGTTAAAAAAAGATTAAATTAATCAAGTATACTTGTGTGTAGTGGTTGAAGAATGATTCTTTCTTGAATAGTAAATGAATAATCACAAAAGATATTTCCGAGCTTTCTATCTGCTTCGTTTAAGAAAACGTTGGACCTCTAGGTTCAGTGGGAGAATCCCTCTATAAATAGACATGTTCTCCATGCAAGTTTCTCATCCCTCCCACTTGTCACTACTGAAATTAGTAGATTAAGAGATAATTTATCCAATTTTTCCACTAATCGAGAATGAAAGGTGTTCATTTCCTCCTCACACTCGCCATCTTGAGTCTGGCATCTTCCATTGCCTCTGCCTATGACCCCAGTCCTCTTCAGGACTTCTGCGTAGCAACAGATGACCCTGCAAAAGTCTGTACGTATCCATTCATTGTTTCCCCGCAGCCATCTTCTTTCAGACTTTTTGCAGTATAACTTCAGTTTAAGAATCTTCATAAATGCTAGTGACAGTTCACTTTGTATTGACAGTTCTTCATGCTAACTAATTACAAATGTTTCTTTTGAACAGTGTTTGTGAATGGAAAATTCTGCAGGGATCCAAAGCTTGCCAAGGCAGAGGATTTCTTCACTTCTGGGCTCGACAAACCTGGAGACACTATTAACCCAGTTGGGTCCAATGTGACTGCTGTTAATGTGGATAGAATTGCTGGACTCAACACGCTTGGCATATCATTGGCTCGCATTGACTTTGCACCATATGGCGAAAACCCACCTCACACTCACCCCCGCGCCACTGAAATCCTGGTCGTCATTGAGGGAACGCTCTACGTTGGGTTTGTGACTTCCAACCAGAAAGATGGGAAAAACCTCCTCTTTACTAAGGTTCTGAACAAGGGAGATGTGTTTGTGTTCCCAATTGGTTTGATTCACTTCCAGTTCAATCCAGGACACGCTCCTGCAGTTGCCTTTGCTGGTCTCAGCAGCCAAAACCCAGGAGTGATCACCATTGCGAACGCAGTTTTCGGATCAGATCCTCCCATCAACCCTGATGTCCTTGCCAAGGCCTTCCAAGTGGACAAGAAAGTAATCGACAAACTGCAGAAGCAGTTCTGGTTCGACAACAACTAGAGAAACTAAGATACAGCGATGATCTCATAGCCTTTGTGCTACTTTAATAATTCTTGCTGTATTTCTAGTCATATAACAAATAGTCATTGCCAAATAAGAAGGTCACGTATGTACCTTTCACTTGATTGAATTTTATCTATACAAAATTTCCGGTTTGTCAAGAAGCACCTCTGTATCTTTCTTTTCAACAATGTCCTTCGTACTATAATATAACTATAAACAGTAATATTGGAGAGGTAAATGTTAAAAGATGGATTAGGACTTGGCTTGCAAATGTGGGTATGTGTATGCAAGTGCGAAAAAAATATCCTTCTTCTCCCATGCAATTATAATCCAGTAAAAACGTTATAGATATTAAAAGACTACGGCGGTTTTTTTTTTTTTTTTTTTGAGATAAATATAAGAAGACTACTTATGGTTATAAGCAAATGAAAATGGGAAAACGTCATTTATTATTAAAAAAAATTAATAACATAAATAATTAATAGGCAATGTTTAATAATTTGTGAATGAGCAAACCAATGGAAAAGTTGGAAACATATATTAATTATTAAGGTTTTATAGCACAAATGATCCATAAGTGTAATTTAGTTATCAAAGTTTTAATTATTAAAACTAAGCAACAAATTTTCCAAGTTGAAAAAACTTGGTCCTAAAAATGTCTAAATTATAATATGCATTAAATTTTAGACAAAAGATACACATGAGAGCACTTGGTAGAATTTAAAAGTAAAAGATAATTTAGGAATTTTGAGCAAAAAAATAAATAATTACATAAAAATTTTCTCCTAAAATTTATAGTTTAAAAAATCCTAAAAAATGCCAACAATACTTCTTTCATTCTGTTTAAATCATTATGTGCAATTTATCTTCCCTTAAAAATGTTAGTATGTGCTCATAGCGTATATTTTTACGTCAAACATTTGACAGCAGGTCTGGTCACAATTTAGATTAGTCTAATAACTAAAGTACTTTAAATAAAAAAGAAATCATAAGCTTAATCGTCATAGTTAGATTGGTTGAGGAGCAAATTGCCACGAACTAATATTTTAGCGACCATTTTTGCCATTAACCCTATTATTAATGCTAGCGCTAGAGAAACCGTCCACTCCCCGGTAAAAAGACAAAAGATGCTTCGGTCCTCTAAACATATTCTTTTTCTCTCTCTCAGCGGAATAAACACAAACAGGTACAAGACCCAGCAAAACCTCCACCCTCTGGTTCGCTACCTCCAGACCTTGCCGACGACCACCGCCACCACCAATGGCAAAACTTCCAGAGACGATTACTTCGCGGCGATCCACCACATCTCGAACATCGTGCAGCGCGACTTCTACATGGAGCGAACTCTCAACAAGATGCGAATCTCCGTCGATTCTGAACTCGTCTACCGGGTCCTCCGCGCCTGTTCCAAGTCCGGCACCGAGTCCCTCCGTTTCTTTAACTGGGCTCGGACCCACCACCCCTCTTATCGGCCCACCACCGTCGAGCTCGAGGAGCTGGCCCGGACCCTCGCACGGGCCAAAAAGTACGAGTCCATGTGGAAAATCCTCCAACAGATGCAGACTAATCACGGCCTAATCGTCTCTTCCGATACCCTTTGCTTCATAATCGAGGAGTACGGTAAACAGGGCCTCGTCGACCGGGCCGTCGAGGTCTTCAACCGGGTCCCGAAGATTTTCCGATGTTCACAGACCGTCGAGCTCTATAACTCCCTTCTCTTCTCGCTCTGCGAAGTGAAGCTCTTTCATGGCGCTTACGCTTTAGTACGGAGGATGATAAGAAAAGGGTTGGTCCCCGATAAGAGGAGTTACGCGATTCTGGTCAATGCGTGGTGCTCGGCGGGGAAGATGAGAGAGGCCCAATTGTTCTTAGAGGAGATGAGTAAGAAGGGGTTCAATCCGCCGGTTCGAGGGCGGGATCTTCTAGTCGAAGGGCTATTGAATGCCGGGTATATCGAGTCTGCGAAAGAAATGGTGAGAAAAATGGTGAAGGAAGGCTTCTCGCCGGATGTTTCTACGTTCAATTCTCTGATAGAAGTTATTTCAAAAACAGGGGAAGTTGAGTTCTGCATTGATCTTTACCATGAAGTATGCAGACTGGGGCTTTGTCCCGATATTAATACTTACAAGGCATTGATACCTGCGGTTTCGAAGGTGGGTCGGATCGATGAGGCCTTTAGGCTTCTGCATCATTCGATTGAAGATGGGCACAAGCCATTTCCAAGCTTGTATGCGCCCATAATTAAGGGAATGTGTAGGAGGGGACAGTTCGATGATGCGCTTTGCTTCTTTGGTGAGATGAAGGTTAAAGGGCATCCGCCGAACCGGCCAGTTTATACCATGTTGATAACAATGTGCGGCCGCGGTGGCCGGTATGTCGACGCTGCCAATTTCTTGATGGAGATGACCGAGTTGGGTTTGACTCCGATTTCTCGGTGCTTTGATTTGGTCACTGATGGGCTGAAGAATTGTGGGAAACACGATTTGGCTAGAAGGATTGAACAGCTGGAAGTTTCTGTCCGTGGGCCATAATAATATGGTTAAGCGTCGTTTGACCACTTTTAGCTATTTAGAGGTTGAATCATGGCTCTCACTCCACAGCTGTTTGTGCAGACTGAGATAGCGATCGCGAAAACGTATGAAAATTTTCTGAAATTTTCTTCTGTTGCTGTCGAAAGCTTCGTTTTTTCTTGCTATTTCGGGTTGCAGCAAAGAAATGCTTTAGACAAATTGTCAAGTTTAAACAAAGGCGAAGAAATAGAGTGGGAGTGCTTGTACTATTTTTTTGAACAGTTCCCTCAACATGTAGAGTTGTGTTTCTTCATTTAATTACATCCTCAGTGCCATGCCTTACTGATTCCATGATTGCTGATATTGTAGATTAGTGAGCATTCGGGATTCACCAATCAAAGCAATAGACAAGATGAGCGTTTAACTGTCTTCAGGTCACAAGTTGTACTCCAATGTCCTATATGCATTAATAAGAAAAAGGTGATAGTCATGGAATTTGACGGGGAAGTTCTAAGGTGTGTTAGGGACATGATGGAACTGATGTCGTTTTCGAGATTGGTTTTGTCTTGATAGAACGCACATCGTTTTTAGTTTGTCTTGAACTGGAAGATTATGTCAAGAATTCTAACAAGATGTCGTTTTCGAGAGTGTTCTGTTCATTAGTTACTTCGTATGCTGATTTTAAGGTTTGTGAGCTGCTTAACCAGTCCTGGCTACCACGTTTAACTCGAGGCGAGACTAATGGAGTAAATACAATCCTTGTAAGTCAAGTGCTTCAATGGTGTAGGTATGAGGATTTAGGTAGAAATTCGCCATGGAATTAGGTCGACCAGACTAACAGGGATTAAGAGACCACTGCTTTGCCTATTGGAGGCTTTAGACCACTGGAAATGGCTTTCAAGGGAGAAAATAAGAAAAAAGAGGAAGAGATGAGTACCCAACAAGCAGTAACAGCCTCTACGAAGATTAGAGAAAAGCTTCAAGGTGCTGCAGTAACAATGGGCTGAAGCCCCGAGTTTCGGTTTATTGATATCTGCAGCTGCTTCGAAGGAGAGACATCAGCTGTAATAGCTTGGAAAAATGATCCTGTTTCATGTATATTATGTCTAATTTCTATTTTATACATACTATCGACTATGCACAACATACATCCAGACAGAATGTCCTAAAGCATGGATATCCTCGCAAAAATCATATCCAGGTTTGCGACAGATGAAAAATCTTCATCGGACAGAAGCAGAATGCCAAGAAGCCGGTCCCAGAGAGAGAGAGAGAGCAAATATTCTTATATTTTGTAATAAATAATTAAATACTTTTTCCCTTCAAATGGAAACATCTCGCAAGTGCAATAATTTTTTTTTTCTCGTCTTATCAATTTCTGGATCTTTAAACATAATTTTTTAAATACTTCCTCGTTTTTTATATCTACAATCCCGTCTTCTAACTGTGTTAGTTATCTTATCTATCGTAAGGGAACTCCAAATCGTTCTCAGTGACCTTGAAATGCTGGGGGCGCTGGCCTGAGCAATGCAGATTCCACATTTTGAAATAAGACCTCTCTAAATTCCTCACCTGCAACAGTAGTAAAGGCTTTTGTAAGCATTTGGCCAATGCTTATAATGCAAACGGAATAACAAGTAAAAGACAACGCACCCAGCGTTTTGTATCAAATAGAGGACAAGTCAACCGAGCGGCCTTGAGTTTGTTGGTAAGAGCTTGGAGCTTAGGGCGATTCAACGCCAATGAAACTGCCTTCTCCTCGTACTCCTTCATACTGCAGTATACGAAAGTAGTAAAATAGCATATAATAATAGAAGGGCGGGTGTTTTTCAAATGCAACCTGCTAAGACAAAAGTCAAGGAACAAAAAGCCAAACTAAATTTTGATAGACAGTGCATATGGAAGCATTCCCTCCCTCAAAAACACTCTGTAGGCAGAGGGGAGTATTGAAAGTAGATTCTATATGCTCTAATAACCAAAACCAGACACACACAACTGCCCTTTAGGTGTTGGCAAAGGTCCCTTGTTCAATACCATATTACCATGTCAATCTGCTTCATGCTGAAATTCAAAATGCTTACCTATTGACGATCATCTCCTCCCCAAATCCTGTGGCAAGACAAAGTGATCCAGCAACTCTCGTAGCCATTTTCTCAAAAGGCAGGGTCACCATTGGTAAACCAGCCCATAGAATATCTGTGCCAGTTGTATGCGCATTGCATAAAGGCCTAAGACATGAAAACTCAACTATCAATAAAGCCAAAACGCCCAGATCAAGAAGATATTCACATGAAGTATGTGAATATCTTAAATAAAGCCGCAAGGCCAAGACAGCCTCAGCAATAAAATTAAATCTTCTAAGCCGAGAAAGTGAATGTGAACTTACGTGTCAAGGAATAAATCTGCTAAACAACTGCGTCTTATATGTTCTTTTTTCATAGCTACATCAGTGAAAATAATCTGGTCTGGCTGCACTCCCCGAGCAGCAGCATCTGAATGGAGCAAAGAGAAACGCTAATTTGCAATGAGAAAAAGGGAATTAGCCTTTACTTTTTTCCTGTGGGGGTGAAAGAGGTTTCACAATGATAAATAGAAGAGGTGATGATTCATTAGCAAAAGTAAATCAGCCAACATACATGCACGAAGCCTCATTTCGCCAGCTGCTGGGAATCTGAGGAGCCAAAGTGCACTGTTGGGTACGCGTTTAAGAATATTGCACCTAAATAATACACAGAAAAATGAGATAACATGTTCAATAGAACTGCCTTGAAACATGAAATAAAGAGGCATCCTCAAATTACCACGTATTAAATATTTCAGGGTCCATCTTATACAACTGATTGAAGCATGCGAAAATGAATTTATCCTCAGGCAGACCATAATTGGATCGCTTGTGTGGACAGTTTGGATCCAAGACATCCTGATTTTTCTGTACACAGTAATTGAAGGAGAGTCAGATATACGATACAGCTAAAGCTAAACTAACGTACTGAAAAGCAAAATTACAGAAAATATCACTGCATTGAATGCTAGAAAACTGACCTGCTGATAATCATTCACAAAGTAGCAATGGGGAAGATGTACAAGCTTCTCAGAATAAATATGTGAGAACCGTAACGGTGAGACAAACTGAAAGCAAAGAGAAGGCATCTTAGAAATGGAGACCCACAAAAAGACCAAGCAAGTTAATCAATACACAGGATTTGACACTATTCCCACCTCATCGGTTACCAAGTAGTGGATGTAACTAGCACCTGTGGTCCCTGGAAATCCCATATATGAAACCTGAATAGGTGCAGGCTGCATGGCAAAAATTTCATTCCGCGCCCCCTGCATTGTTAAAAGGGCAATGAAAATATGGCACATGGCAACTACAGATTCTTATTTGCAAGATTATCATCAGAAACTGAGACTAAATAAAGCACGTACAGCACCACATGGTTAGTATTCCTTGACTTCTATGAAAAAATGGAGTTTCAGAAAATAAAGACCAAGGGTAACTAGCACACCTTTGTATAACCATTAAGGTTAATCAAGATTTGTATACTATCCTTATTAATCAACTTAGCAATCCTATCTGACGACATAGAAGAAACATCTAAAAAATGCTCAGCTTCAGACTGGATACGCTGTCTCCATTCAGTGCCATCATTTGGGCTCAAGGCATAACAAAACACCTACAGAAACTAGTTAGTTCCATGGGAAAAGCGAAGGGGAAAACAAAGGGCAATGGAAAGGACCAATGGCTTACAGTACAAAATAAAAAGTGAAGAATTACAACCTCAACATTTTCTCTGTCATGCATGCCAAAAACAGACCCCATGAGGTGTGACAGGGGATGGTTACCGAAGTCACTGCTGACATATCTGCTCAGGACATACAGTGAAAGGGTAAGAAATAATAAAGAGTGAAAAAGGTTCAGCGTATGTTGTTTATACACAACTCAGAAAACATACCCAACTCTAAGTCTGCCATTTCCACCATCATGCTTCACAGGAATTGGGGCAGGATGGTTAAAGGGATCAAGTGAGAAGCGGGAAGCAATAATGGAGCACTGTGCAGCATATTTACAGCTGAAAGAGAGAAGCAGACAAAAATATGAAAAACAGCAATCATTTCTGCAAATAATAGTATTCTACAGGAGTATCTTACCTAATCTCAAGAGCAAGCATTGGGTCAATGGGATAAGCGATTGCATGGAAAGGCTGCACACTGGGAAGAAGTGACATCTGACCAAAGAAAAAAAAAACATTAACTCTACGACGCTTACATAGCAGGGTGATAAAAACAAGAAAGAAACACAACACAGATTCTGACTTTGATTTGTCTCCTGATTATTGCTTCAACCTCGGTGAATTTTTTATCACGATCTTCCCAACTGCACACACACTGTAACAAGAAATGAAGTTAACATATATAAAACCCAAACTTCTACAGCATTTCAATTTCTTTGGCACATGCGCACACACAAAAACTTGATATGATATGCAATAACCTCAACATGAATATCAAGGACTCCTCACTAACTGATAATGACAATTATTTTGAAAAGAGAGGGGAAATATATATATATATATATATGCTTAAGCGAGTCAAACAGAAAGCATCAGCATGCAAAAGGCAAATTATTAGGCTTTGCTCATTCATAATGCAAGGATAATACTAATGTGTTTGTCAAACAACAATGGCTCTCAAAGTCAAGGAGGAGTCATCTCCTGCACAAGAATCATTATAGAGAAGTTGCAAATGTTGCTATAGAAAAAAAAAAAATACACTAGTCTGAAACTAATCACAGCCATACATGTAGTAACAAAGTAAAACATTTTCAGGAACCTGTAATGTATGAAGCAGGTTACAAGTTGCCTCAGGAAAGTCAGGTCGAAGAAACAATGCCTGTCTGTAGCTCTTTACAGCTAATTCCACATGTCCACTGCAACATAAACAAGTATTAAGTATTAGTAACCCTTATTGCTACAATATAAAGCAATAAAATAAAGCTATTACAATTTTTTATTTATTTATTTTCTCTTTAGAACAAAATTACCAATATATATATATATATAGGGCACCAATCCCGTAGGTTTTTTTTTTTTTTTAACCTATACATAAGTATCAATTTGTCCAATAAAAATTTAGCATGCACATTTTTTTATTGTAAAAAATGAGAGAGAGAGAGCATTAATGATGCACGTCTTTTCATGTACTTCATTATAACCATTAGATCGCCTTTAGATGGTGATCCAACGGCAAAAAAAAAAAATACCTACCCATAGGTAAAAAAAAAAATACCTATTAGATTGGCAACCATATATATATATATATATATTATATATCAAAGAAGTGAACCAACAGCATTACTTCTTTTTCTTTAAAAGAAACAAATATTGTGTTAATGATCAAAAACAGAAATACAAATAATAGAAGAGATAAGGCATCCTAAAAGACAATAGGCATAAATGCAGCCACAATGTGAAAAAACAGATGGAAAATTAAAAACACAACAATAACCCACAGCATTACTAATAATGCAACAGATGGAATATTTAGCCAAAACACAACCATAACCAACAGCCTTCCTAATAAAGCAGCATCTGGAAAACTTAGCCGAAGGCCATTTTTGCCCGTCCATCGGGTTGTAAACTGATAACTGCATCGCCCAAATTGAGATCATATTATTTCAATAATGCAGAAAACAACAAGATTCCCTGGTTGGCACTAGATTCGCATTTCATTCTACCCATCCATGGCTTCTGGCTACCTAAAGAGCTTCTCAAAGTGATTGACCACTAGTCAACCTAGAACACCAAACCAAAGTCATTAACAGAATGAAAACAAAGTAATTACCTGTCTTTATAAGCTGAAGCTAGATTTGCATGAGCTTCAGCCATGGTTGGCCTAACAGCTATTGCATGTACATAATCCTGAATTGCTTCATTCACCCTGCCAATCTCCTTGTAAGTGTTACCCCTATTGACAAGGCCGTCAGCTGCCAAAGGATCAATGCGAAGAACCTCACTGTAGCAAGATATTGCATCTGCATAACTTCCCTGTGATGAAAACAGGCACCCAACAAACTAAAATGGTGAATAGGTTTTTTTTTTTCCCCCTTCCCCTCTATTTTTTTTTCCCTAAGGCTAAAAGCTACAGGAGGCAAAAGATAATACTATTATGCTGATAATCATCTCCTCCTACATAGCTTCCCATTTTCTTTATACTTGTCATCATACTTCTCATTTTTTATTTCATTTCCATGATTGATTTCAGTGTTGATCCTTATTTCAGCTCTCATATGTACTCTCACCATAGCCACCCCCTCCTCCCCACTCTCCCCACGTGAAAAAAAAGAAAAGAAAAGAAGAATGAAACTACAACTCTCTTTTACTGAGCTTAGAATAACTTGTCTAAACTAAATAGTCAAAACAATCATCTTTAATTTACTTGAGAATAGAATATCGACCATCATAACTGCTAATACCTGTTGCTTATAAATTATGGCAAGATTATTAAATGGAGCAGATAACCCAGTTGTCACACTCAACGTGGCCTTGTAATATGAAGCTGCAGTCTGCACCATGTTCCTATTCGTACAGAATCACTATCAGGAATTGTATCCAAACCAACCAAACAATTAACAAGTGCTTCAGGACAACATACCATTCCATATATATATTCCCAAGGTTTGTAAGTGCTTGTGGATGGTTTGGTTGTAATGTGAGACATTGCTTCAGACACCAAATTACAAATTCAAGTTATATGGAGACATATATAAAACTAACCATTGAAACACTTCAAACTAAACACATAAAAGGAAGACGAGAGATGAAGAATTGAGTATACATTGTAGCATTGAATTGCTTCTTCCACTCTGCCAACATCTTTTAGAGCATTACCCTAAAAATGGTAGAAGAAATCGAGTCAACAAAAATTGTAATAGCAAATTCGAAATCCACATCAAAATCAAGCATCAAGAAAACCAACCAGATTGTTGTAAGCTTCCAAAAATCGTGGATCAGAAGCAATGGCTTGCTTGTAATGAAGGATTGCGAGATCCAATTGGCCTTGATCATAATATATACTGGCTAAATTACCTGAACAACATGAATGAATGCATGATCAAAGAAAAGGATCACGACAACTTTTACCACAATCCATAAAAAGAACTTAAGTTAATAAATATATCCTTTTACACCCTTAATTTGTTGACCTATTGTACAAAGGTAGGGTTTAAGCGGCATACGCCAAGGCATTTAGACATTTGGAAAACTTAACCCAAGATTTGCAACTTTTGCTGTTCTTGTCTACAATTGAACATCGGGATGCACATTAGCGTTACAATGATATGTGCACGTTTCACTGCTAAGTTCTCTCAAACACTAGGCCACAATACTTTATAATATAATATGCACAACTCTCTCCTATGTTTCACCTCTCAAACTATATGATATACGAAAAACCAGATTTATTTCTGTATTAAATCACATACTGTACAATAGGAATGAATACCTATTTATATACATCAAACTCTATGGAAAAAAAAAAAGTAAAAACAGCTAGGAAATTCCAAATCAGTATCCCTAAGAAATAGGAATTATATCTCCTCAAATCTGGCAGCTATAATACAGTATTTACAAAAAAATAGTCAACCACACAGCTGTAAATTACAGCTAATATCCGCAACATTCCCCCTCAAGCTGGGGCATAGATATTCTTCATGCCTAGCTTGCATACAAACTCTTCAAACTTGTGTCTAGTTACTCCTTTTGTCAACATATCTGCAGTTTGTTGTCCTGTAGGAATATACACCAAACAATAACTCCATTTTCCAATTTTTCTTTAATGAAATGTCGGTCTACCTCCACATGTTTTGTCCTGTCATGATGGACAGGATTATGAGCAATATTAATCATTGCTTTGTTAACACAGTAAAGTTGCATGGGATTGTTTTTGATTAGCTATAGTTCTTTGAGAACACGTTTTATCCACATAAGTTCAATATTGCGTGAGCTAGTGCTCGAAACTCTGTTTCTGCACTGCTCCGTGCTACCACGGTTTGCTTTTTTGCTTCTCCAGGTTACAAGATTACCCCACACCTTAGTACAATAACCTGTTGTAGACTTCCTATCCACGATGTCTCCATCCCATTCTGCATCGACAAATGCTTCTATATTCCTTTTTTCTCCTTTCTCAAAATAAAGCCCCTTTCTTGAAGTTGACTTCAAGTATTAAAGTATCCGATTTACTGCCGCTAAGTGAGCTTCTCTTGGAGAGTGCATGAACTAGCTCACTAAGCTAATTGCAAAAGCAATATCGGGTCTCGTATGGGAAACGTAAATTAATCTTCCTACCCGTCTTTATTATCTCCCCCCCTCTCCACGAGTGCACTATTTTCTTCAAGACCCAACTTGCTATTTGGTTCAACTGGTGTGGCAGCCAGTTTACAGTAAGTCATGCCAGTTTCCTTCACAAATCTAGGGTCTATTTTCATTGTGTAACTAGAATACCTTTAGTTGTTCTAGCCACCTCCATACCTAGAAAATAACATAGCGGTCCAAGGTTCTAGGGTCTATTTTCATTGTGTAACTAGAATACCTTTAGTTGTTCTAGCCACCTCCATACCTAGAAAATAACGGAGCAGTCCAAGGTCCTTGATTTCAAACTCACGAGCCAATTTTCTTTAATCCTTCCAGCTCTTCTTTGTAATATCCAGTTAGTATGATATCGTCAATGTACACAATCAAAATAGCTAACTTCCCTTTTGTAGACAATTTATAGAACATAGCGTGATTAGCTTGCCCTTGAGAGTATCCACAGTTCTTCAAGACTTTCCCAAATCAATCGAACCAGGCCTTAGGAGATTGTTTAAGGGCATAAAGAGACTTTTTAATCTAACAGACTCTACCAACATG
Organism: Parasponia andersonii; assembly: GCA_002914805.1. NCBI lineage: Eukaryota > Viridiplantae > Streptophyta > Magnoliopsida > Rosales > Cannabaceae > Trema > Trema andersonii. Next base: position 392,060 of record JXTB01000320.1, on the reverse strand, counting down.
CCCTTTTTCCTCGAAACCAGGCGGCATATCCATGTAAACTTCCTCTTCCAATTCTCTGTTCAAGAAGGCATTCTTGATATCAAGTTAGTTTAGGGACCAATCAAAATTTGCAGCAAAGAGAGTAGAATCCTTACAGTATTAAGCTTAGCTATTGGGGCAAAAGTCTCTAGGTAGTCCACCATAGGTTTGCATGAAACCCTTCACCACAAGTCTTGCTTTATACTTGTCCACACTTCCATCGACTTTACATTTGATTGTGAATACCCACTTGCACCCTACAGTCCTCTTATCTTCAGGTCTTGGTACAAGGTCCCATGTGTTATTCTTTATTAAGGCTGCCATTTCTTCTTGAACAGCTTTCTTCCACTCATTTGACTCAAGAGCTTCATGGATGTTCCTTGGAATAATGGTATTAGATAGACTGGCCACAAAATTCCTATACTTTTCGAATAGATTTGCATATGACAAGAAATTATAGATAGGATGTTTGGTGCAATTTCTCACTCCTTTCCTCTTTGCAATAGGCAAAATCTATGGAATTCTGAGTTTCTTCCTCAGCATGCTCAGTAGGTGGGTTTTGATCTCCCTTAGTTCAAATCTTGGTTCTGCTTGGTCTATACGTGGTTGTACTTCTTGAGTTTTATTCTTCCTTTGTGAAAAGACACGAAACTGGTCTATTGGCTTTTCCAAATGTGTGTTGGCTTATATCCCTTCATTCCTTGGTGACACTACTGTTTGATTTGGTTCAATGATGTTAGGTAGGCTAGAATGAAGGTCTGGACTGAGTGAGGTGGTTTTTGGCAGATCTGAAACAAGTCTGGACTCACCTAGCAAATTAGGTTCTAGGCTAGAATTGCTAGAATTACTGGGCAGATTGGGTTCTTCTATATTGGAATTATTTGTAGGTTGAGAAACTGGTGTAGTAGCCTTGGTTTGGATGGGTTCTAAGGTGTCAAGAAGATCCCAAGAATTATCCTCTCAAATTCTCCCCCTGAAGAGAATTACTTGCATAGAAAGGTTGATTTTCAAAGAACTTGACATCCATGGTGACAAATAGTTTCTTAGTTTGAGGATTATAGCACTTGTATCCTTTCTTGGTGGGAGAATATCCTAGAAACAAACACTTAATGGCTCTAGGAGATAGCTTTGTTCTTTGAAGACTTGGAAGATATACAAAAGTTGTACAACCGAAAGTTTTGAGTGCAAAACTGGAGCTAACTATGTGATTTTGTGGGTAGCTTTCAAGAAAAACAGAAATAGGTGTTTTGAATTTAAGGACTCGAGAGGGCATACAGTTTATGAGAAAAGATGTTGTTTGAATGGCCTTCCCCCAGTATATTTTTGGTACATTGGTTGTGAACCTGATGGCCCTAGCAACTTTTAAAAGGTGTCTGTTTTTATGTTCCGCAACCCCATTTTGTTGTGGCGCTCCAGTACAAGAACTTTGATGAACAATTCCTTGTTGTGGCATGTAACTTCCTAAAATGGAATTGAAATACTCAATTATATTATCTGTGTGCAGTACTTAGATGTCAGTTTGAAACGGAGTTTTTATCATGGCATGGAATTGTTTAAAGGTTCATCCAGCTTCAGTTTTTTCCTTTTAAAGGTACACCTAAGTTGTCCTAGAACAGTCATCTATGAAAGTAATGAACCATTTGGTTTTTGACAGGTTGTTAACCCTTGAAGGACCCCAAATATCACTATGAATCAAAGAGAAAGATTGGGATGGTTCATAAGGACGAGCGAGAAATGGAACACGTGTTTGTTTTGCCATTTGACAAAATTCACAATGTAATAAGCTCAAATCTTTACTTTTAAATAAGAAAGGAAACAAAGTTTTTAAATATGGAAAGCTAGGGTGACCTAATCTATGTGCCACAACATTATTTCAGAAGAAACAAATTCACATTGAGAGACCTAAGCTTGTCCATTGACGTGCTCTTTATTCTCAAGATAGTACAGCCCCCCATATTCCTTCGCATTCCCAATCATCTTCCTCAAGATTGGATCCTGAAACAGACATTTAGAACCACAAAATTTAGCTACACAATTTGTCCTTGGTAAGTTTACTAACTGAAAGAAGAGTGCACTTAAGATTTGGAACATGTAAAACTGATAAAAAGGTGAGACAATCTCATAATTTTATTGTTCCTTTTCCAGCAACAATGGATAATGATCCATCGGCAATCCTTACTTTATAATTACCTAGACATGGAGTGTAACTAGAGAAAAAATGAGAAGACCCTGTCATATGGTACGAGGCCCCTAAATCAACAATCCAAGGGATCTTTTCGAGGGATTGAATGCTAAAAGCTGATACGTTACCTATATAGGCTACATTACAGGTGGAGGAGGGCATATCATTCCCTTTTGCATGCTGATTTTGTAGGAGAAGCTACTACAGCATCTCAAGTTGATCTTTTGTAAGAGAAAACTGATTAGTTTTTTCTATCACTAATCCCTCTACCTCTTGCTGGCGCTTCGGTTTCCAATCTACTGTCTTTCCGTGAATCTTCCAACATGAGTCTCGGGTATGTCCTTTATTATGGCAATGATCACAGTAGGGACGTTCCCCTTGTTTTTGTCCTTTTTGGTCGCTTGGCTGATCTATCTTTTTGCTCACCAATGCTTATCTCTCTATCTCACGTTCTTTAACCGATCCCACCATGGCTCTCTGGCGACTTTCTTCACGCCTCACTTCAGCAAAAGCTTCTCGGATGGAAGGCAAAGGATTTTTTTCCTAGTATTCTGCCACGAACTTCATCAAGTTCTTTGTTGAGTCCATAAAGGAAATCAAAGAAGCGTTCTTTTCCAACATCCTCTTATATTTGATGGCATCCTCAGAACAATGTCACTGGGATTCATAGTAGAGGACTAGTTCCTACCCTATATTGTGTAGAGAACTAAAATATGGAGTCACCGAGAGACTACCTTACTTTTGGTCGTGTAACTGTGACTTGATTTCAAAGAGTTTAGCCGCATTCCCAAGGTCACAGAAGGTTTCTATCACTGCTTCCCAAAGCTTCTTTGCAATTGGTAGGAAGAGATAAGTCCTACCAATCTCCACATCCATCAAGTTGATCAGCCATGCTTGCACCATCGAATTTTTAGCATCCCACTTTGGGTAACCTAGATAAGAGACATCATGAGCTTTGGTATCACCTGTAACCCTAAATGGCCTTTGCCACGAAGAAATAGGGTGACGATTGAGACCATTGCAAAAAATTTATGCCGTTTAATCTGTGCAGAGTTATTTGCAAAGATGGGTTTTTGGTACCCAGAGAAAGTGAAGAGATGTCTCATTTTGTAACAGAATTGGAGGAAATTTCAGATTTTGAGGGCTTGCTACCTTTTCCATTGTCTTCTTCTCTATTGAAAGGTTTAAGACTTTAGAAGGGAAAATAAAAAGGTCAGAGGCTCAAATCAAGAGAGTTGCTCTGATACCATGAAAAATCAGATTTATTTCTGTATTAAATCACACACTGTACAATAGGAATAAATACCTATTTATATACATCAAACTCTAGGGAAAAAATTTTAAAACAGCTAGGAAATTCCAACTCAGTATCCCTAAAAAATAGGAATTAAATCTCCTAAAGTCTGGCATCTATAATACAATATTTACAAAAAAAATAATCAACCAAACAGTTGTAAATTACAGTTGATATCCGCAACAATATATAATAACAAAACCTAGAAGAAAACCACCTCTTTGCCTTCTCTTTTTGTTTCTTTTTTTTTCTTACCTTTCTTCATCAGAATTTGATACTTTACCAAAAAGCACTCTACCAGAAGACAATTTCTCGCAATAATGTTTTAGCTAATCAGTAGAGGAAATTATCTCATATTTGAAACCCAAATGAACAATAAAACGACCAAACTTAAGTTAGTAGTTAGTAACAAACAAACCTACACCTTATAAATAGAAAGTGGGAGTGACAAACAAAAAATTCCTATAAGGAAATGGACTGACACTTTAAATTATATAGAAATACTCACCAAAAGCCATTGCATAGTTTGGTCTTGCCTGCAGTGCACGCTGATAGCAGACAATTGCCTCTTGAGGCATTCTGAGAGCCTAGAAAAGGTAAAAGAAGCATTTTGTTTTTCTTCAAAATGATTCCATGTACTTATACCTAGCTAACCTTACCAGCATAAGGTATAACAGCTTACCTTATAAACATTCCCAAGGTTCAGATACGCATCTGGAAATGACGGTTTGAGCTTCACAGCCTCCTAAAATTCAAAAAAAAAATCATCATCAACACCTGTAAAGAAGCTTTGGAACAAGCCAATCGATCATAACATGTAGACAAGTTAAGAAATTGCATCATAATGTTCAAATTCCACTTAGCTTTGCCTCTTGTAAATGATAAACATAAAATTTGGTAGAAAACATGGGTGGCATTTGGAGAAAGAAAGTAAAATGAAAGATAAAAACAAAAAATAGCGTACCTTATAGTATTGAAGGGCTCTATTAAGGTCACCTGACTCCATAAAAATACCAGCAATATTTGACCATGCAATAGCAAAAGTGGGTTGTATACGTAACGCCTCGAGGTAGCAACTGTATGCCTGCATAAAACGTTAGATACTCGACAATTTGCAGTCTTGGAAGTGGAAGTACAAGAAGAGCTACCATCATCTGAGGCAGCCCTGTAAATTAGACCTTAATATCTATGTTGAACTGTGAATCCAAACACAGTTCCACACACAAATTACCTCCATCAGTAACTTTACTGTAGTAGTGTCATGAAAGTTTAATTATGGAAGGGTCCTTCTGGATCTCATTAAGCCCACATTTATATAGAGCAGGAAAAGAGTTTGGGCCTGGTAAATGACCACCAACTTAAACTGCATACAACTTACTAATTTATCATGTCCACTATGACTATCAAAACAGAAAGTTATACAACAGTAACCTAATCAGAGCTATCACAATCAAAACATAACGGTACAGCACTTCATCCTATAGCCCAGAATTTCGAATTCTTCAGCAGTTCGCAAGGTACAAAGATCAAATAAATCATATTTCAATTTTAGAAACTTACTTCTTGCACCAATCCCTGTGCTTTCATTAAATTCCCAAGGTTGCTATGGGCATCAACCTGTATGCAGAATTAAAAAATGACGATCAACAATAGAAAATCAGTTTAAACAAAGCACCAGACCTAGCAAACTAGATTGATTCTAGGGAATGTGGCGGACACAGAACATAATATGACAAGACAACAAGAGAGGAAAAGAACACAAGAAGGCATCCTACTAGAAGAGGATTCAAAGCAAGCGCCTGACGACAACACTGCGCTGCTTCATTAAGTCTTCCTTTTCGCATGTAGGCACTACCTAGGTTTGACCACGCATCACAGAAATTGGGTCGAAGCTGCAGTCAAATGAAATCAGATATCGATTAACCACTCAAGGGCGATGCACAACAACACTCATATAGAGGATTAATTTAAAAGGGCAAAACAATATGAATACATCAACCTTATTAAAACATGTTCTAAAGAAAACAAAAACACAAACACAAAATTCAGTTTGCGGGAGAGTACAAACCTCAATGGCAATTAAATAGTAACGAATTGAAAGGTCAATATTGCCTTTTTCCTGCATTCAGGGAGATAACCGATCGATTAGTTATAGAAAATGTTGCCAAACCCCAATCGAACAAAGTGGTAACATAACATACCTTCCAAGCATTAGCCATGTTACCATAACACTCCGAAAAATTTGGCTGAACTCGAAGTGCTTCCTCATTCTTAGCGATACACATATCAAAATCATGCAACTGTAGAGAAGTGAAACAAATGTAAAAAAGCAATTCACGTTTAAAGATCAGACCTTTTCATAATCCAAGCTCCGTTGTACATTGTGAAAAGCTACAAGTTGAATTAAAAGTAGTAAACAAAACTCCAATTGAAAGAGGATCGGAGTAGAGAAGAACCTGATAGTAAATTGCACCTAAAAGAAGCAAATTATCAGTCCGAGTAGGGTTTCTATCGTAAACGGAATTGCTATGCTCTAGCGCCTCCTTGTAGTTTCCAGCCTTGTACATATGATGAGCTAGAGCCAAATGCGTGTCTTCATCAACTAGGACACCCAAAATAAAACAAAAGGCAAAATTCAGACTGAGATTCCTGGAGTAATCACCACAGAGTCCCTCTCTTCACTTTCAAAAGCTCAAAACTCTATTTTTTGCAATTTTCAAGTATCTGAGACCAAAAGAAAAAAATCGATGAAATAGTTCAGACCTTCAATGGAATCAGAACCCTTGAACGTGACGAGGTTACGGGAAGACGATTCAGCCTTAACCGAGAAGGACTCATCGCGATCCGCCATGAATAAAGCTCGAGTAAACCCCGCCATAGCCACCTGCGGCTGGTTATGGCGGACCTCACCATGCACAGAGATCACCGCCATCGTCTCTTTCAGACTACTCCAAAGCCAAAACCATCAAACTCCGATCTTCAAACCCTAGCTTTTGGGGCTTTCGATTTTTTTTGGGGTTTTTTTTTTTTTTTTTTTGGAGGAGAAAATAAATAGAGAGAGATGGTTTGGGGCTGTGTGTTTGTTATGTTACTTACTGATGAAGTATGCGTGAGAGCGAGGGAAGCGTTTAAATAAGGTGGCAGGAAAGAAAGAGTTGTTCGGCGTTGGTAGTGGTGGAGTGATCTGGACCGTTAATCAAACGCCGAATAATAAAAATTAATTTGATAAATAAAATGAATGAATAAAAGATAAAAGAGCTGCCGTTAGGTTGTATACGAGATTCGTCTACTATTGACACGTATGTTATTGCAAGATTTTATCGAAGATTCATCTAACTTACCAAAGTTCGCGGCTTTGCTTCTGTCACGTCTTTGGAATTTTTCTTTTTTTTTTTTCCCTTTTTTTGGGGACAATTCACCTATATTCCATTTCCCTATTGTTTTACCAAAAATATAAAATAAAACAAAAAAAAGGGTAATAATGCTAGATTCCTCATTTATTATGTTTATCACCTCTTGATTATTAAAGGTAAGGTAATAATTTCAATAACATTCACGGTTGATATTAAAAAGTGGACTTCTATCATTATCCAAAACAATCTAATTTTCTCACTGATATAAATCTAGAGAATTTAGAGAGTTTTCTACCTTTTTATTCTTAAAAATTTATTAAATGGCAAATTTTTTCTTAAGATATTTCCTAAAATAATATTCAGTTTATAGAACACAAAAGAAAATTTTAAAGATTTTACCAGAAGGCTCAAATTGAATATGTACCAACAAACTGCTAGTTTGAATGTCATACTATATCAGAAATGATATTATAGATTGATGAAATTTATTATTTTAAATAACTATCGTCAATTAGTCACATATTTTACTTCATTGGTACTTATTATTGTTAACCAAAATATTGAGATCCCAAATTCGAATATTCCCATTCTTATATTATATCTTAATATGTATAAAATATATGATCATTAGGAGGGGAAACAACATTTCATACTCTACTTGAGAAATTCCCTTTGCTACGAATTAAATTGGCAATTAAACATAACCATATGTATATATGTATATATTTACTTGAGGATGTGACAAGTAGAAATTTAGAAGAATACCATGTACTAGTGAAAGAAGAAGAAACGTTACTGCAATTTAATGCAGGGGATTACAGGGCAGGGGCAGTTTCTTTTACTTCCCAGTTATTGTCAAATAATAATACAAGGATGAGAACCTACTGAGTCATTCCAGAAGTGAAACCAGGTTCTTCTCAACGTCAGGGTCTCATGTTTGAGCTTCAACATTTATGTCTAAACCTTTTTCTTAGCATAAAATAGAAATTAATATCATACAATAGGAATGAACCATTGAAACTCGTACTAGGAGACAAAATGAGTACATTATACTATATGCAATAAAGGATTCATCCTTATTTTTTTCAATTAGTATCATGAGTTGGGGATAAATTAAGGTGTCCTTCTCTTTCATTGGACTCCATAAGCAAAAAAACAACTTCCCTCATTGTTGGACGCTCTGAGGGATACATGCTTGTGCAAAGGAGAGCGATTTTCAGGACACTGATCATGTGAGAGACAGTAGTCTCTTCCTCTAGATTTACTCGAGGATCGAGTAATCCCGGCGATAGTGTGTGTTTCTGAATGTAGTTTCTTACCCATGTCACAAGATCACCACCTTGGTCTAGTGCTTGAACTGGTGTTTTGCCTGTGAGCAGCTCCAAAAGGACTACTCCATAGCTGTAGATGTCACATTTTTCTGTAACTTTCATGGTGTATGCATATTCTGACGATTGAAGATTTGAAACAAATCATTAAAAAATAGCACAAGCCAATGAAATTATGCTTGTAGAGAAACAGATTATATTAACAACACTCTTTCACTTATATAGAAGGGCCAAAAAGAAAGCTTACCAGGGGCAATGTAGCCATATGAACCGGCTACTGCAGACATAGACTTAGACTGTGGCATGTCAATCACCTTTGCCAAGCCAAAATCCCCTACATGAGCTTCAAAGTTATCGTCAAGCAGAATGTTGTTGGACTTTATATCGCGATGAAAAATCCGAGGCTTACAGTCATGGTGCAAGTAAGTAAGACCATGAGCAGCTCCGAGGGCGATCATAAACCTCGTTCGCCAATCAAGACTGCAGTAAGCACCATGCAGCTGTTCTCCCAAGCTGCCTCTTGACATGTACTCATAAAGCAAAAGATTGGAACCTTGGTGGTAGCAGAAACCGTATAGCTTTACAATATTCTTGTGTCTGATTTTTCCTAAGGTTTGAATTTCAGCATGGAAGCTACTGTCCACATTGCTTCCTTCTCTGTTGGATGATAACTTCTTGACAGCAATGGTTTGATCATTAGTCAAAACTGCTTTATAAACCGTTCCCCAAGCTCCTCTTCCAATTACAAATCTGTCATCAAAGTTGTCAGTGGCTTCTACCAAGTCTTGGAAAGTGAATCTGTCCTTTGGCGAAAAGTAGACATCCGAAACCGGAGAAGATGATGGTTTATTATTATCTTGCAATGGAGCAACAATGTCAACTGGACGACTCATGACATAGATAATGACTACAATTAGAATGAGAGAAACCCCACCAATAGAAGCTGCAACTATAGCAACAACTTTACCTACATGGTTTCTTTTATTTGTCATATCTGAAGGAAAAGGGAGAGAGGATGGTGTTGTTTTGCAGTCACCGAGAGGGCCACCACAAAGTCCTTGGTTTCCAACATAGCTGGTTAAAGCCATGTTGTTAAAGAGTGGTAAATTAGGTAAAGGCCCTGTTAACTCGTTGTATGAAAAGTTGCAGCCTAGTAAACTTGACAGATTCTGAAAAGAGATTGGAATTTTACCACTCAAACGGTTGTTGTTGAGTAGAAGATATTCAAGTAAGACAAGGCTTCCAAGTGTTGGAGGAATCTCCCCAGAGAGACTGTTGTAACTGAGATTCAGTGCTATCTGCAAGCTTGAAAGGGAACCCAACTCAGCTGGTATACCGCCAGAGAATGAGTTGCCACCCATTTGTAGCTCAGTCAAACGCCCAAGTCTTCCTAGTGAGACTGGTATCCTCCCTGAAAGACTATTATCAGAAAGTTTGAGAAGCTCCAGAAGTGAAAGCATTCCGATTTTGCTCGGCAAATCTTCCACAAAGTTGTTATGACTAAGATCAAGCCGCTGAAGCATCCTACAATTGAAAATTTCGGGTGGGATCCTTCCAGAAAGCGAGTTCGAGGACACATTGAAGATCACCAACTCAGAAAGTTTGCCAATCTCTCTTGGCAACTCAGAAGTGAAGTGGTTGTTTGAAAGAAGAAGCCTTTGCAAAGTTCTGCAGTTGCCTATCTCTGGAGGAATAGTGCCACTGAACTTGTTCTGATCCAACTCGATGGCGGACAGATTTACCAATTTGCATAGTTTGGATGGAAAGACCCCAGTAAGATTGTTCCCAACCAAACGAAGTTGCAACAAGGATTTGCAGCTTGTGATACCAGATGGGATATTCCCAGTGAGCCTGTTTGAGCCCAAGCTCAACATAATCAAGTTAGAATATCTGCAAAGATGACGAGGAATTCTTCCTGTTAAGGAGTTTTCTGAAAAGTCAACCACCCAAAGTGGGCTATACAATCCAAGCGCTTGAGGAATGATGCCACTGAGTGAATTTTCAAACAGTTGTAGCATAATCAAGTTTGTCATGTTTTGAAATCCAACTGGAATTGGACCAGAGAGGGAATTAATAGAGAGGTCAAGCTTTGTCAAGTTTTCCAAGCCTGTGAGCTCCTTTGGAATCAGGCCTTCAAACTGGTTCGCAAAAAGATAGAGTAATCTCAGCCCTGAAATCTTACTCAACTCCACTGGTATCTCACCAGTTAACATGTTATCTGAAAAGTCAATTTCTGTTGCTAGTGACAGGTTACCAATCTCTCTAGGCAGTGTCCCATTCAATTCATTTCTGTACATGTATAACTTTTCTAGAAACACCAGGTTCCCAAACTCCTTAGGTATCTCCCCAACAAGCTTGTTTTGATAGAGAGCAAGAGTCACCAAATTGGTACAGTTTCCAAGCTCTTTTGGGATTAACCCAGAAAGCTGATTATCCCAAAGAACCAAATCAGTCAAATTCTTGAGCATTCCAATCTCTTTTGGTATCTCGCCAGTCAACTGACTTTGAGCTAGACCCAGAAGTTGCAAGCTAAAACATTCGCCTATCTCAGAGGGTAAACTTCCTGATATCAGATTCTGCCCTGCCCTGAAAGTTACAAGGCTTTTAAGATTCCCAAAAGAACTTGGCAGAGGCCCAGTAAGCTTATTAGTGTATGCAATCAACTGGGTCAGAGAAGAAAGATTCCCAATCTCTTTAGGAAAAGGCCCAGATATTCTGTTGTTGCACAGATTCAAGACTGACAAATAAGAAAGTTGGCCTATTTCAAAGGGTATTTGGCCTTCAAAATTGTTGTTATTCAGATAAAGCTCCTCCAGAAATGAACAGTTTCCAATTTCTTTGGGTATGTTTTGAGACAATTCATTAAAAGAAACATCAAGACTAGTGAGGTGAATCAAACCACCAATGCGTGGAGATAAAGTACCAGTGAGATTCATTAAACTCAAGTCAAGAGACAGTACTACTGGATCTTGATAATAATAATTATTACTGCAAGTCACTCCTTTCCACCCACAAGGTGTGGAATCACTAGAATTCCAATTACCCAGATGGTTAAATGTATCAAAAAGGCTTGTTTTTATATCTAAAAGGTATTGACCCTCAGCATTAAGCCCCTCTGACCCATAAACCAGAAAGGAAGCCATAATAAGTACTACAGTGATCAACAAATTACATGGTTTTTTTTCCATTCTCAAATGTGGGATTTCACAACATGAATAAATTGGCTTAACAAAAATTAGTGTCAGGTCATCTTCTTCATATAAGGTAAAGATAATACCATGACTTACGTAACTGCACGGAGATCAAGATTGGTTTTACATACCTCTGAGGAGATAATACAACCAATGAAAGATCAAAAGAGAAGGAACCCACCAAAGAAATTTAAGTCTAGCTTCTGGGAAATAACCACCAGGAAGAGAACTCCAACTGGGCTCAGATATATCTTACTAGGGAAAAAATTGATCATTGATTGGGATTGAAGGAAAAAATGAAGAGTAGTGGTCTGAAAGGTATAGAACTTGTTGTTCTGTACAGTTACAATTGAAGTGCAATGAAATTTTTTTCAACTTCGCTAATGATGATGATAACGAAAAATGAAAAGGCCAAGTGATTATTTTGTCTCCGATGAAATGATTTTGGGAAGTCCCACTTTGTGTGAATGATAAGAATATAAGAGAGAAAGAGACCTGAGAGACCGTGGATGTCATGGCCGACAAAGCATGAACATGCTTTCTCCTCTCTCCCCTCCTCTTCCATATTATAATATATGGTTTAGTGCTTCATTCACAAAGGTAGCAGAATTCCACATATGATTATCTACTTGTAATAAGAATTCCAAACTAGCATAAACTTTTTATTGTATTTTCAACTTGATCTCCCTATATTTCTTTTTCCCACTTGATAACTCTGAAGCTCGTAATGAATATTTGAGTAGGCATGATATAAGGAGTACATGTTAATTAATGGACCGAGTCATAATTTGACCTGATTCCCAAGCACTTGTCCAAGCTATTGATTTGTTCCATGTGTATTTTAATTGAGAGTGTTATAAACTATAATAGCTAGATTTGAGTCCTGACCCTTGTTGCAACTTTGATGAATCTGTATGATCTGCTAATAGGGTTGATCATATTTATGTAACCAACTATTACCGAACTAATAATCATGAGTATAAAAGCATTGTCCTCGGTTTCATGCATCTCAGGACTCGGATTTTGTATTTATATTTTTCACCATAATATATAAACCAGCAAAATGAGTGGAGCATTAATTGTAAGGGGAAACCTCGACACAATTAGGCAGTAATCGTTACATATGATTAACCTTGTATTGGTTTTTGAGCACTTTTTTTTAATTATTATTTCTTGAGATTTAAATATGCATGCAGTGTAAGCCTTTTTTTAGAGGAGTAAAAACGTCTGCTTTGCTTCAAACATGAGATTGGAACCATAGTGTGAAATGTGAATGTAATAAATCATTGATCTATGATCGGCCACTCAGCCAAAGCTTTTCAAAATCATCTCAATATGCTTTATAGAGCTTTGAAGTTTGAGCTCTTATATTATATGATCTTCATATATTATCTTCTTTATTCATGATATAATTTTATTAGTTGACCAATTTATCTTTTGGCTACAATTACTAGTAAGACTGACTTAAAAGTACCCTAGCTCAGGTGGGTAATGGAATATGTTCATATATATTAGCAAGGCGAGTCTATTTACAATCTTACAGATACAAATTTAGACACTAGTGCACTGTAGATAAGCATTTTTTTCTGGCGCCTGTGCTTCCCGAAAAATGTCTTCTCCTGTCCACAATATGCATTTTACCTGTTGACGACGATATTTACCGGTTGTCCACGTATCTTTGAACTACTAATGCTGTGTCTACCAACTATCCACATATTCTCGTTATTCCAGAGTACTTTTGACTTCAGATCGAGTCGGAGAGGCGGAAATGGCTACTTGTAAAGACTCTCCGATGCTTAAGTCAGATGTTTATCCCCAAGATTGAGTAGCAAAGATTAAGTTTTTTCTTTTGCTTATAAATTTTTATATATCTCTCTCTGTATATATATATATGTCTCTTGAGGGGGATGCATGACTCATATATATATAGTCCTGGAACTGAGAGCCTTCTGGCTCTCAATCCTAGGATCGAGTACCTTTTTTCATCATGATTTACTCCAGAAATCACGGACTGTGATTACCGTAATTTCTCTTACATCGTCGTGACCTGCTTTCCGCCGTCCCCTATGGCTCAAGTCTGGTGGGGGCGAGACTTTAACAAGCCACCGTCATGTCAGGACGGTTTGCCCAATACGCACACCTACCCATGATTGCATCACATGCCTTGTCTGAGTATGGAGCAGTGCGCTGCCTCCAATGATCTTCTGGTAGGAAGACTCTCGAGGTTCCTGACCACCAGCTGTCGAGGTAAGAATTAGACTGGGCCGAACCCGTCCAGGGTCTAGGATGGATTCGGCCTTGGCCTCTGACAGCCCATGGGCCCAAAAAGACGATATCATGTACAACTCATGTGGCTTTTAAGCAGTCCTTCTGGACACGTGTCGGATGGTGTGCCCCTTATGATCTGTTCTGTCACTTAATCATCCACGTGGTACGTGATCTAGGAGCGGACCCCACAACTACTTCCATTGCCCTATTTGATAGATTTGCATCCATCAAGTGGAAAAATCGTGCCTTCAGTCCGCCAATTCGAAGGGTACACATGGCTCATTACCATCATTTTTCACCAATTACTGACACTGGTGCACGCCAAACCGTGTCACGATTTTTTCAAATTTTGAAATTCTAGTACTTCCATCTTCCTTGCACTGTTCACCTCCAAGAAAGACTTTTCAGCTCCTCCTCTATAAAAGTCGCGCTTGTGCTTATTTCTTACTTTGCCAAAATCCCCAAGTATTCCAACTTTCTCAAATCTTAGGGTTTCCAAATCCTTTATTTTCTAGAAACTTTCGTTTTCTTCGATCGCATCCAAGATAATGGCCCCGAACCAGAGCCAGAAGCTCTGCCCCATCGCGGATTCTGAGTTGGGCTCGTTAAGGAGGCAGCTCTGCTTCCTTGGCGAAGTTACTTTATAGATGGTCGAGGGCCCGGCAGATTGGAACCTTCAGCCTTCTACCCTCGAAGGCTCTATCGTTTTGGGGAGGAGGCACCTAGAATGGCTGCGGATTCCCCTTCCTTCCCTGGTCCACCAGTTCTTCAGCCTAACGAGGATTCAACCGATGCAATTAAACGTCAATGTGTTCATGATCTTGACGGGGCTCTCTGCTCTGTCGGTCCTCCTCAACATGCATATCGACCTGGAGGTGGTCTTCTATGCCTACAAGCTCACCCTCATCCCCAAAAGGAGCTCTTACTCTACTTTCTACCTCCAGCCACTCTCGAAGGGCCACCTTTTTTGGGGCTTGCTGAGGTCAGACAAGCAATGGGATTCCCACTCTAGACTGTATGCCGTTGGAGGGGCGTGCTACTCTTCTTTGGTGAACGGAGAGCATTTCCAAATTCCCTCATTTTTTTTTACAAAGTAAGTATTGAGTCGTGTTTTTATTTTTGGGTCTGTGTGCACTTTGTCCATATTTACTCATGATATTTTGTCTCGCGCAACCTCTGTGGAGGAAACCAGGTTCAAGCCACAGCTATTGACGGGGCGGCTTAAGGAGCTCGAAGGAGTCATCGTCTTCGGGTCCTCCGAGGATTGCCGATATATTCAGGCTGTTCTAAATTCCCAGGTGATAACACGATGCTAAGAATGGTCTCATATCTCCTCTTTCTGCTGGACATTTGGGTCATCACTAAGCAACTTCGGAGCCAGTTTGATGCCTCGGCTCTGAATCAGTTCTGCCAGGATGAGCAGAGTTGCATCACCATGGTGGGTCGTCAGATCACGGCCTCGAGCCAGCTGGCAGGTCCCAATAACCTGGTGGCGCCGACTAGCCACGAGTTCGAATAGACGGTAAAGCTCGTGACCGAGGAGTCCGTTAGGTTCCGATGTGAGGAAGCTGCTGCCCCCAAGAAGGTTAGGGATGAGTTCATTTTGTGCCTTAGGGCTCCGTCGATCAGGTCACGGCCGCGTTTTACTCACATTGCTTGCTCTTACAGGTTCGGACGCAGGCCTTTCGGCAGATCCTTCCCCAGTAAAGAGGAGTACTGTCGCACACAGAGCCCGATCCAAGTTCTCCGCTGGTCGGCGTCTGATGGTGTTCTCCAAGGACGAGGCCAAGGGGTAGGGAATTGTCACCTTAAGAACGGGCTCAGACGATGACCTGGAGGATCTGTTCGCATCCGGGGGTGAAATGCCTGTGGTGCCTTCTCCCGAGGCAGGCGGGCTCGCAACTCGGGAGACGCCGACTATAAAGATTGTATGGCAAAGGGGCGCCTTCGAGCCTGCCAAGAGAGCCTGCTGCACCGACTTCTTCCACCCCTAGCTCTAGTTTGAAGGCGGGCGCAGGGTCCGACACTGCTCACTCCCGTGGGGAGATTGCCAAGCTCAGTAGAAGGGCTCCGAGGCTGAAGTCTCGGTTGTCTTCCTCTCCCCCAGTCCCTTATGAAGTGGGGTCGCGAAGTCGACCCGTCCGAGGGGAAGGAAAGCCCGGCAGGGAAGAGAGATAGAACTGCCCCTTCTTCTGACAATGACGATGATAGGGCTACCCTGACCCTAATGAGGAGGAGAAGGTCTGCGCACGGTGGCCAGTCTGAGAACGTGGGTCAAGACAAGACCGAAAAATTACAGCCAACCGGGTCTCCAAGGAAGGTAGTAGCCGAAGCCGCTGAAGCAGCAGCAATCGCCGTGACTTCTTCTGCTGAGGATGTGCCACCTCTAGCTGTCACTGAAAGTGCAGTCGGCGACACCCTGTTTTTTACTACCCCTACCTCCGCCACCTCAAGAGCGTCGAAAGAAACTATTGGAGTGCGTTTGGTAGGGGAAGAAAGTGTCCTCGCAGTTGGCGGGGTGGAGTCGCGTTCCTCGAATGCGGATAACGCCCAGGGAGAGGGTCTAGCCGCAGAGTTCGAGCTGGAGGTGCTCTCCCTGGAGAATATAGAGCTCGTTGTTGGCCGCAGCATTGTGCAGGTTTGGCTCATCTGGCCGCCACCTCCTTATTTTCGACATCTTTGCTGAACACTGACTCTTATTTCTTATATTCTGCAGCTAGCTGCCGTCCAAGCTTTCTATTCCTCTCGTGTCGGTAAGCTGACTGGGCAGCTAAACGCCCATGTTGTGACGGCCTCGCTCTGCTCGGCTGCCCTTGCCACGTTGAGGGTGGACTTCGACCTGTACTAGAGCCTGGACGAGGCTAGGGTCAGCAGCGTGGTGGCACATGCTTTGAGTGTCGAGAGGGCCAGGAGTGAGGAGCTAGTCGCCAAGTTGGCCGAGGCAGAGGGGAAGGTCCGGTCTCTCGAAGTTGAGGTCCCGGGTCTGTGCTCAGAGGCTAAGGCTACCAGGCTGGCCCAAGCCGAGCTCAAAGTCAAGAGCAGGAGCTGCAAAGTGTTGGGGCAGCGATGGGACTAGCTTTCATTGCTCACAATAGAGCCGTCGACGAGGCTAAGGAGACGAGAAAAGCCGAGGTGAAAGCCAAGTTGGAAGCCCATTCTCTATAGCGCAGACTCGACCAGTTCAATAAGGTAATCCGACATCTCTATTTAGATCACAGAAAACTGATGGAAGCTAATGTGGAGTTGTCTGGCAAGCGCGGCAAAGATCTCTCCGATACTAACACTCTTTTGATCGACTTGTCACAGCGGCAAGCGGAGCTGAATCTAGCGACACTAACAGATAGGTTGGCAGACGCAGAGAAACTGAAGATAAGGTACCAGAGGCAGGTGGATATCCTTTCTGCGGAGAGCTATAGGTCTGGCCAGGAGAACTGGGAATTTGAGGGCCACGCAAAGGTGGTAACACCAAACTAGTTCGATGAGTAGAAAGGTGTTGAGAGGGACCATTATTCCGTCAGGCACTACATGCAATAGTTAAGGGACGAGATTAACATCGCGTACCCTGCTGATATAATGAAGATGCTCGACAAAGAAAAAGATGAGCCCTCTACATTTGCCTCTGTCATCAAAGAGATTGTCCCTACTTTCGATCTGCTAGAATAAGCCACGGAGGTTCCTATGGGTCAGCCTGGTCCTGACACTTTAACTGGCATAGGGTCAAGTGCGGTCGCTCTATCTAGCGACGATTCTGACCCCGATATGCCGTTCACTGCCGAAGCTGGGCCAAGCACCGAAGCTGGCATTTTTCCCCCCATCAGAGGTAATTAGGGACCTTCACTCTTTTAAGTACCTATAAAATACTGAATGTGTAGTGTAAAGTTGGCCCTCGTTGCGAGCATCTATTCAAATAATAAAAATGGTGCATTTTTCTCACGTTTATTCTTTTTTTTTTTTGTTCCCCGCATTCGTGGTCAAGGTCGAATATCATATACGATGTCATTCCATTGTCGACAGTCCGGCCAACTTCTGGGTCTGGCCTAATCTTATATGATTTGGAGTTATTAGTGAATTCTACCCGTGTTATGACTGACAAAATTAGCTCCGGAGATCAGGATGTGAGTTCCGGCTCGTCCGACTTTGAGGATGTATAATTTCTGTTATGACTTATCTTAGCAGAATTTGATCCGCAGTATGGATAGACTTCTCCGACCCTAAATGGGAACGTGCCAGGAACCAGCTCCAGGGATTGGTCGACAACTACTTGGACCCATCGCTGCAGAGGAAGAGGCCTGGGCTTGGCTCTCACTGGGAGCAAACAGGGCGTTACCGCTCCGATGTGTCCTTGTGAGTTCGTCCAAGACCTGCTCCTGACAGATAGAGACAATGAGTCCATGTCCCTGTCAACCATGCATCCTGTAATTTAAGCAATGATAAACATAATTTAGTTTTAATTTCTGTCTTCGCGTTTGGTCTTATTTGGGCCTACTTCCAATGGGTACGCCTTGGCCCGTCTACTTTCAGTCCATGCGTAGCTAAAGTGCTCTCTGGGGAGGGTCTACTTCTAATGGGTAGATCCCGGCCCTATTTACCTTTGGCTTATGCGTAGCTGAGGTGCTTCCTGGGGAGGGTTTGCTTCCAACGGATAGACCCAGGCCCCGTTTACCTTCAGCCTGCGGGTAGATAAGGTGTTCTCTAGGGAGAGTCTTATCGCTTAATTATTCCTCACCGTACAGGTGTTTTTTGAGGGTCGGTGGCAAGTTTTTGTTACGCGATGTGATCCCCGTAGTACGATCCTTAATGAGATCTACTGGCAAGTATTTTATTGCGCAGCTCATTACTCGTCGTACATTTTCTCGGGCCATCGGCAAGCATTTTATTGCGCGATGTGATTCCCATAGTATGATCTCTAATGAGGTCTGCTGGCAAGTATTTTATTGCGAAGCTCATTCCTCCTCATACATTTTCTCGGGCCATCGGTAAGCATTTTATTGCGCGATGTGATTTCCATAGTACGATCTTTAATAAGGTCTACTGGTAAGCATTTTATTATGCAGCTCATTCCTTTTCGCACATTTTCTCGGGCCATCGGCAAGTATTTTATTGCTCGATGTGATTCCCATAGTACGATCTTTAATGAGGTCTGCTGGCAAGCATTTTATTACACAGCTCATTCTTTTTCGTACATTTTCTCGGGCCATCGGCAAATATTTTATTATGCGTTGTGATTCTCATAGTATGATCTTTATTTGTGCGAATAGTTCGAGGGGTCTGGCACTGGAGGTAGACCCTTTTACATAGTGATCCAATGGATAAGTCTGTATAGCAGACATCGTGATCTATTTTGGAATAAGGCTATCTAATAATACCAGCATTTACATGTGTCTCACATGTGGTATTTTTTCAGGTGCTGGGCATTCCACATGTTAGATAGGCTCTTCCCGGTCTTGAGCTCTTTCAAGACGTACATGCCATTATCAGGCGCTTTGAACACCTCGTAGGGCCCAACTCAGTTAGAGTCTAGCTTCGAGGAATTTCTTGTTCTAACCTTCAAGACCCAATCTCCGGAGCTAAATCGACGAGCGCTAACCTTCTTTGCGTAATAAGACATGACTTGCTAGTGGTATAAGGCCGATGGATCAGAGCTATGTCCCTTATTTCTTCGAGGAGGTCCGTGCTGCGGCTTAGCTGCTACTTGTTCAGTCTTACCACTTCGAAACGAAGAGTCGGGAGGTCAATTTTGGTCGGGATCACAGCCTCTGACCTGTAGACCATGGCGAACAGTGTTCTTCCCGTTGATCTCCGTTCCGTGGTTTAATGGGCCCACACGATGGCCGATAGCTCTTCTAACCACCTTTCTTCAGCATCCTCCAAGTTCTTTTTTATATTGCTGAATATGGCCTTGTTTGTTGCCTCTGCTTGGCCATTCCCTTGGGGGTAGTTTACGGATGAGAAGCTAAGCTTTATATCACACAAATCATATAGCTCCTTAAGCTTAGCGTTTTGGAACTGCATGCCATGATCAGTGTGTATCTCTTTCGGGATTCCGTATCTGCAGAATATGTTTTTCCAAATAAAGTTATTCATGTCTGCCTTATTGGCGGTTGCGTAGGCTTCAGCTTCCACCCATTTGGTGAAATAGTCGATGGCCAGCAAGACATATCTTTTTCCCCTGGGGCTTCTGGAGAGCTCTCCGACGATGTCCAGACCCCAATTGGCGAAGGGCCAAGGAGTTATGCTTGAATGGAGCTCTTCTACGGGTTGGCGTTTCAGGGGGGCGAACCTCTGGCACTTATCACATTTCTTGACAAACTGGGCCACCTCAATCATCATGTAGGGCCAGAAGTTTCCAGCCGTTAAGGCCTTGTTGGCGAGGCTACGCCCGCCAGAGTGGTTGCCACATACTCCCTCGTGGATTTCCTCTATCAGTTTCTATGCCTCCATGGGACCTACGTACCTTAGCATTGGTCCATCATTGATCTTCTAGTCGGCCCCCTACCATCGAGTATCGAGTAGCCTTCAGTCTGATCGACCTTGCTTTTTGGGGGTCTGTGGGTAGGTTTCCCGACACCAGGTATTGGGTGATGGGTCTCATCTAGCCTCCATCCTCAGAGTCAGTCACAAACACGTGGCATACGCGAATCTTCAAAGGGTCTCTCATGTTTTTGCCCTTTAGTAGAATCACCGTGTGTTCGGTCGTGCCCCTGATCGACGTGCTTCTAAATAGCTCGTCAGCCTTTTGGTTCATCTCCCTGGGTATCTATTCGATATCGAAGTTGCTAAAGCGGGCTTTCGCCTCCATTACCCTGGAGAAGTACCTATGTAATATTGGCTCTTTTACTTCGAAGTCTCACCTGACCTGACCCACTGCGAGTCAGTCTTTACCGCGATGTTTTCTACTCCGAAGTGCAGAGCCAGCTCAAGGCCTTGCAGCAGCGCCTCGTACTCCGCCTCAATGTTTGTTGCCTAGAAACCAAGTCTCAAGGCTTTCTCTATCCTGAGTCCTGCTAGGGTCTGTAGGACTACTCCGATACCTGACTCTGAGGTGTTCATGGACTGCTGGTGTAGAAGGTCCAGGTTGAAGGGATATGAGTCAGAGGCATCTGTGTCGGGTCGCGTGGCTCGCCGAAGGACTGGATTTCTACTAGGGAGTCTGCCATGACTTGCCCTTTCTTTGCCACTCGAAGCCGATACTCGATGTCGTATATCCCCAGCTTGAAGCCATTTGGTCAGTCGTCCCGATAGATCTGGTTTGGCCAAGATTTGCCTGATGGGGAAGTTTATATACACTTTAACCGAGTATGCCTCGAAGTACTGCCTAAGTCTCTTCTTAGTGTTGACCAGAGTAAAAACCAGTTTCTCCGCCATACTATATTGTGTCTCGGTGTCCAGGAGCATGCGGCTTGCGTAGAACACTGGCTTCTGCTTGTTGTCCTCCTCGACGAATAGTACAGCACTGATCACTACTTCGAACACTGCCAAGTAAGCATAAAGGCACTGCCCCTCTGCTGGGGAAGCCAGGATGGGCAGGTGACTTAAATACAGTTTGAGCTTTGTCAATGCCTTGTCCTGCTCCTCCCCCAGATGACTGTGGAGCTTTTCTTTATGCACTGGAAGAAAGGCTTACATCGGTCAAATATTTTAGAGACAAACCAGCTAAGCACGGCTATATTCCCGGTTAGGCGCTGGACCTCCCAAATAGTTGAGGGTTTTTGTACATCTGCGATTGAGGATAACTTGTTCAGGTTGGCCTCAATGCCTCTTTTGCTTAAGATGTGCCCCAGGAACTGGCCGGAGGACACTCCGAACGTGCATTTCTTGGGGTTCAGACACATCTGGTAGTACTTGAGAATTTGGAAACATTCGTCCAGATGCCCCAGATGGTCCGAAGCTTATTTGCTCTTCATGACCATGCCGTCGATGTAAACCTCCATTGTCTTCTCCAGCAGCTCGGTGAACATTTTGTTCATGAACCTCTGGTAGGTCACCTCCACGTTCTTCAAGCCAAATGGCATGCGTTTGTAACAATATAGACTTCACTCCATAATGAATGTTGTGTGGAATTGGTCTTCCTCATATAGAGGGATCTAGTTGTATCCATAGTAGGCATCTAGGAAGCTCATCCTGTCGAATCCCACCGTCACGTCGACCATTTGATCGATCTTCAGCAGGGGAAAGCTATCTTTCAGGCAGGCCTTATTCAGATTAGTGAAGTCTATGCAAGTCCGGTCATCACCATTTTTCTTCTTTACCACCACCGGTTTGGAAACCCAACGTGGGTATACACACTCCATGATCAGGCTGTTTTCCAGTAGTATGTCGACCTCTTTGTTGATCGCCCTATTTTTTTTCCGGCGCGAACCTTCGAGACTTTTGTCTGGCTGAGAGAAAGTTGGGGTCTATGTTCAGTCGGTGACAGGCGTATGTGGGGTCTATTCCGGGTATGTCATCGTGGGACAACACGAAGACGTCTTTGTTCAGCCTAAGGAATTCCAACAGCTCCCACTTTTCCTCTTCAGGCAGTAAGACCCTGATCAAGATTACTTTCTCTGGCTCTACTTCTTTCAAAGGGACCGCCACTAGTTCCTCAATCATGGTTTCTGGCCTATCAAACTCCTCCTCGATCCGCTTCATGTACACTGGCAAACGGTCCATTGATTGCTATCTGTCCCTTGTCGAGACGTTCGTGCTTGCATCGGCTCCCCTCAAGGCGGTCAAAAAATATTTTCTCGCAGAGGTCTGGTCTCCTTTAATGTCTATCGGGTAAGTATCATCCTTCGATTGACATCTTAAGACTTGGTGGAGGGTGGAGGGTGGAGGTGACCCCATCCATGGTGTAGTTCCACCCTCTCCCCATGATGATGTGGAAAGAGGACTAGCAATCGATGACGACGAGATCTACATCCAGGCACCTCTCCACGGCACAGACCTTCAAAGTTACGATGCCCAAGGAGCTGACCTTACTGCTGTTGAAGGCAAATAGTGGCTGATAAGTCGGCCAGAGCACGCTCCGATCCAGGCCCATGTTCTCGAAAGTGCTGAGGAATAGGACTTCGACGCTACTCCCGCTGTCGACCAGGACTCTTCCCACCATTGCAGAATCGATCTGCAACTTGATCACCAGAAGATCATCATAAGGTAGGTGCACCGTGGCCAAATCTTGCTGGGTGAAGGCGATGGGGGCAACTGAGGTATAGCTCTCTCTCATCGTCAGGTGGTTCATAGAATGTCCTAAGCCCCTCATACGCTTCACCCTCTCTTCAGTTCTTTTCTGGTGCCTTTCCTTCTCTTCCTGACTCTGGGTCGGTTCTGGTCTACCTATAATTGTTGGCACTATCCTCAAAGTCTGCTCCCCTGACCCAGAGGCTTGGGTCTGCTTTCCTTTTTCAGGCCCGGCGGCATCCTCCTTGTAATGGCTTCCGCTCATCTTCACATACTGCTTCAATCTATCGGATTGAATCGCTATCATAACCTGTGCGTAAAGGCTACGATAGTTGATGATATCATACCTGTGATCTTTGTGAAGTTGGCAGTACCTGCTCCTGTTCTTCATGTGCTCAGGAACACCGGACTTGGGCGGTTCTTTGAAAATGCCCCTGTCTCTGTTCCGGAGGTAGATCACATCGATCGGCGTGTTAAGCTCGTACTTCAGCAGAAGGTCCTTAAATGTTTTCCTCCTCTTGCCGCTTTCTTGATCGGCTTGGGTTGGGGCTCCCTGCTTCGGAGCTGGCCCTTGGGCCGGCGCAGGCCTCTTTATTCCTTGTGTGGCCGGAGTTTATGCCGGTACTGTAGTTATTGCGGCGAAGGCTTTGGGCGCTTTCTGGTGGCTATCTAGTACCCTAAATACCCCTTCTGATTTTTCCTGGACATCTATCATGTCGTGTGGAAAATTCAAGAGCAAGTGGTCTGACAGCATCGATCTTGGCTGTAGGCCCCTTACGAACGAGCTCGGGGCTTGGGCCGAGTCAGCGTTGTGCACTAAGGACATTACCTCCAGGAAATGTGACAAATATTCCCTTAGAGACTCGTTCGCAGATTGCTCCAACCAGCTGAGGTCTCGCACGGTTTTCTGCTACCTCCGGATGCCCGTGTATTATTTTAAAGAAAGTTTGCAACAATCTTCAAATCCGTTTATAAACTTTGTCGGGAGTTTCCTAAACCACAACAGAGCTGGCCCCGCCAAGGTGGTGGAGAAGACCTTGCAGATCACAGCTTCATCCCTGGTTTCCAGGGCCATCTTCTGCTGGAAATGGTATATCTGGTCGAGGGGGTCGGTCTTTCTATCGAACGGTCTGAAGGTCCGGGTCGTAAAGTCCTTCGGCTTGGGCTCCAGCTGGATCCAATCGGCGAAGGCCGTCCAGTTGATCCCGCGCATAGTCTGTTCTACCAGATCATCGGGGATCTGGCTATGATGGGCCCCGAGCCTCTTACTCAGCTCCGCCATCATCTCATGTTTCCAGTTCGGAAGCGCACCTTCCGGGCTCTCTTGGTGTCTTATGTCCACCGCAATTCCCATCCGAAAAGGCCTTGTCTGACTTTGTCACTCCCCCTGCATCCACGATCTGGACGGGGCGGGGACTTCCCTTGGCGGTTGCTGACCCCTAGACTCTTACTAGACCTCCTTGTCGAAGTCCTCTCTTCGCCCGCTCCTGGCCTCGCTTGCCAAGAACCCTTCAAAGTGGGCATTATCTCTACGGACTTCTGCGACTTCATCTCTTAAACCCAGGACGGTTTCATAGGCCATCTCCGCCTTCTTGTTTGCTTCTATCAAAGCGGCAAGCATTTGGTCCAGCTTTTATTTCAAGCTGGGTCGCGCTTCCTGGGAGCTTTCTTCGGTGTCGGGATGTGTGATTCTTGTCGTCATTCTTGAGAGTGCCATCCAATATCGTATGGCTTTTTTATTCGGTGAGAGCGTAGTCGTGAGACTCTTACTCTTTCTCTCGCGCTCAACATTCCCACAGACAGCGCCAAACTATTGGTGACGATTCTTACCAGCTATCCACGTATCTCTGAACTGATGATGCTGTATCTATCAACTGTCCACTTATCCGCGCTATCCCAGAGTGCTTTTGACTTCAGGTCGGGTCGGAGAGACAGGGATGGCTACCTGCAAAAACTCTCCGATGTTTAAGTCAAATGTTTAACCCTGAGATTGAGTAACAAAGATTAAATTTTTTCTCTTGCTTATAAATTTTTATACATCTCTCTCTGTATATGTATATGTCTCTTCAGATGGATGCATGGCTAATATATATATAGTCCTAGAACTGAGAGCCTTCTGGCTCTCAATCCCAAGATCGAGTACCTTTTTTCATCATGACTTACTCCATAAATCATGGGCTGTGGTTAGCGTAATTTCCCTTGTATCGTCGTGACCTGCTTTTCGCCGTCCCCTATGGCTCGAGCCCAGCGGGGGCGAGATTTTGACAAGCCGCTGTCTTGTCATGACGGTTTGCCCAATGCGTACACCTACCCAGGATTGCTTTAAATACCCTGTCTGTGTTTGGAGCAGTGCGCTGCCTCCAATGATCTTATAGTCGGAAGACTCTCGAGCCTCCTGACCTCCTGCTGTCGAGATAAGAATTAGACTTGGCCGAACCCGTCCAAGATCTAGGATGGATTCGGCCCTGGCCTCCAACAGCCAACGGGCCTATAAAGACGATATTACGCGCAACTCGTGTGGCTTTTAAGCGGTACTTTTGAACACGTATCGGACAGTGTTCCTCCTGTGACCTATTCTGCCACTTAATCGTTCACGTGGTACCTGATCTAGAAGCGGACCCCACATTACCTATGTAAAATATTTTAATGAATATGTAACATTTTTGCTTGGGTACTGATACCTCCTTTTTGGGTGAAGCATTGTAGTGAGGCCTTAACAACTATACACATATATACATATCTTATAATGTTCTGTTTTTCTCCCTTTGACATGTGTAGGCATTAAAAATGACTTACGTACACAATTTGTTTAGCAAAATTAATATGTCATTTTTTTTTATGCCTACGACGATTCCAACTTATGATTCCATCTACAATATTGTTTAACAATATTCAAATTAAATAAAAAAAGGCGAACATGTAAAGTTTTTTTAAATATAAAACTCACTCGAGATTAGTCACTGCTGACGTCTTTCCCCTCAAATACTATGAGTTTGGTAAGCACATGTTACAGTCCACTACTTTTCCCTCTTCAGAAAGTGTGTTTGCTTTTTTCTCTTTGAAGAAAAACCCTGTAAAACAAGATTGTTAAAATATATAATAATAAAGGCCTTTTTACTATAAGAGACTATGAGTCATATATGATATATATATATATATATATATATATATATATATATATATTTCATATAATGTTGCCAACCCAAAGAGAAAAGTGTGTTCATATAGTAATACACATCCAATGTAATGGTGGGGTTCTCTAAGTGGATAATACTGTTATTATATGACACCAAATTTGTCATTTATTAAGTAGTCCTCAAGTGGATTTGGATAATTACCACTACCCTATTAATTACTAATGCGTTTGAATCTGTAACAAGGACATAAATATGTTTTTTTTAGTACTTTATGTTTGTCATATATGTAGATATATGTATATGATCTGGAAAATGGAGTATTCTTATAGTTAAATAGAAATTGGATTATCCTTATTGTTGATTTGTTTTTGTTTATCCGTTCAATTTCTTTTTTCCTATTTTTTGTCTGTAGTACACAAGGGAATATTGAATGTTGCTAGTCAATTAATTAGTTTCGAGTTTACGACTGAAGAGTACTGTACTTGATAATCAATTGTCAACAGCGAATTAATCAACGAAAGTTTTAGATTTAGTTTGGTTAGCCAAGGGATAATATAGGAACCTATATCCACTTGCTATTTTAAATGCTTATACCATCTATGGATTTACTTTGGTTGCTTGCTGACGACGTCTTGGTCATTAAATTAAGTCTTTTTTTTTTTTTTTTGTGTTAATGGAACAAATGTTCCAAGAATTATTTAATTAGTGGCAATTTAGTCCTCAAAATTCTAATTGTAGTAATTAAGTCCATAAATTTTTTAATTTAGAATAATTTAGTCTTTATATTATCAATTTTTTTTTAATTTCTGACAATGTGAGTAACACGCCGTAAAATTTGAAAGTGTGAAAAATTTCATTAAATATGTCCTAATAATTGTTCAAAAAATATGATTCGCCCAATAATTATTCTAAAAATATGACTTCTTAACCAAAACACCTCTAACAGCATAGTTTTTATTAAAAAAAAAATTAAAAGAAAAAAAGCAAAAGAACAGTCTCTCTCTTCCGCTCAGTCATTCTTCAATGGACATTTTCTTCTCTTCCTCATTTGTCATCGAAGCTCATCCTCTTTCTCTCTTTCTCATCAACAATTGTGCAGGCAATGTAGTAGAGTCCAGGTATATTTTGATTCTTTCTCATTGTTTAACACATTAGAATTTTAGGGTTTGTTTTGTGAAGATAATGTATAGAATCTATTACTCAAAATTGATCATTTGAGTGTGAAACTAAGACTGAATTGATTTCGATTGTATTTTCGAATTGATTTGGCTGGATTCAACTGATTTTGATTTTCTATCTGTTTGGATGAACACTCGATGATTTGTACCTACAACAAATTTAGATACGTTTCAATACTATTCGATATAGTCCAACATCTGTAGTCATAATTCGATAGATTTTGATTTCATTTGAGTCAAATTCGATGTCTTTAATATTTTACGAAGATTCGATAGCATTCGATTGTTTTCGATGGTATGTCAATGCATTTGATAATTGGGTATAATTCGATTATATTCAATAGTATTCGACCTGATTTCAATGCATTCTATATATAGCTTTATATTCGAAAATAGTTCGATGCCTTTGAATGTTTTCAATTTTTTCGCTACTTTGTGTATAATGGATGTTATTTCGATGATTATTTAGATGATATTTTGATTGTTTTCGATAATATTCGATGCTATTTCGATGATTGTTTTAGATATTTCGATTGTTTTCGATAATATTCTATGCTATTTCAATGATTATTTTTAGATGCTTTTCTAATTATTTTTTATTATATGTCGGCTATTTCAATGATTATCTTAGATGTTTTCTCGATTGTTTTCGAGTATATTCGATGCTATTTGATGGATAAGCTAATCGATTTTTTGTACTATTTCAGATGTCAAAATTAATTGTATTCTTCGATCAACACTACATTGGGAGGGTTATATTTCGTGGTAGCTTGGTTATGTCGAAAATCAATGAACATTTTTAGGCATTGGACTTGATGGAAAGGGCCTTTCAAATAAGTATTTAAGGCATCTCCACTATAGTTTTCTGGAGTATTTATTCATCAGCTTCTACTTAGAAAGGTTGAGTCTACAGATGATATGAGGGAGATCTATTTTGATATTGGCGGCAAACGCGTTAGATTTGAACTTTGTGAGTTTGCTTTTACAACGGAGTTAAATTTCGAAGAATACCTAGACGAAGCTAAGTTGAAGACCATGAGTGGAAGTAGGAGACTTGTTGAAAAATATATCAATGATTTGAAAGTTGTAAAGAGTGGGGAATTAGAAGTTGCATTCCTCAATTGTGAGGACACTGAAGATGCATGAAAGTTGGGCCTATGCTATTTGGTAGATAGCCTGTTACTCGTAGGAGAGTCTACTAAGAAGATAGGTTTAGACTTTGCAGCATATTAATGCATCTTTCCTACTAATTCGAGAACAGTTGTGGTTTTTTCCTAAGACATATGGGATAAAAAAATCAATTGTAGACTCTAATTTGTACCAGTTTATGAGATGTCATTGGGAGGCATTCAAAAGTACTAGGACCAAGACTAGCTTCATCCTTTATGAGTATTTTCTACAGTACGTGGTTGGTGATGTGAATATATGTAAGAGGCTATGAGCACAGTGCAAGTTACTATACTCTCCAATGCATATTAATGGTAACTATTAGGTTCGTGGATGATCACTGTGCATGATTCAAATGTCACTATAGTCATTGAGAAGAACCTTGAAGTGACCATCAGACTACGGTGCATGATGTTGTTATATCTCCTTTTCCAAGCGAGTGGGTTTGATCACTATCCAAAATTGCATCTTGGCCTATAAAATAAGCCTTACCTTTTTTTCTTTCGAAGATTCGGCACTAATCTCGTGCCACAAAGTGAAAAAAAAGTAATGTTATCTTCATGTTTGAATGAATATGAATTTCTATTTTAAGCTAATTTTATATCCATTTACAATATGTAGTGGGAATTATGGAGTATATGTTATCAAGCATATGAAGTATATTCTTGCTGCCCAACATCTCGACTCAGTTATTGATGAGAAGATGAAAATATTCGGAGATAAACTATGTGTTGATTTATGGTATCATAATTTAGAACCTTGAATGATGTATTTTAAACTACCTTTGTATATGGATTTCAAAAATTATTTCTAATTATTCTTTTTAATTTAATACGATTAATCAACTAGTCAGAAAATTGTTTATCACATACATCCATAGTTGAATATATCATTATTTTTAAATAAATTTGATGCAGTTCGATGTAATTCGATGAATTTCAATAAACCATTCAATATTAGTTAAGTTCGTAGTACATCATTCGATGCAATTCAACATGATTTCAATATCGTTTCAACGACAACACAAGTAAATCGACCAGTGCAAACGCATAATAACATATGTAATTCGATGTCGATCGATGTGATTCAATGCATATATTTCGATGCATCTTGATATATATTCTATGGAATTTGATATTATTTAAGTCTGTAATACATCATTCGATGCAATCCGATATGATTTCGATGTCGTTTCATTGACAATACAATCACATCGACCAGTGCGAATGCATAAGAACGTACGTAATTCGATGTCAATCGATGTGATTTGATGCATATATTTAGATGCACCTCGATGTATATTTGATATGATTTCAATATTAGTTAAGTCCGTAGTATATCATTCGATGCAATTCAACATAATTTCGATGTTGTTTCGATGACATAATAGACTAATCAATTACTGACAGAAAATTATCATAGTAAACTTTATATCATTACAATAAATATAACACTACAGCAGTTCAATATACATAGATTAACATTACAACAAATTTGACAACCAATAAGCATTACAACAATCTACTAACACTATAATATGCTTTAATAACTCTATATATAGATTATGGGATTTTTGCATGTTTGGGTAAAACAATATACACTCCACTTCTTTTTCTTGCCATTAACTATAAGATGGATAAACCTATGATACTAATTAAGATGCATCTCCATAAATTTCATACGCACATGCTGTAGATAGTGCACTCTACAAGCATATGCCTATGAATAGCATATGCCTAAGAAACTCAAGGAGATGCATCTAAATTTGTGTCATGAGTTCATCCATCTTGTGATTCATGATAAAAAACAGAAGTGAAGTATGCATTACTTTCCCTGAACATGCAAGAATCTCATAATCTATATATAGAGTATTAAAGTTTATTGTAGGATTAATAGATTTTATTTTTATTTCTATCAAACACTTGATTGGCTTATTACACGGCCTTCGAGCTAGAGGTGTAAGCATCATGTGTTTACAACTTGCTCTATTATGTCCTCGTCCTCCGTATCGACTGCACCGATATTAGATTTTGTTCTTGTCACCTTTCGACATTTTTTTCTTTATTTTTGGACGACCAAGCTTAGGCTTATATGGTGGAGGATCGATCCGTCGATGCTTAATGTCATATGGTACAACCCAATCATCTTCTTGTCCCAGTAGATATATAGTTTCAGCATATGAGTTCAATCATGCCTCCGTTATATAAAGCTTAGAACATAAGGTGTAGGAGTCTACGTTTCACTCATGACCAGCAGCCAAGGCATGGGCACAAGGTAGACCAGTTAGGCCAAATTCTCCTCACATACATGTTTTTGTCTGTAGATTAACTTCACTGTCCTATTCACCATCTTGTACATAAAACTCGAAACTACTGAGTGGATGAACTATCATTGTTTTGGCTTCTTCAGACACCTCTGTTAAATAATTTTCTATGTTCGTTGCTAGAGGACCATCACACTTCTCTGCCTTTCCTTTTCGTTTCCAAAACTAAGTTTGCAGAGTGAATCTAAAAAACTATGCTAAACATATAATAGGCCATTTTTGTGCTTCTCTGGTTTTACTATTCATACTTTCAGCATAGTTACTTGTCATTATATTATATCGGATTCCAGGAAAAAAACGTTCGACTCCATTTCTCGACACCAATTTGTTCTAGATATTGTGCAATAGCGGGGTCCTTCATCTTTATCTTTGGAAAATGATGATTGAAATAAGTCATCCAGTAAGATTTTGCTGCCAAGAAATATTCTTCACGATAATGATCCATTTTAAATTTAGCTATGATATTCATACTAACATGATATATACACACTCTATGAGTGCTTCTTTGAACTCCGCAGACAAAGTATTCACAATACTTGCATATCTATCAGATACGAACACTAGATTCTAAATATATCCTATGGCTTTTCATGGCTTCAACATAAAATACATTCAAGAATCATTATTCTCTGAATCGACGATAGCAATAGCCACTGGATATAACTGATTATTGGCATCCAGAGCAATAACACATAATACCATCCCTCCGATCTTATTCTTAATGAAGGTCTCATCCACATAAAGCACCGGACATCATATGGCTCTAAATCCTCTAATGCACACCTCTAAAGAGAAGAAAAAAGTATTTAAAATGGCCAACATCATAGACTCCAAATGAGTAATTGTTTCTTTATTCTTGTTCTCCAATATATACAAAAATCATGGCAATTGGTGGTATAATGCTTCAAGCGTCCTTTTAATGTAAGTAAGAGCATTTTCTTTATACCTCCAAACCTTAGTATAATTCATGTTAATTTCATACTTAACATGAAAATCTTCTATTATTTGGTGAGGCAGATAATTAGGTTTATTATCTGTATATTTTCTCTTGATGCATTGTCTAATAAGTCATGGTGCCGCTTAGCAATTGTCCTTGTGCCTTACTGTTAGTGTACATTTATGAGTAGAGACATAGGTACGAATCTCAAACATATCTGACTTCTTTAACTTTCTTCCTCTCAAGTGCCAACAACATTTATCATCTATACAGGTTATATACCACATACCTTTTTCTGACTTTTTCACCTTGAATTTAATTTTTTTTTTACATTGCAAGTAAATGCATCTTCGTCTTCAATTCAAGTTTATTCTAAAATAATTGACCTACTTTTATTGTCCCTGTACTAGCACCAGATGATGAAAGAAAACTTGAGTCAAGAGCAATATTCTCACTTTTTGGTACATCTTCATAATGAAATATTATATTGCTCCATTTTTACTCATGTTCTAATATTTTGACTTTTCGCACAGAACTACTTGAAGTATTGGATGTCTTACTTGCTTTACTTACCTTTACTCGTTTTGGTATAATAAATTGTAATTTCTATTTCCCATGTATAATACCATCCTTTTCTTTATGCATCAATTGGAACATAGTATCATAATTGTCATTATTACAACCATTATCTAACATTGAATGATCGTTATCATAGTTTAAGTTCATTTTTTCACCATAAAAGCCAATACCTTTCTTAGACGCATGGCATCTTCCCCCCAATCATTCTAACTACTCATGTATCTCACTATATTTATTTGCTACGGTACAAATTACT
The DNA here is from genome assembly GCA_002914805.1 of Parasponia andersonii. NCBI lineage: Eukaryota > Viridiplantae > Streptophyta > Magnoliopsida > Rosales > Cannabaceae > Trema > Trema andersonii. Next base: position 359,690 of record JXTB01000320.1, on the reverse strand, counting down.
AGAACTTGACTATTAGTGAGTTCTACCAGATAACATGCACTCAGATCATAAAGCTGAGATTTCGTGTGATGATCTTCACTTTTCTCTTTCGCTGTTTTAGGCACACATGATTGCATTTGACTGCATCCATCAGTCGCAATATTCAAACTATACTTTTCTATCATGGTTACACATAAAGGTATATGATGTTGAAAGGAGATGGAATACTTATCAAGCCAAAATTCAACATCGGTATCATTAGTAAGGATTATCGGTGGAAGTACAACATTATCCATCTTATAAAGAATTTTGAGTTCTAAATTAAAACAACTTTTCTTAGCACCAATAACCTTATATAAATAGTCCATAAGAGTTGAAACAACCATGTCTTTACATTTTTTGTCATTAAAAAGCTAATGATATTTCTCCTCATTATATTTCCAATCCCCCTCGTACATCGTTATAATGTTGACACGTGAATAATCTGCAATAAGTATGTAAAAGAAAAATAAATCACATAATGAACAAAAAAAACAAAATTCCAAAAAAAAAACTAATTTCCAATCGAACTGTATCGAATATCATTTTCGATGACAACTCAATGTCCATCGAAATATTTTAAAAAACTGCAAATTACATCTATATCGAATTTCTATCGAAAAATTTTGAATTTCGATACACAACATCGAAATTCATCGAAATTAGTTTAAATTCATTTCATTAAAATATAATCGAATTACATTGAAATGAATCGAAATCTCATCGAAAATCATCAAAGTTATGAGTTCTAAATTTTTTCTTCAACAAATAATCGAATTATATCGAAATGTATCGAAAAATTCAATGATCGTTGTAGGTTTTACCTAAAGCTAGAGTAATTTCTCGAAAATTAACCTAAATTCAAAAGTTTTGACGCAAATCAACCTCAAAACAGATAAATATTCATTGCTAAATTATTTTAAATAATACCTATAAGATTAATACATAAAAATCGCTTACCCGTTTCAAGATTCCTTTTTTGTTATTTGGGTTTACAGTACACTTTATAAAGACGTCTTTTTCTCTTTCTATTTAATGTCCAGTACTTTTATATGAGTTTCTATGAATACTGAATTAGTTTTTTTTTTTCAGAAAAAGAGAAAGAGAAGGATGCCTGATTGAGGAAACCTAGACGACAAGAAAAGAAAGAAGAAGAAGAAAGAGTAACTGCAATTTCTAGGTTTGAAACAACTTACTGGAATGACTCAGGAGTAATTTAGTCATTTCAAGAGGGTCTACTAATATTTTTTGAACAATTATTAGGTGAGTCATATGCTTGTAAATAGCCCACATTTGGGGTATATTTAATGAAATTTCTCAAGTGTATTTGAAAATAATTTAGAAATTTTAAGTATGAAAATGAATACTTATAGAAAAGTTTTCTCTTAATTTGTAGCTCTAAGAACCCAAAAAATGTAAATAACACATCGTTCATTCTCTCGAAATCCTTTTGTTTAGTTTATTTTCCCTTAAATATACCATCAAATGTTACAACGTACTCCTTACATATTTTTTTGCTAGAAATTTAACAACAAATTACAATTTAGATAATTTAGAAAGTTCAGAGACTTAATTAGCACAATTAGAAATTTTAGGACTAAATCACCGCAAGTTGGATAGTTTAGGATCATTTGTGACCAAACATTTATTTTATTTAAACTTATTTTGGAATAAAAAAATATATGTAATATCATTAATATAACTAACGAAGTAAGTTAACTCAAGTAGTAAGAATACTCATAACTTGGGATCTCAATATTTGATTTAAGTCACATTAGGGGTAGTACGAAAGCTTATAATCCCTAATGGGGTGGAGTGAGAATTATATAGTAATAGGTATTTTGTTTTAATTTATAATAAGTGAAGGTCATTAATTAACTCTATTTAAAAAAAATGATGAAAAATTACAGACTCACTCACTTGGTTGAGGAGTTTCCTCTAACTAAATAACTTCATCATATATCCTTAAAGTTAATTCAACCAACTCACGAGCGATATGATTTTTTTTTTTATATGAATGTGAATAGCAAAAATCCTAAAGTAAAAAGACAATAAACTATAAGTATCTTTAAATTCATTTAACACCAAAATTATTCATACTATTTAAACCCTAAAGCATCAAACTCTAATGTCAAGATAAACTAATGTCTTGTACCCTCGTAAGACTATGTTTGACATAGCTCAAAAATAATATCAGTGGCAAGTTACTTTCTTGTCCCTCTCATATGATCCTTTTACATAACAAATTTTTGGGAGTGCTAAATTTACTCTTTTATTTACCCTCATATCTCAGTGCTTGATATATAGACCCGAATATGCTTTATAATATAGACCCGAATATGCTTTATAATATAGGTACATTGCAAAAATATACCTTAAAGTCCGGCTTGCAATTTAACCTAATTGTTTTGATTTCTACAAAAACATACCTCTGCATTTTGAAGTTTAAAAAATGTGCACCCTCTATTTTGCCCAATTTATATTGCTAAAAGACTGTTTTGCCCTTAATTAAACATGTAATAAAACCTTAGGATACCATATCCATGTTACCAAATATAATAAATAGCCAAAAGAAAAGTAATAATAATAAAAAAGAATTGTAATAATCCAAATGATAATTTTTTTTTGTAAATGTTTTAACTTTTTGTAAATAAAAATAACATAAGGTGAGTATGGATTCGCAATTTTATCAGGGCAAATTTGTCAAAATATGGATAGATAGTACCAATGTTTTTAATGTTAAAATATGAAAGAATTTTTTTTGCTTAAACTAAAACATGGAGTTTAAATTGCATAAAAGCCAACTTCAAGGCTTTGTTTGTTTGTTTATGCAATTAATCTTTATAGTATTATTAAAATGTGAAATATTTCAAAATAGTCTATTTGTCAAGTAACGAGACATGAAAGTTAGAGTTAGTACTTTCTAATTTCTTTTAGGTTGATCATCAATCAAATAATTTATAATTATAACACTCAATATTATACAGTACACTTTCTTTTTTCTTTTCAGAGGGATCTGGGATACTTATATGTGTTTGTTCAGTCTTTTACTTAAAAAGTTGATATGTCTTGCAAATATTATATAATATTGCAATTTGAAGTCATTGTATCATAGTTACTTTTCTAAGAAACCCAAGTTTAACCAACCACCAACCACCATCCACCATGAATGGAGAAAGAGGTATTGTTATAATTAGATACACCAGCACGAAAAGATATGCTTAAAAATCATATCCCATTCAATCATTCCTTCAATATATTAAGTTTATCATTGTATTAAAGAAACGCGGTGATACTTTGATATACCTGAAATTTCTTGATCATTGACTGGTTGAAATTATTGAGCGTAAGAAATTTAATAATACTTTGCACATAAAGATGAATGTACATCTTTGACTTGGTTCATAGGATTATATATTTCTATCTCGAGTGGTTAGGCTAACCGGGTACAGCAAATCCTATCGTACCACTTAGACCTCGCCCAAGTGGAAAGGTATCTTACCACATGATATTGCATGTGTAGATTAGATATGCTTATAGCTAATGAATAATGAATTTGTTTTTAATTCTCAAACAACAAAAATTAAAATGGCACCGGAACATCAATTAACAAACAGAGCCAAAAATGTCTAAATATTCAAGAAAAATATGATCCTAACAGTTACAAATGAATTGTCATCTTCTTCTTGAAATTTTCAAACAGAAAGTCTCCAAACAATAGTTGGTTCAACCATCAAAATCATCACTGAATGTGGACTCAGTTAGCTCTATATTTTTTCAACTACAAGACTCAGTTGACCTTAGAGGTTCAAGTTGCGATACTACTACACAAGGACCTCAAGGTAGCTAATCAACTGGGCTAACTCAAGTTAGTCCAAATCTTGAAAGATGTGTTTATGAATTTAAGAGGATTAGAGATATAATGTGTATATGTATGTTATTTTCTTTTAAATTTGTAGTAAATGATGGTTACTAGTTAAATCCCGCTTAAAAAAAAAAAACAGACCTTTAAGGTAACTTTAATTGAAATCTTGTCCAAGAGAATTCCAGTATTTAATTTCAAGAGGCATCGTGTTCATTTGTGGTCTCAAAACTTGTGCTTTTGATATATCGCAGAAAGTTTCAGACGCTCCCTTTTATTTTATTTTTTTCCTTTTTTTTTTTAAATATGCAGATTGAGAGTAGGCAGTATGGGAGGATAGTAAGCTCGATTAAATTGAAGAGAACAAAACTTTCTGTTTTTCCTTTTTTGTCTTCTTGATTCAAAACTACTAAGTATTATGCATGTGTTCAATGTGGAATTCTTCCCAAAAGGAGAGACAAAAGGGGTTTTTTTTTTACCAAATACCAGGAGAGTGAGCATTTCATTGACACCTGTCACTTGTCAAAACGTGACAACTAGATGCCACTCTGTCTAAAAATAAATAAATAAGTAAAAAGAAAACAACATGCCACTATCTCCCCTCCCCTAGCTTTTTCTATTTTTCATATACATTAGCATTAAGTTCCATGCATGTGCAAACAACTTGACCACCTCAAATAGGTAAATACCAAAAAATTAAAAAAAAAATAAAAAAGTAGAAAAAGCAAGCGACATAAGTTGGAAGAATTGCGAGAATCTTTACGGCTTAGGCCCCTTTCTGTGGCAGTGTTTCAAATGCCGAGACAGTATTCTCGAACTTAATCCGATGTAGAGGAGCACCACTTTGCTTGATAGCACAAGCTGTTTTGTCTTCAAGGGGGCAACGTGCTTTTAACATGGAAAATACGTGATTGTTTAGCCTTCTTGCTTTCTTCATTAATTCTATCAGAACCTCCCACACCTTCACCGAAATAATTGCATAGTTCAGAAAAAAGTGGTGCAAACGACAGACGCATTAAGAGACAGAACATTCAACGCATATGAACGTGATTTCAGTATAGGCTGCCAGTATACACATGAAGTCTTTTCCATAGATCAAACTTTGTCTAATCTAGCTTATTAGACTTCATGGGTAAGGTAATAGAGAGTAATGCTACATGCTCATTTGAAATAGATGAATGTTTTCTTTTCGGAAAGGAAAAATAGATGAATGATTTCGAGTAAAAAGAATATGTAATCTTCATACCTGGACAAAATGAGGATTCCTGGGTGTTTGTGTGGTTGATGCGGTCTCTACTTCCGCAACATTGAGGACCTGATGTGAAAAATCAAACAGCTCAAAATTTAGCTGCTGTCCAAGCAGGTGTATTATAGTGCAACCACCCCAAGCTACTGAATCACCCAGTAACTCATGATTACTTGAAGATACTTGGACTGATTCTTCCAGATATCCCTACAGTTTAGAGATTACACCACATCAGCAGGAACACAAGATATACAGTATTCAAGTTTTTTTCAAGTTTACAATGCTAATGGTCCACCAAAGCCTAGTTGCTGGCCATTCTAACACGGAATACATAAACTGGACTCCCAGATAATTTTTTGTCATTAGTGAGAACTTGCACATACATTTAAGTCCGAATTCTTGGTTTGGTCTTGATCAAGGTAAGGATTCTTGGTTGTGAACTTGATCAAGGTAAGGATATGTCTATGCAGGTATAATTGCATGTATATTTTTATACAGTACAAGTTCATCTGTACAAATATGATTGTACATATAGATTCTAGGAAGAATCCGTAAAGCCAGACAATAAAAGAGGAATTTTTCTAATATGATCCATTCAATTATAGAATTTCTGGGTTCTGGTAGTAAAATGATTGTGGTGGCTATTGATTGGCATTTTTTAAGGGATCTGTATGCAAGCTTTCAGTCCCTCTACTCTATATGCGGCCAAATTGCAGAGGTAGACCTAAATATAACATTCAAAGTTCCAGAATAGAAGCTTTGTCAAAAGATCAAGAAAACTCAAAGCAACAGCTTAGCAGCTAGTCAAAGCAGTATGTTTTTATATCGGTGGTTTGGCTTTCGAGATAATTCTTTCATGATCTCTACTAAAATTGCAGTGAAAATGCTTCAAACAGATGCTGTGAATTGAGGCAATAAATCATTGTATGGAAACCACTGAGAACTTTTCCTTACAATTTGAAGCCCACTGTATATTCGGTAGAAATCCTTTGAAGTTGTAATGTCAACAAACCCTGTTTTGGGAATAGCGCTCCATTTACTACAATATTTATCCAATGCTGCACTGGTAAAAGCGAGGGCATATTCCAGCACACTTCCAGTATTCATGTTAGCCCTGTATAAAAGATCTGCAATTGTGGGGGGAGACTCTTCATTCTTTGAAACAGAGATAGATGGTGTATCATGATGATAATTATGCAAAGAAAGCAAGCAACTAAGATACTAGGACTGTTGGTACTAGCTTGTCCCCAAGAGCACTTAATGTATAGGAAAGAATTCAGGAGCGAATAAGGCCATAATCACAATAGTTGGTCAAAATTTGAACTAAACTTAACAGGGAACCCCATTGTCACAATTGCAAAGCTCAAAGTAGTTGCGGTTGAAAAATAAGTTAAAGGACCACATTGACATCGCATCAAATTCAAGGGAGGATATTGATAAATGATAATTAATGCATATGCATATTTATATACAATGAGTTTTCGAAACACTGAATCTTTAGCTGCATACCTGCAGCTTCTGCCTGTTTTGATAGAGTGCTGAAAGAGGTCAGATTTGGACACCCTGGCTTAGACACAATTGCAGCAGTGACTGATTTAAAGAGACTGACAATTGGACTATCTCCACCATCTTGAGAATGCAATACCTGCCCATCTCCACCAGGAAGCAAGCCCAACCAAGGGGCCGTTTGCATGAAGTGCCAGGTATCTACTTCTCTCTGTTCAGCAAATGAGAGTGCAACAATAAGATTCAAGCGATCAGAAACATTAATTTCCAATCTTAAGCACATAAACCAACCAAATGAGATATAAAGTAGATTCATCCCCCAATGATATACTGGTCATGTATATGAGAAATTTCTGGCAAAAGATAATTCTCATGTTATAAAGTCCATAATATTGCTGTGCTGAACTCATTTTCAAGCACACTTTGAGAGTTCAGGTTTGATGTTCTTATTTTGGCTGTCATCTCTTCCTTTCCTGTTCAACATTACTTAACATGTCTGTCATACCACAGGTAACTAAGGAACAAAAAACCTAAGAATAGTTGACAATTAGGTTTACAATATGGTTTCAATTTATAAGCATCTCTGATTTGTAAAATGAAGCGTGGGATACAAACCAACACAATATCAAGAAGCCCCATCCAATATAACACACTTCCAATCTCCTTTATCCCCCGGAGAACCTCCGATTTGAGTTCTGATTTTGTTCCCCAATTAAGATGTTCCTTTACAAGCCTCATACAGCCTGTATTCAGAGAATATTTACACAAATCAGGTTAGACCAGTCAAAAAGCCTTAAAACAAGTTGGTTTTGCCAAAATATTATTTTCCCTTGTTAGCATCATGATTTTATTATAAGGATTCTAATATTGAATGTAACATGCATCATGGCTTTAGGCATCTCCAGTCCATTTTAACCCTTCTGACAATACATTTTAGCTAAACCATCAGCAGCCTTAATTTGATAAAATAATTCTACATAAAACAGTCTTCAAGTTTAAATAAAATACTGTCAAGTACCTGTCACACCACCATCAAAAGGAAGCAATCCGATGGACTTTGGCAATGCTTCTTGCAATCCCGTGATCATTGGTTCAAGTGTTGTTAGCTGAAGCAATTGGGAATTGAACATTAGGCTGAATAACTTGACTTTCATTTGTCCTGAAATACTTGACGTGTAAAAGGTGTTGTACAATAATACAGATTGCACAAGAATGGGCAGGGGATACCTTATTTGATATATGATCGAGAAGCGCCCTCATAAGCCAAGGCAGAGATCTAGATCCTAGAAGCCTTACAATAGAGAACATATGGGGAATTCCAAAGAAACCACTATGCAGCCGTGCAAAACTTTGATGAGCCAAATTTAATTCCTATCATGCCAAATGCCCATGTAGCATAAAATAAGATAATCAGATGGAAAGCAAAGATATGGTGAAAAGCATTATTTTAATCAATTCTTACCCGGAAAAAAGAAAAAAAAAATCAGAAAAGTCAGTCTCTGTTGCTTCTTGTAATAGATTGTAGTGCAGAGGGAATAGGTTCTTACTTGAGTACCACAATAGAAATTAGGGTTTGCATAGGGAACCGATGGCTTTTGCATAGGAACAAGTGGAACCTTTGATGACCTAATAAAACGCTGGGTAGTATTGCAAAGGATGAAGTTTGGCAAGAAATCATTTTGCATCTCTGACCATATCTGACAGACACACAAGTTGATTAAGACAAAACTAGCAATAAATATGCTTCAATATCAACAAATTCGCATTTTCTAAGTTCCGACCTAGCAAATAAAATCTTAAATATATATATATATATGATAATTTTCATTCTCTTTGTTGTAATTAGAAGCTAAAATAGGTGTGCCTCTAGAGTGATGCAAGACTAGCATATTAGAATAAGAAAGAAAATGTCACTAAACCTGGGAAGCTATCCGACTAGAAAATGACACAAGCGATATATTCTCTTGCATCTCATTCAACATCAAACTGAATGAATCTATTGAAAGATCTGTCAATAGCAAAGCATGGGCATGCTTCAAAACATCCACTAACTTTTCCAACTCCTGAAACCAAAGTATCACATTTGCCCTCTGTTAAAACAAAAAGAAAACAAAAGGTATTTCTCAATGCTAACAAGACCAAGAGAACAAAGTAAATCCACTTACGACTATAGCGCATAGATCCTGGGACTCAAAACGATCAAAGAGAAACTCAAGATTCTCCCTGAATACTTTATTCATCCATTCAGTAATCAAGCTTCTCAAATTAATTGTCCTCCCAAGAAGCTGTATTTCAAAAGTACATACAATTGGAGAGACCAAAGTTAAGATGATTATCCTATGTAATCAATGCTCCAGAAGTATAGTAAAGTAATAATATGTAGTAAATAAACTGCCCCCATCCCCCCCACCCTAAGAAAAACAAATAAATCCAGATACAAAAAAGTAACTAACTCAAAACTAGAATTCACCTTCACTCTAGTCATCTTTAGGAGTGCAGTAAACCTCATAGGCTGGATAGAAAATTTTTCTCCATTATCTGATGCAAAGAGGAATGAGGGATCAAGTAGTTCACTGCAAGATATGAGCAATAATAGCTATTAGCTATCATACTTTTTGTAAAAAGAGTCAACCATATTTCAGTGATACAGGAGAACAAGCACAGCTAATACCTTGCTGCCCAGCTCTTGTAATATGTAAAAATAGTCTCACAGAGTTTTGAGACAAATAAATCAAAGCAGTGATCCACCTATGAGTTAAAGAAAGCAATAAGAACAATCATTAAGAAACTACTGCAAAAAAAGGCAAATATTTCATTCATGAGTGGCAGTGTAAAAGCAGAAGATGCTTACACTTCGGAAAGGAAACATATTGGACCAAACTAACATGCATTTCAAGAAATAAAAACAAATCCTAGTGATCAAAAATTAACATGACAAGATACTAAAAAACTACTATGTCCCAAACTAGTTCAAAAATTTCTATACCTCAGCCTCAACTTCATCATAGAGGAACCTTTGCTTCAGGACGATTAATGCTTGCTGGGCTGAATCGTTATAGATGTCAAATGGCATTAAAACACTCTCAAGAAGACCCCCATTCTGTGACTCAAGCACATAATCCGCCAACATCCAGGGAAGAGAGCATTCAATGGGAAACTGAACAAGGAGAACAAAAACGTTTCAGTAGAACTGAAAGTGGCCACAAGCCAACAACTTCAATGTTACAAAATCATCAGGGTGAATTCCTTTTATGCACAACATGGCAATATTAGAATAAATATGAGAGCATATAGTGAGAGCATGACAGATCAAAGAAAATTGAAAAATCATGTTCACAACAGCATCAATAGATGACTGTCCTTTATCTATTTTAAATTATTCTTTTCACTTTATCCACTTTTCAACTTCAACATCATATTATATTGCAAGGGAATGTCTTGCAGAGAGACAGCATCTCGCAAAAAGTTTCAGGAAAAAACATTTCCAGCAATCGAATATGTACCTGGGTATGTCCACGTAAAGACTCTTAAAAGCTCAATTGAGGGCTTGTTAGAACCACCAAGTTATGATTTTTTTTAAAAAAAATCTTAGGGAGTAAGACAAACAGAATATATATATATATATATATATTTATTTATATATATCTCCAAACAATTCATAATTGATGCTTTTCAAAAATTACCTTCTGTATGCATTTTTTTAGTTTCATATACTACTTCAAGTTTAGAAGAGTCCAATTTTAATGTGATTAAGTTTTTTGTACCTGAATAACACGAGATGATTCCAAATAAAATTCTCTAAACCACAGGAAACCAAGGTCTGTCAAAGTTGCAACAGTTGCTGCAAATAGAATCACACGAAAGTAAGAGTTATGGTCAATGATAGCTCCTGGCAACATCCAGCATATACACCTTGATGCACTCAAAGGCTATTTTACATGTGCAGTCCATGAAGGTCAGAGTAAACATTAATATCCAAATGACCATAGTTATGATTCTCGCACAAAGTATTAGCAATGTATTTTGTCAATGTACTATGATTCAGGTCCTTGTTCCATTTCTGGAAGACACTGCCCAAGGCTCTTTTTTTTTTAAAAAAAAAAAAAGAAAAACAAAAAGGAAAAGGGGAAGAAAGAAAGAAACCCCCCAACAACAATCCCTTTTGGAAAATTGACACTGTAAGCACTTATGAAAATGGTGCCAGAGATGACTAAAGCATAAAGGAAAAATACCTGAGTAATCCAATATATGTAAGAAAAAACTGAGCTTATAAAAGAAGGTTTCCAACTGTTTCATATCATTGACAGGAATCTCAGATCCACTATTCCCAAAGAGCCCTCCAGGCTTCCTCAGATTACCACCGGAAACCACCTCATATATCAGGAACTGCAAGCAGTGGACCTAGATATAGAAAAAATCTCATCAATTTCTTCTTCTTTAAAAATTAATTAATTAAAAAATAAACAAATAAAGATAGAAGAAAAATGAAACTCATCAATTAATTTAATATCAAAGCAAGTTACTAGTTGTTCCAAAAGCTTAGAGATTTTTTTTTTTGGTGAAAAACGTCAATGTTATAGAGAAACCTAGGTCTCAAGAAACATGAGAATCCCAAACTGAAGAGTTACAAAAAATAGTACTAGGAACATCATTGGGGACAATATCTCCATAGACATTACAAAACAGAACCCATTTTGCTAGATTATGAGCATAAAAATTACAATCTCTAGAGACATGAGTAAAAGACACAGCCATAAACTTATGACAAAGAGCTTTAACAGCTGCCACTGAATTTGCAATTTCTTAGCTTGATGATTCATCGTTGAGGTTGGAGATTACAATCTTGGAGTCTCCTTCAATGATGCAATGATGCAGAACTGATACTTTCGAATGGTCACTTTAGACAAGGCCAACAAGGCTGTTTGACATTCCCTAACCAAAGAGGATGTAGGAACTATTTTGTTTGTCACAGCAAAAGCAATATCATCAGTATGATCACGAGCCATAACAGCTAGCATAAACTCATTGCTCCCTACAGCAACGTCAAAATTCAGTTTAATCCACCCTTCAGGGGGAACTTGCCAAATTGGAGTTTCTACAAGAGTAGGATGTGGGATAAGCCCCTCTACTAAAGTGGAATAAGAAGACAAGATAGTTCTCAAACATGCTACTTCATCAGGTTGGGTACAGCCGTGAACTGCTGAATTCCTTGTCAACCATATATGGTCCATTGCAACATACGCAAATAGCAGAACTTTCAGCACTGCCCACCCCAAAACTGCTTAGGTTCCATATCCATTTGGGCCAAACCAGACAAGATGTTATAGGACCTGTAGATGGGGAAAGGCCCCAGGAAGAAGCAATTCAAATTCTGCTAGCAAAGTCACAAGATAGGAACATATGCTCAAGAGTTTCAGGGTGTCTTCCACATAAAGGACAATTCACTTCCTGGATTTGAAAGATGGAGTTGACTTAGGTTCTGACTGGCAAAGTATTTGAGAGAACTTGCCACCAAAGGAATTTATGAGCGCGCTCATGAATCTTCTAATGCCATAGTTTCATCCATTCCTGTGGTAACAAAATTTGTTGAGTTGGAGCTCTGCTCAACACTTGTAGGAGACAGGCAAACTTAGTAGGGAATTTGCCATTGTCATTTTTTGTCCAAATCCACTTTTCTGGCTATAAACCATTGGTGATGTCAATTTTGCATATTGCAGCAATTGCATCCTGATCAAAGATGAGATTAAGATTAGGCACATTGCACCTTTCAAATAATAAAGTCAGCTGCATACATGAATCCTCTTCTCTCATTCCTTAAGAGAGTGGGGGGTGAAAGCCTGGGTAGTGAGGAACCCAAGGATCTTTCCAAATATTGATAGAGCGGCCTTGTCCTACTGGTTTACAAGCAGCCTTTTAAACCTACTGTCTAGTTTTCAAAACTGATTTCCAGAACCACGAGTCTGAATTGCGAGCAGAGACATTAGCAAAATTGAAATTTTTTAAGTATTTGGCCCTGAGAACTTCACAACAAAGAGATTGGTGGCCAGTTACAAGCTGCTAGCTCCATTTAGCCAGTAAAGCGATATTCATCTCCACAGTTTTCCGAAAGCCCAATCCTCCTAATGCCTTAGGTAGACATAAATCATTCCAAGCCTTCAAGTTTAGTCCTTTCTTTAAATCTGAATACCCCCACCAAAATTTTCGAGCTAGAGAATCAATTTTATGCGAATGGCTTAAAGGAAGACCCATTAAATGCATTGCATAAATGGGGAGATATAAAGCAATAGATTTGATCATGGTTGCCGGTCCTGACTTTGAGAGGTTTTTGGCTTCCAACCAGCAAGTTTTAAGTCAAGATGATCGAGGATAAAGTGAAAATCCTATTGTTTATTTCTGGATCGGAACAATGGTAGCCCTAGATACTTTATATCAATGGCAGGACCTGAAATGCCCATGACGGAGGAAATAGCTTGTCTAGTGGCATGATATGTGTTCTCGCTAAAGAAAATACTAGATTTCAGGAGGCTCATTGACTGGCCAAACCTGAAGCAAAATTTAGAAAGGCAATTCCAAGTAGCTTGGGCTTCCTCAATTCTGGTACGACCAAGGAGGATTAAGTCATCTGCAAAGAAGAGGTGGGTGAGACACGGTCCTCCTTTGAATAATTAAATACTCTTAAACTCTCCATCATCACAGGACTGAGAGATAAGTCGAGACAGAACCTCAGCAGCAATGATAAACAAGTAAGGCAAGAGTGGGTCACCCTGTCTAATGTCTCTCTTAGGGGCAATGCTACCACACTTACTTCCATTGAGTCACAAATCAAGTGACGCAGTGGAGATGCAAGCCAATACCCAATTATAGTAGGTGTTGGAGGCTCCAAGGCAATGAAGAACACAGATAATGAATTTCGAATCGTAGGCTTTCTCCAAGTCAATTTTGATAGCAAAAAAACCTTCATTGCCTTTCTTCTTCTTGAAAGAGTGAATCACTTCTTGAATTAGGACATTATTATCTTGAATCAAACGATCTCGAACGAAAGCAATTTGGGTGGGGCAAAATGAAGCCAGGAAGGTATGGTCTAATTTTGTTGGCAATGATCATTCAAATAACTTTATACACAACATTGCACAAAGAGATAAGCCTAAATTGGTTGATTTTGGAAGGACTGTCCACTTTTGGGATTAATACGGTGTTAGTAGCATTGAGATCTTTATGCATATAACCTATTCGGAAAAAATCTCTAATAGCTTCGTAGAAATTTTTTCAAACACAACCCCAATAACTTTTGAAAAAGATAACATACATACTATCAGGCACTGATGCTTTAAAGCTCCCCATAGTAAATAAAGTCTGTCTAATCTCCTCCACTGAAGGAATCTCATTGAGAAGTTACCGCTGGTTGTCAGATAAGAAATTCGGCACAAGTTCTAGAAGCTGGGATAGATCCTGAGCACCATCATCAGAGTAAACATTACAAAAATGCTCTAAAAAAAGCATTTCCAAATTGTTGCCGAGACGTTAACCAAGAACCATCAGCTACTTTTACACACTCAATAGAGTTACGTCTGCACCGGATTGTAGTAGTAAGGAAAAAGAATTTTGTGCACCTATCTCCATCTTGGACCCAATTGAGTCTAGATTTTCTGCCTTCAATGTAAGTCATTCCTTTTGTAAAGTTCCAGTAGATTTCCCTGGAGACTCTTTTCCTTTTCCAAATTGTAATTCAAGCCTACTTTCTGTTGCCCCAATTCAGCTGCTCCTTGGCCTTTTTAATGGTCTCTTTAAGTAACCAAATTGGTTGACATTCCATTTAAGCAAAGCCAACCTTGTCACCCCCATTCTACGAAAGAGTCTGACTACTGATCTCCAATGGAAACAAGAAGCACAGGCATGCTTGACCACCAAAAAGCTCCTAGGGTCTCTTGTCCACATAGCTTCAAAGCAGAATGGGCATTTCAGACGAGTAGGCAGCCCAATTGTATTAAGCACAATGGGTCTATGATCAGATACGATGGATTGAAAAGATCGGATAAATGTATTAGGACAAAGAGACAACCACTCCATATTAGCAACTCCTCTATCAAGTTGGGCTTGTATATGAGCTAATCCTCCTCTATGATTATCCCAAGTAAGAGTTCCACCCATTGTCCGAAGAGTTAGAAGACCGCATTCATGGAAAAGTTCTCGAACAAACGGAACGAAACGATCATTAGAACTACCTCCAATTCGATCAAAATCCATAAGAATAACATTGAGATCGCTAATAATTAGCCAAGGACCACCAAAGTTTCCGCCCACATCTGTCAAGGAGTTCCAGAACTCAACTTTCTCTCTCATGTGGGGACCATAGACCGCCGAAAGAAGCCAAAATTTCGATGGAGGATCCGAGTACACAATACTAGAGATTTGATTTTTATTAACAACAAGAGGCTCAAAATCTACACCATGTTTCCAAGCTAGAGTGATGCCCCCTGCAAAACCAACAGGTGCCAATAAATGATATTATAAAAGTGCCAATGTCTGAGATATGGTTCAAACTTCTCAGGTCGAATCTTAGTCTCTACTAAGAAGATGCAGTCAGGATTGTGGGACTACACCAAGGCCTTTAATTCATAAACTGCCGAGGTATGGCCTAACCCTCAGCAATTCCATAATACAATGATCATGGTTCCTGTGGAAGGGGAACATATCCACTCTCCATAGAGGAGTAGACATAGTCAACAGGGGAAATAACCAAATTGGGGTAAGAAACAAGGGGAACACCATTTTGAGAAGAAATAGAAGTAGATAGGTTCCTAGCCCTAGCCTTCCAAGAGGAGAGGCATTGGGTGTTTGCACCAGAAGAGATAACAGGTAGGGGGTTAGAGGAAGAAATAAGGGGATAATCAGGATGAAATGGATAGTTTGGCAATGTAACAAACTCTGGGAGGTTGAGAATTAGAGAAGGGACACTGGGTTGAGAGGAAGGAGTTGGGGAAGAATAAGGAAAGAAGACAACTGAGTGAAGATTTAAAGGGACTTTGACGGCCTGGGATTAGAGGTGGATGATGACTGATACTTGCATTACTTAAAAAGGCTTTGAATTTGGGCTAGAGGAGAATCGGCCTGAAGAGTTAAGCTGACTCAAGAGGATGAAGGCCCACACGAATTGAGAGAGGACTCTGAGCACTCTGAATTTGAATTAGGCGGGATATTAAAATGGGTTAACGTAGAAGGTACAGACTAGGCAAGCAAGTCTACTAGCAAAGTATGAGACACAAGATGGGTAATTTCCTCATTGGTGTTAGGCAAAGACTGAGTGATGGCTTTTGCACTTTTTGTCTATACACCAAACTAGCTTTGTTGACTCATTTCTTCCGAGGTACCCTACGAGGATCAGGCCAACCTTGAACCACTTGAAACTCAACAGAAGGGTCACCGCCGATCTAAATTCCAGTAGTGGGAGGTAAAGATAGGAGCCCCAAATTGAGAAGATGGGTTGTGGAGTAGTCATGAGGGCCACAAACTGAGGGCTTTTGGGAGAAAAGAAGCAGTCCTTGATCTTCGAGTGAGCTTTCAACTATTAGCTATACAAATTCACAAGATTTCCATGCAGAGATAAGATTCTAGCAAACTGGGTTTTTCTACATATGTTCTTGGTGTGGCCTAAGCACCCATATTTAAAGCAAAATTTCCCAAGTTGCTCATACTTCAGCTGAATCCACGATTCTCTACCGTCCTTCCTCTTTAAATAAAACCCAAGAAAAAGTGGTTCACCAACCTTTAACTCGACTTTAATGCGCATAGATTTGGCCCAAATGGGGAGGCCATTTCCATTAAAGTCAACCTCTAAGACATGTCCAATTTTACCACCAATGATTGGAGCATTCTCTCTAGAAAGGTACTCACCAGGGAAGTTATGAATCTGGACCCAAAAGGAAGAAGTTTCAAAGCAGGCTGCTTCAGCTTGTAGGTTTGGTTGCCAATCTTTTAATACCACGTGGTTGCCAACTTGCCATTAATACACCAAGGCCTCCACTCCATTACCCATTTTTTGTCCACTTCGTGCTCAAAATGGAAGTGGAAAACATTACTTGGAGTGAGACCAACTTGGCTATGGAAGCAGTGTCAGGAATATTCCAAGCACGAGCCAAGATTCAACGTACCACACTGAGTGAGAAATTTTCAAGGGGCAAGATTTTACCCACCACACTAAGAGTAGTATAATCTTTAGTCTTCCCAAGATCACAGTTCAAGATGATAGTGGAGTCAGCAACACTTAAGATTTGAGAAAAATCCATGAGGAAGACCAAAAGACACGACAAGACAGGATAAAGGAAGGAAAAGTAAAGAAACAAAAAAAAAGGGAACAAGGAATAGTGGGGTCACGGATCAAGTAAACAATAGTGGGAGGGGGCTATGATAAGGGTAGTAAGGAAAGGGAGCATGATGGTTGAAAGGCTAGGAGGTAAAGGTTGATGGGGTTAGGAACAAAGGGTTGGGGAAGGAGAACCAAAGCCATCATTATCCTTAGAGACTTAGATGAAAGGAAACATCCCCAACAATCATATCAAGATTTACCATGAAGACCAGGCCACCTCATTATAGTCTCATGGAATATGTTCTTTGCATTTGGATTTTTAAAATTTTCATATATCCACGAGTATGCATGCACATTGGTGTATATAAGAATTTAATTACGGAAGCACGATTTATGTTTACATCTCAAATATGTCAGTCATGCATGCATGCATGGGTAGAAAAATGTACACTATATATCATGATGCTCGTTTTTGAGTTTTCACACAATGTAAACATCTGTGAACACTCACATTATTTCGCCCTATTATTTAGTAAAGTAGTTTTGAATCTATTCACAAGATGACATTTCCTTTAGTCAATTGGGCTCAAAGCCTCAAACATAAATTATCCAATTAATTTGATAACAAAACCTGAGCTATCATGTAAGAATCAAGAATAAATTGTAATATTGATTTAAAGCGGGAAAAAAGAAACCTGAGAAGCAGTTGGTGCAACAGGCCTAGGAAAAAAAAAGTTTCCTTTGCTTTCTTCACCTCCATGCAACTCAGATTCAGACTTGCTGGTGTTTGCCATCCAATCTGCTGAAAGAGTCCGCATATCAGAAAGAATCCTGAAAATTAGCAATCAAATTAACATATAAGTACTTAGGAACTTTCTAGCAAAATAAATAGTATACAAGATAGGATGTTAAACAAATTAGCCTGGAAATTTAGGAAATGAAATAATTTTCATTTGACAATTCGTCATCCTACTATAGGAAAGTAATTCCGGGTATAGTGTCATCATAGTTATCAGACTAGCATCAACTTATTAGATGGAATATCCAATGGAGTCAGTCAGTCATAAATAAATAGAGATATTATCCATATAAATCACTAAATACAAAGTAAAATCCTACCTAGAAAGATCCTTCTTCTTCCGAAAGGTCGTCCTCAACATAGTAGCTAATGTATTCTGGACAAAATCTTGGACCTCTGCATGTATTGTTTCCCATAAAGCATCCGCCACCAATGTATCGCACTGCTGCATCATGGATCCTATGCTTTTAATGTAGCTAACCAGTTCAACTAGAGCTTTTCTATCTTCAGCACTGTAATTATATCGTACAACCTACAATACAAAACAAGAATCAAGTCACCATGTGAGCTGCAGTTGGAACATGTAATATAGTGGGCCCACACCAGCATTTACTATGCTAATTCTGATGTTTAGAGGTGGCCAAAATTAGAGGATCTATTTGAACTCTACATCAAATGGATTTAATACCTTTTCATAGTCAGAAAATGATGCTGAAGTCTCTTGTGATTCCACAGGAACATCTTTGCAGGGGTGAGAAAATTTCCATGCACATTGTTCCCAGATCCGTGCGGTCCATCTGCTTAAAAGCTGAAAACCTTCAACAACCATATCATATATGTTTCCCTTAATTTCTTTAGACCATTCAACATCTGCATTAACCGTTGATTTCAGCAACAATAGCTGCATAAAGAAGAAGTCACAGTAAAATGGTGTATCTTTCAACTTTTCATAACAAGAACTAATAAGAAGCAAGATTCTTTATTTGAGAACCGGAAAGGACCTGATTCATGGCGGAAGCAAAACGAATAGTAAAATCATCATGATCCGCACGGATAGATACAATGTGATTGACAATCAGATAATGTCTCTGATAAGTAATTATGTCAAGGTTTCACTATAAAGAAGATGCGGCAAATAATCCTTTCATGTATGTCAAGGCTTCACACCAAGAACAGGACTATTTTTATTGTGTAGTTGCCACACAGTTCCATATGGACCAAATAGAGTAGACAGAATGTTATAATAGTTTAATTGTTCAAATGTCTGTGTGGCTAAACATGCAGTTGTTCTTCAGTATATAATCCAGACATGCAGTTTATTTCATTATGCTTTGCTGATTGTAGAAAGAACAGCATTAAATAAATAAAATAAAGAACAATAGTCCATCCTGAGACAATATCATTCATTTGCAGGTAAGAATGCGATACTCACAAGGAAGATAACACACGGCATACCAGCCGGTGAGTTGCTTGAACAGGATATAAAACAAAAAATTAAACAACATCACAAGATTACGTATCAAAGGATATTCTTGTGCTTCACGGGGTGGAAGCTCATGAGGTGCAGGAATGGTAAGAAGACGGGTTTGAGAAGAAAATTTTTGAAAATACATGGATAACTCTTTCATGATTGCAGCAGGAGAAAGATGAAGATCTGGAAACGCAGGAATGACTGGATCATTCTGCAAAATATGAGGAAATTACCAAACTAAGCTTTTTAAAAATTTAAATATAAATAATAAATAAATATCCCATATAAGATAACCCATGTATTATGCACCACTTTTAATTATTCTACATTACCTTAAACATGGTGATCAGTCTGTTAATTTTCACCCTTTTATATAGAGACTCACTGTCCTTCTCTGACGATGTTGCTAAGACAACAAGAACAGGCAAAACTCGCAGTAGAATGTGTCGTTCTGGGAACAGAAGCGCAAAATCCAGGTCCAGTGATTCAACAGCAAAGACTATCAGAACTTGAAGGATGTCTTCTACACTACATCAAGTTAAGGAACTCAAGAGAAAATAACAAAACATATGACAATTCAACCATGTGCCACAAACAATAGAGGAAATTATTTCATATTTTTCACAGAAAGCAAAAGGCATATCTGCTCATACAAGATAAGGTCAAGCAAGTTGATGGAAAATGTTCTCTTCACATGCAATGCGCAAAGAGTCACAGATATGTTTTACTTAGGATACTTGTTCACGCGGAACATCTCAACATGCAAATTCAGTAAAATAGCCCACCGTGTGCTTAGGAAAATCTGAGACAGTTGAAAATAGACGTCATTACTACATTGCAATGTCAACTTTTTCTTTTAGTGAAAAAAAATAAAGGAAGAAGAAGTAGTCGTCGTGCCACTATATGGATAAAGTAAAGGGACTAGAATACTGACCTGCAAGTCATCTAACTCCTCTCTCATTGAATCAGTGTCATGCCACTGAACACTGACTTGTGTGAATGTCCTGACAGTTATCCATAAGACAGGAGGAATAGATGTCAAATGGCAATCCAATAATTTTTCAAGTACTTATTCTTTAAAAGAAATTTAAAAAAAATAATAAAAATAAAAATAAAAAAACAAAGTTGTCACCAGTATAGATATTCACCACTATTATTACTTAGAGAACAAAAGGCTACCAATTTAAATGGTCAACTAGTAATAGCTATTCAATTCTCTTAACATACTTTCTTTTTCCTTTTCAGATTTATTGGCAATGCATACAATAATGTACATTAAATAGTAAACAGAGTATGCAGGAAATAAATACTTAAGAACTTTGGGGATTAATTACATCAGACATAACAAAAATTTACACAGTATTTGTTGATGAGAAATATACGTACATTCTGTTGAAGAGATCAATTCATTGTCCTACCTTTTATACCAAGAAAAATCATTAGGTATGCTGGCTTTAGCATTTTTAAGATGATCAAGTTGCACTAAAACGTCAAGTAACTTCAACATGGACCTGGAGAGAATAATAATTAGTGCGGTATGGGATGTCTTAGAATATGCCAGAGGCAGTCAAGAGCTTGATCTCAAACTTTATATACTAATTTGAGAAAAGAGAGAGAGAGAGAAATTTAACATAAACGCTGAAAGAATGTTTTTACACACCACAGATGAGTAACTGTAGGGCCATTGATGCGTCGCTCAGGCCTAGAAAAGCGTTGCATGTCAGCAGCTAGCTGTTGGAAAAATAGTGGTTATTTCTAAGGTGAGTATTTAGTTCTAAAATACTAAACAGATTAAAAAAGGGCATAAGCTTATACTTTAGATGCAGCTGATGCTTGCCATTGCTGTATTTCACGCAATCGACTCATTTCCAAATCCAGAACTTGATATGTTTCCATGTACAAGTCAGCTTGACTTTGTTTCATAGAATCAGGAAGCTGCAATATCATTTTCAAAAACAAATACAAAGCATTAGAGAATGAAGTTCAATGCTGGCGAAGCTAGAAGCCATACAATTTGCTTACTGGAAAGGAAACTGAGCCAATAGAACTGCATGATAATGCCTAAAACTAAACGACCTAATGTCATGGCGACTGAACAATATTTCTCCGCAAAAAGCAGGAAAATATGTAATTAATAAATCTTAGGTAAGCTACAAAAACATGCCACCACATACAGCCCTTACATATAGGTGATTCTTATCTTGAGAAAGAATATATCTCTTATTGATGCTAATTGATAAGAGAGTGACCAGTGGAAGAGTTATATCATTGAGATCCAAAAGGAAAATTTTATTCTGAAGTAAAGCAAAATCAACCTGAGGAAGCGCTTTGACACAACTGCGATATGTATAAAGCACTGATGCCATCTCCTTTCCTTCTTGAATGAGGGCATTCTGCACACATTGCAGAGTTGCAAATCAGATAATTTAAAACACCAGACCATATTAAAAAAAAAACTGAATATAATTATAACATCGGATCAATAAATGCATTAACTTAAAACATTATACACTGGTTATATAAAAACTTCCTATGTTTTTAGAAGGGGGAGGGGGAGGGGGGAAGGAGAGAGAGAGAGAGAGAGAGAGCACTTCATACCAGCTGATTTAGAGCTTTTGTGTCTTCTGATAGAGACAGGCGGTAGGCAGAAACATCACTATACTCTACAATATTAAAGTAACATATATCAGTGAGATAACCTCAAGACTTTTACAAACACATACCATTCCACACTTTCTATCCATGCTTTGCATGGCAAGTTTCCACATTTTCAAGGTCCTATCAATATATAAGACCAATACCCCAGTAACAGCTCATGTAACAATAATGACAATGAAATTTACGTTTCGATATTGACATTTCACGGCTAAATAAGCAAGATCTTACAAAAAAACTCACAGAAGGACCCAATATATATATATATATATGTGCATACCAATTGGACTTTCAGTTGCACCTCTCTCAGCTAAAACACAAGCTCCTGGTCCTTGCACTTGTGCTTGCTCATCCTAAATAATTATCAGACAAAAATAGAAACCAAAAACAGAATACAGAATGAGCTGCATTTCAACCCATTGATTTGATGTACAGGCAATTAGGTTATTTCACAAACCAAACCGTACAAAATTCAACACAATTCCACAAAGCAGATATAACACTCACAACTCTAACGAAATTTATTCGGAAAAAAAAAAAAAAGAAGAGTAATAAATCAGCTAAAAAATTCAAGTCATACACATACATATATGATAAAATGTAGTCATTTTCCGCAAGAAATTATAGCTTGTTGCAGAATTTATGGACTTGAAAGACGAATTTGAAACGAAAAAAGGTTCATAGAAAGTACCTCGAGTGAGAATGTAGACAGCGCGGCGATGGCTTCTTCCACTGGAACTGCCATAACAGAGTAGTTGGTCTTCGCTGCGATCTGGAAAAAGAATTTATACATCAAAATCAAATTTTGAGCAGAATTCGAACACGAAATTGTTTCAAGCGCATTCTGTTCATATATAGGTGTGTGTGTGTATATATATATAAATTATGGAAAACTCATGTGTTACCAGATATTTTGGGTAAGGCGAGATCGCAAGCCAGTGAGGCGTATTCGGAGACGTTGCTCTGAACTCTGGCTCGTCTGTTTAGTGAGTGGGTGAGTTGGGGTTTGGACGGTATAAGGTATAAATTCTTAACTAATCTTTTACCAGAAAATTTATATTTTTGATTTTATTACATTTCAATTTCTGTATATACATTTTAAATTAGACGATCGTGTACATGTGCGAAACAATTTGATTTACAGCTGAAATAGAAATTTTACTCAATATTTCATATACACTGTAATGATAGAAAAGAACCGGATTTTTTTTTTAATTTTAAAATGAATTTTAACGGATAACTTTGACTTATTATAAATTAAAAAAAATATTTATTATTACTCAATTTTTATACTCCGTTTTATCTATCCGATAATAAAATTTTATATTTATTACGAATTTAGAACAAAAATTTTAAATAATAAATATTCTTATCATTTAAATTAATTAGAACTAATTACAGTAAAAAAAAAATCACGAAACAAAATAATTGCTCCATACGTATAATATGATAATATGATTTGATTTGGACGGATGTAGCAGAAATCTGCTTCACCAATTAACGCTGTCCGAATCGGAGTGGTTAGACCACTGCAATGATCGGGCCTCACATTGAGGACATCTTTGGAATTTGCTTTTCTTTTTTAAAGGAGAAAAAAAAATCTCTTTTCGTTTTTCTTTGGCTTTTAAAAATTTCTCTTTTCTAAAAGGGTTTATAATAATTTCTACGTAAGGGCGCAGCCTGATCCGGTATTTGATTATTAAATTGATATAATATTATCTGCAAAAACTCTTTAGACTCTTTACATTTTAATTATTTAAGAATAATATATATGTATTTTGTTGCTTGCTTTTGCTGCAACTATGATGACTGGAATATATCATTTTTTTCCCTTGAAAGTTATATAACCGACTCATTCATTCTTATTGTTTTACTTCGGTGTCACGCATCTATCTACAAATTTAGGCACTGATTAAGAAAAACTCATTGCTCTCAGCTACCAAAGAAGAAAATTACAAAGTCGAAATCCGAGTGTTTGGTGGCACCTTATACACCATGCTTCGTTCGTTTCTTTTTTTTTTTTTTTTGGTATTATAATTTTTTTGCATTGTATTCTGATATTTTACTTAAATTATACTTTATATTTTAATTATTATCAATATCGATCTTTAAATTTGAAATTTATTAAAAATTTATATCCCGACACTAATTTAGAGAAATTAATTTACTAAGATATTGTTTAAAAAATTAAGAATAAATTGTATAAAAAATTATCTTAAAATAAAATTATTAAATTATATTGATAAATGAATTACTCTAAATTGATATTATGATATAAATTTATAATATAAATTTAAACATTAATATTGATAAAATCTAAAATACAAGATATAAATTAAACAAAATGTTAAAAATACAAGTGATATTATCCTTTTTCTTGTCGTTTCTCTTTCTTTTTTCCAACTATAAGCACACAATCAATAAAAACCGTAACAAAGTGGGAAAAAAAAAACAAAACAAAAAAAAAACCAAGAATAATCATCATCCCAATGAAAAAGGAAAAGCTAGCTAAGAATGGATAATCTATGCTTCGCTTTTAATTTCCACGCTAAACCTCTCACAAAGAAACATAGGTTTTTTTAGTGTTTGTTCTACTTAAAGGTGTTATAATGGGCCGGGTCAAATGAGCCGACTTGCGTCTTGTCATTCTGGCATGCAAGCCAGCCTAACCCAGCCCGCATTATAATAGGCCTTAGGTTAGGGCCGAGTTAGATTATATGTTTAAACCTGCTAATCTAACCCACCCGACTAGCCCACCAAAAATATTTTTTTTTATCCTTTAAATTTTTTTAAAAGTAAATTAAAATATAAACTTTTTCCAATACTTATAAATATACATTTCTTCACTCTTTTTTTTTTCACTTTCAAATTTCAATCTAATTCTAAATAATTTTTCAATACTTAAACTTTTTTCATCAACTATTCTACTTATATACTTTTAGCTTATTTAATAATTTTTAAACTTTTATCAATAGAAAAAAATATAACATATTATTTATTTTTTCATAAATTTTATTTTAATATTTTCAACTAATTATATAAATAATAATCTTATTTTTTTTAATTTTTAAAATTAGGCCAAGAATGAACTAGCATAAGCCAGCCCGTTGTGGCCCAATACAAGCCGAAACATCTAGGCCTACCTAGAAACCCGACGAGCCTACGAGCCAAATTAGACTACATTTTAAAATTTTAGACCCGACCTGGTCTAACCCGCTTTCTTAGACGGGCTGGGTCCAAGCCCGCCCGCCCGCCGCCCATTTTGACACCTTAAGTTTTATTGTGAAATGAACTTGAACCAACACTTGCCAAAGCTACTTAGATTATGATAAAAAGGAAAGCTTAATTGGAAGCCATGGCATGAACACTTAATTTCCACTTTTTAAGTTAACCTAAACTCCACTATTAATTTTGTGTCTTATAGGGTAGGTTTACTATTCTCCTTACGGACCATTATGGGTTGCGGAATGAGCTCGAGCTTTGCACAAGGCTAGTTAAGGAACAAGTACTGCACGACAGTCTCCACTCAACTAAATGGATCTTTAAACGTAAACTCCATGGCTTTGGTTAACCTGCTATCTCACATAACAGTTAACCAATGGATAAAAGGTAATCACCATTTCTCCTCGAGAAAAATTCTTAAAAAATCAAATATGATTTAATGGTATGACAAGAATGAGATGGAGTTCATAGGAAATAGAATTATGGTACAATGAAAGTACTCTAGTTGAGGCTCCATAATTAGCATTGCTTGTCACCTGGAACCAACACTAGTAAAAAATACTGCTCTTCCTCTTCGGCCCTTACAGTTCCTAAAGTAAGTCTATACTGGTACTGCCGTCATATTTCACACCTGCACTACAGCTTATTTCAGTTCTCGATCTGCAGCCCTGGAAGACTGCCATATGGAGGCAGAGCCACTTGGCAAAACTCTTTTGATTCTGGAATCAGACTAACAAAACAAGGAAAAGGATAACAAACCGAATCAACTTGGAGATGCATCATCAGTGGTAGAACTTTCATTTGTCTGTCTTCCAGTAATCACCTTGTCCAAGGTCTCATCTGGGACTGTGATTCCAGTAGTTTCCAAATCTGCAACTATAGCAATGGCTGCATCCAGCTCCCCAAGATCAAGACACAGGGAGATGATCTCATCGTAGAGGGGACTGCAGCGTGGGAGATATATATTTTATTAGACGTACAAAAGAAACCAGATCTCCAATATTTGGATTCATGGCGTACGTTGTGTCAGAAAACAATTGAAATCTGCTAGGAAAGGAAAATGCTGCGGAAGCGTGCAAGGTTCAAGACATACGAAATACCAGATTGTTTTTTTTTTCTTGTTTGTTTGTGTGAGTTCATTTTTTTTTTCGGGACTTCATCTTCTATTGTGTCAAGTAGAAAGACAGTCTTACCTCCCAAATACATAACCTAGACCGTGTGTTGTCTGCAAGATCTTCAGGAAAGTTGATGGCAGAGGAGCCCTTATTGCTGCACGCAAGATCATTGCGCAATCCCCAATTGTGGGTGTTCCACCCAATTCCATAACCTGAAATATGGGCCATTCTTTCAGTCAGACAAACTATATAACAGTACTTATCTTTAGTTCGGATCATCAGCCGAGACTGGGAAGTCTTCCCGCACATACAAAAGTATATTAACTATGATCTGCTTCCATTTGACTTAATATAAGAATCTTCAGCCGTCCAAACAAGACGAACAGATTCTTACAGCTCTTTAGTTCCCATTGCTCTTTAGAGGAATTCAGTCCCTCGACCCCTTCATAACAACAATAACATATTTGCACCAGACAGTAAAATAAGCTCATTGCACAAATCCATCCAATCAAAAGCAAAGCATATCCACTATCTAGTTGAATTTTCGTACGTTAAGTTGAGTGATTTTATTAACGAACTGTTAAAGGCCTCGTATATGTTTTCAAGGCTAGTGGGAGACAAGAATATTGTTTGTACCTTGACTCTAGGAAATATTCTCATGCTTCTAAAATTTTTTTATTCTTTTCCTAGGAGTGTTGTCTTTTATGTTGTTATTAGTGTTGTCTTGTCTATTTGTTTTATGTTGTCTTTTCTTGTTTCGTGTCATATAGCTGGTTTATTGTATATATCTTATGGCCCTTCTTGTAAATACAAAGAAGAGCATGCAAGTAAAAAAAGATTGCTTTTTCCTCTGATGAACTTATCATGGTATAAGAGATTCAGTACCTGTGAAAATGGGTGATAGTTACAAACAAGCTCTTACTGAAGCGAGTAAGGACCGAAAGAGCTCTGCTGACTCTCCCTCTCCGAGCCTTGCAACCAATCCCTCCTCTGTTTCTTTTGATAACTCCTCCCTTCAAATCACCTCATTCAAACTCAACGGTAAGAATTTCTTTCAGTGGTCGCGTTCGGTGCAGATAGTTATTCGAGGAAGAGGAAAAATTGGATATCTTGATGGTACAATAAAGATTCCAGATCTATCTGACCCGAGCTACACATCATGGGACACCAATAATGCTCTTGTTATGTCGTGGCTAATCAATTCAATGGAGGAACATATTGGGTCTTTGGATTTAGTATATACAACAGCCAAGATGATTTGGGATAAGGTGAATAAAGCCTACTCAGATATGGAGAATTCTGCCCAGTTGTGTGAACTACGGGACCGGGCTCGAGAACTCAAACAAGGGGACTTGTGTGTCAATGATTACCCCACGACCCTCAACAAAATCTGGCAGGAACTAAACATCTTCGAGCCCTCTGATTGGTGCAGCAACTGTGCTGAAAAATACTCCAAATTGGTGGAAAAAACCAGAATTTATGATTTTCTTATCGGCCTCAACAAGGAACTTGATGAAGTCCGAGGAAGAATGCTCGGGTCCTGACCTTTGTTGTCAATGGAGGAGGTCTTAATTGAAGTTCGCCAAGAGGAGAGCCGCCGCCGTCAAATGCTTGGGGATTTTAAACCCCAGCCAGCTGCCGAAGCTTTCTGCCTTGGTTGCAAATCGAGGAGAAAACTCTGGGCATCGAGCTCACAAAAGTAATCTCTGGTGTGAATATTGTCAAAAAACAAATCACACCAGAGATAAGTGCTGGATGTTGCATGGGAAGCCACTGAACAAAGACAGCAAATGGCAAGTGGCAGCAGGAGGAAATCCTCAACGTGAAAACCGGGGTCTTCATGCTAGTGTTGGGCAAAAAAGGAAAGATAACCTAGGTAGCTTCGGGCTTGGGCTGAGTAAGGAGCAAGTGGAGTTGCTTCATAAACTACTAACTCCTGAAAAAAGGGCTCAGCTCATCTTTTATCGCCCAAAAACGTATCAATAAGCTCAATATCTCTTTAATAGCCCAGAAAAGCATTTTCTCTGCCCTTAGTTGCAAAACTGGTGAAAAAGGGGTATGAATCATAGACTCGGGGCGACAGATCACTAGATGTGCTAAACTTTTTTCAACCTATACTCCGAATTCTGGTAACTTGAAAGTAAAAATTACTGATAGCTCTTTTTCAAAAACAGTAGAAGCTGGAACAGTTGAAATTAATTCCTCTTGTGTGTTGAAATCCATTCTACATGTCTCAAAACTTTCCTGCAATTTATTATCTATCCATAAATTTTCAAAAGATAATAATTGCGAGATCATTTTCTCACAAGATAAGTGTGTCTTTCAGGACTTGAGTTTGGAGAAGAAGATTGGCAGTCGTAGGGAGCATGAGGGGTTATACTTTTTTGAGGATTCTGAAGGGAGTAAACATGCTTATAGTGTGTGTCAGTGAGGACTCTAATCAAGTAAGGGACAATATAATGTTATGGCACTTTAGATTAGGACATCCTAGTTTTACATATTTGAAACATTTATTTCCATCGTTATTTAGAAAACATGGTGTGTTTCAATGTGAAGTGTGTCAGTTAGCAAAACACCAAAGAACTATGTTCAAATCTAGACCTTATAAAGCAACTGAACCATTTGCCATTGTGCATAGTTGACATTTGGCGGCCTTCACGATCCCAGAACCTCCTTTATTCTAAACGTTGGTTCATTACCTTTATCGATGATCATACAAGAGTGTGTTGGGCTTACTCAAGATCAAATCTGATACTGAACAAATCTTTAAGAACTTTCATAAAATGGTTAAAACTCAATTCTCTACCAGCATTAAAATCCTTCGAACTGATAATGGTAAAGAATATTTTAACCAAATTTTAGGAAGTTATTTAAATGAAAATGGTATTGTGCATCAAAGTACTTGTCCTAACACCTCTCAATAAAATGGTATCGTTGAAAGAAAAAACCGACACCTGTTGGAAGTTGCTAGGGCTATAACGTATACTACCAATACTCCAAAATTGTTCTAGGGGGATGCTGTTCTAACCGCTTGTTATCTCATAAATAGAATGCCAACAAATACTCTTAAATTCCAAACCCCTATTGGTGTTCTTTCCAAAAACTTCCCTAAAACACGTATCGTAAGTGACTTACCTTTAAAAGTCTTTGGCTATACTGCTTTCGTTCACAATCATAACATCAACAAAAATAAACTTGACCCTAAGACTTTTAAATGTATTTTTGTGGGATATGGTGCAAACCAAAAAGGATACAAATGTTACTCTCCTGAAAAGAAAAAACTATTTGTATCCATGGATGTCACTTTTTTTGAAAACCAACCTTTCTTCCCAAAAACTTCCCTTCAGGGGGAGTCTGGACACGAAGGAAATTTTTGGAACACCCTATTTAATCCTTTCTTTCCAAACCTCTCTTTGTTTTTGACTCTATTAATGAACCAAAATGTTCTTCAACTTTCCAACTCCGATAACGAGAAAAAATTTGAAAAAGAAACCCAAGAGGAAATTGTTACTCATGAAGAAAATCATAATCTAAAAGAATATCAACAAAGTCTTGTACTAAAGTCTCCTGAACTCATTGTTTACTCTCAATGGAAGAATCAACAAAGAATTGACAGTCCTCTTCTTTCCGAATCACGTCAAGAATCCACTCTCAAAAGTTTTATTTCCTGAGAACAACATTAATGAGCTTCCTATTGCTTTATGGAAAGGTGTTCGCTCATGTACTCAGCATCCTATAGCTCAAGTTGTCAAAGATGATCACTTATCCTCCTCCATAAGAGCGTTTGTGGCTAAGTTAGAAGAAGTGGAAATCCCAAAAACAATTGAAGAAACTCTCCAAAAAGAGGAATGGTGTGAAGCCGTGAAAGATGAAATAGAGGCATTGACAAAAAACAAAACCTGGGAAATTGTCACAAAACCCAAGGATGCTATACTAGTCGGGTGCAAGTGGGTATTTAATGTGAAGTATCGATCGGATGGGTCCATCGAGAGACATAAAGCCAGACTAGTTGCAAAAGGGTTCACTCAAACATATGGAATAGACTATCAAGAAACTTTTGCTCCTGTAGCCAAACTTAATACTGTCAGAGCTCTTCTCTCTTTAGCAGCAAATCTTGAGTGGCCTCTCCAACAACTAGAAATCAAAAATGCCTTTCTGAATGGAGATCTCACAGAAGAAGTATACATGGATCTTCCACTAGGATTTAGAAATTTAGGGACCTCAGGACAGGTGTGCAAATTGAAGAAATCCTTATATGACCTCAAGCAATCATCAAGGGCATAGTTTGAGCGATTCACCAGAACAATTCGTCAACTAGGATTTCAGCAAGCTCACACTGACCATACTCTCTTCTACAAACATGACAACAACAAGTCAACTATACTTATTGTATATGTGGATGATATTATTTTGACTAGTGATGATATCTTTGAGATAAGCTCCCTAAAGAAGAAACTTGCCGAAGAGTTTGAGGTGAAAGACTTGGGTTCATTAAGGTATTTTCTAGGCATGAAGATTGCAAGAAACAGATCTGGTAACTCTGTATCTCAAAGAAAATATGTTCTTAATCTGTTAAAGGAAACAAGATTACTTGAATATAAATCAATTAATACTCCCATTGATCCAAACATGAAACTAAGTGACCAGAGTAAGAGCATGCATATGGACAAAGGAAGTTATCAACGACTAGTAAGGTAGTTAATATACTTGTCCCACACTAGACTTGATATAGCATATGCAGTCAGCCTAGTAAGTCAGTTTATGCATGCACCGTATGAGGAACACCGTGATGCAATAATGAGAATTTTGAAGTATCTGAAGAGAAGTTCCGAGAAAGGACTATTCTTCAAGAAAGGAAAATCTCGAGAAATTGAAACCTATATAGATGCTGACTGGGCAGGATCTGTAGTTCATAAAAAATCTACATCAGGTTATTGTTCCTATGTATGGGGTAATTTGGTAACTTGGAGAAGCAAGAAACAAAGCGTTATGACAAGGAGTAGTGTAGAAGCTGAACTCCGCTCTTTGGCCAATGGTTTGAGTGAAATAATTTGGCTAAAACGACTACTCGAAGAGCTAAATGTCCCGACTAAGTTGCCTATGAGAATGTCTTGTGAGAATAAGACAACTATCAACATGGCTCTTAATCCTGTTCATCACGATCAAACCAAGCATGTGGAGGTTGATCGTCACTTTATAAAAGAGAAGATTGAGGAAGGAATTCTTTGTGTCTCGTATGTGAATTCCGCTGAACAAACTGCTAATATCTTGACCAAAGGTCTGCCTAGACCTCTCTTTGAGAAAATAGCAAGCAAGCTTAGATTGTTTAATCTATACAATCCAGCGTGAGTGGAGTGTTAAAGGAGGTGGAGTGTTAAAGGCCACGTATATGTTTTCAAGGCCAGTGGGAGACAAGAATATTGTTTGTACCTTGACTCTAGGAAATATTCTCATGCTTCTAATATTTTATTCTTTTCCTAGTAGTGGTCTTTTATCTTGTTAGTAGTGTTGTTTTGTCTATTTGTTTTATGTTGTCTTTTCTTGTTTCGTGTCATATAGCTGGGTTATCTTATATATCTTATGGCCCTCTTTGTAAATACAAAAAAGAGCATGCAAGTAAAAGAAGATTGATTTTTCCTCTAATGAACTTATCACGAACTATTACAAAACTATTACATAAAAGAAGAGAGATGAAAGAGAAATTAATAAGACGACTAGCTTTACGAGTGAAGAATGTTGGGAGGACAACATGTTAGAAACTTACCTTCAGCATAACTTTAATTGCCAACTCCACTTCCCATTCTTGTGACCATCTTCGAGGAGGTTTGTTCGTAAGCTCTTTCTCCCATGTCCAACCCCAAACATCTGCTATCGTATACATATCATCTACATCAAACACCTTCCTTTTTCTCATCTCCTTAAATGCCTCAAATATATCTTCAGGGAACCAGTCATCATCATCGTCATCCTACATCCGTTCACAAAACATAGATATATTGAAAGACGTCACTTGTTAAATTCACCCAAAAGTTACATAAACATGCCAGACCGTCGTCTAGGTTTGAAAGAAAAATGATGAACTTTCCTTTTAACTTAATAAATACACCTATTTAATGATTAATGCTTTTATCTAGTTTCATAATTTACAATTATTCTTGGAAAAGGAATTTTCATATATTGCATGAGATGAAGCTAGTAGAATTGGGGTGGATCTTATGTTCAACTAGGACCACTTCAAATGGATGTTGAATAATCAACTGAAAAACCACTAATTGCCATACCTCGACAATTCGAGAGGCTTTTCTTCTGGACTTTTTAGAGGGTGTTGTTTGATCAGAATCCTTCAACAACTGCACTCCAATCATTTGAACAGGTTTCTGAGCTTCAGCTTGCTTTACCTTGACCGTCTCTGCATCTTGGCTCTCGGTTTGTTCGACTACATCTGCCTCTTCTACCTCCTCTTCCTCGTCCTCCTCCTCCTCGTCATCATCAGCGTCAGTCTCATCAGCTTCATCATCTTCAACCTCTTTATTAGAATCTTCCACAGTGTCAGCATCATCCAACACATCTTCAGTCTCCGATTTCACGTCTATAGAATTTCCATTATCACTGTTCAGGCCTTCTCCAAGGAACCGGCGTTTCCAGAACTCTGTATCTCCTTCATGCAGCTGAATCTGAGATATTAGTTCGTCCAGCTCTTCATCAACCTTCAAGATGAGTAAGATTCAGATGTGACTATCAGTAAACAAGTGAAATCTAAAGTGCAAAAAAATAAACACTGCTATCCAACCCAACATAAAGACCGTCATGTCAAAGAAATATATTGCTAATGTTTAAAGGTCAACCCCAACTTCGTATACACCTCTAGGCCAGTGGACATGTCAAACTAAATTATTCGAGAAGATCACTAAAGAAAATAAAAAAACGTAACAAATAAAATAATGAACCAGCTACCTCTTCCTCCTCTTCCTCCACAGGTGGAACCCAAAGTGGCCGACCACGAGAGCGATTTATTCTCCTTGCTTTTTGGACCCGCTGGTAAAGAACATTTCTAGTACCGTCAGTTGGCAGACCTTGTGCTTCTAACTCTTCCCTTAATTCAGAGACTATCATCTTACTAGCAGCTTTCGGCTTTAAGGCATTCCGTTCAGGACCCTTTATAAGTTTCCTTAACCTTTCCTCTACTCTAATATAATCTGATTCAGATGCATTTCCAAGAGCTGCAAGTCCTTCATTTTGTAAAGTTCTCAAAAGCTTTCTGTGATGGATTTTCAAATCCTCAATACATCTTTGCTTGAATGAGGTTTCCATAGGGTTTGAATATATAAACCCAGCAGCATCAGGATCCAGAGGAGATTTCCCTTTCCGAGGCACCCATCGTTTGCGGTCACCAGTAAGCCCGCCCTCTGCAATGTACCTGTTAATGTAAAAGGAAAGTGAACACCAAATAGTATCATGCACTATGTCAATTTCAATATTACCTATGCAAGAATCAAAGAAAAAATAAGTACCAGATCATAATTGAGAGACAATTATTTAGCAAAGAATATTCACAACACAGCAACAAAAATTCAGGCAGATTTAANTTTCTTTAAAAAAAAATGTAACCAGTCATTGAGTATTAGGAAATTAGAAAACAAAAACAAACCAGAAGAGACAGTTTCAAAGATGGATGCATTATTGAAATTAACAAAATTGGAATCCAACAGAGTCACGCAGTAAATATATTAATAAAGAGATTCAATCAAGTATTTTGAGACACGGGAACTAGAATAATACAAACTTCGAACATTCTGTGTGAAAATGATGAAAGAAAATGTTATAATGCACAGTAAAGAGTTAAGCATTTTGAGTAAACTACAAAGAGAAAACATTCAGTAAAAGATAGTGACTAGCTGTTCGAACCCAAACAAGCACATAAAATACTCGAATCGACAAACATGTAAAAGAAGAATTACTAGATCAGTAAATAAAATGCTTTATATGCACACCTGGCCACGTAATCAATCTCGTATCCAAGTTCAGCTTCCTCTTGCAAAGGTTCAATCCATGAGCTTACAAGAGTTCTGTACTTTTTGCTCAAGATCATGGCTCGTGGTGGAATTGGTAGGTTATCTTTGGTCATAGCTTCCAAAGCTTCCAACAAGTCCACAATTCTCCCTGAATTCAAACAAACTTCCATCTCAGAAATAATTATTTAAGCTTGATTGAGACATCCATAACACGTAAATAGCATACCAGGTCAACCATGATTAACAATTCAACTAATTGTAGAACCGAAGAAGCAAAATGAAAAATAAGTCGCAGTACAACATGAGGAAAACTAACAACTACAATAAAGAACAGGATTTGAGAAAGCTAAGTCCACCAAAAGGCTTAATTAGGCATCTGGCATCACAAGCTGATATGAGCATTGAATCTACAGTAAAATGGGAAATATAAATTTCTTCACTTTCTGATAAAAGTAAATTACCTGGATATCAAATGATAAATCCTAAAATAAAAGAAATTTCAACCCACTTTTATGCAAATGTAGTTGCATGTGCTAAAAATATTCACCTTACTGCATATTGAAGACAAGAGGAGAAAAAAAAAAAAACCTTCAAAAATTACGACAACTAATCCAAGAAAAACTAAATAAGAGAATTACATGAATACCTTCTCGACATAAAGCACGCAGATACAAAGACAAAGGATCTCCAAAGTTTCCTTCATTGTGCAAAACTTTCGTTCCCCCTTCAAAGTTTTTAAGGGCACGAAAATGCCGTATAGCCTCTTCTACCACACGGTACTTGGTAAAGCACTCTATTAGCAACCTGAACACGAATTTACAATGTCACTTTAAACAAAAATACTCATGAAATCCTACGGGCCAGGATGAATAAAATGAGTGTCGTACATTGATGTGTGTCTGTGCGCATGTATCGTGGCAAAAAGTAAAATCCAATGTCCTATAGTATAAAATGTACCGTTTATTATTCAGAAATATGGATCATTTGACTTTTCTTTGTCTTTTTTCTTTTTTGGCAATTTGCAGTATGAAACCCTGCAATATCATTATTAAATTCCAGTCAATGAAATGATCTTTAAAGGTCCAAAAGAAAAAAACTTTTCTAGTAAATTCCATTCGATTAGTTTTGACACTTCTAAATAAATTGATAGTCATTACTTGCACTACTTTTGCATATTTCCTTTACTTCATCAAAAGAGGTGTTTGGAGTATCTGAATAATTGATATCAATATAAAATTGCTAGAACGCATGTCTATGCACGGAAAATTTGTTCAATTACAATGTGGCACGATAAGTGAGATGAATACAAAACAGTATGCTAAGAAGTAATACTAGATACAATATGTGAATAAAAATCATGCTAAACAAACTAACTGTGATAAGGAAATGCTTACGCATAGGTCTTCACATTAGGCTGCAAACGTTTGTGGTTTTCAACCATCATGCCAAGTAACTCAGCAACATCTTGCACTCTAGGTGTCATATTGTGACACCAGGATATTAAAGATATTTCAACAGAAAACATTTGGTTCGTCAGATTTCATGAATATACACGGATTGAAAAATTTTGAAAGTAAAATTTAGAATTTGCTACTAACCCATTTTACATGGGTATCTCTCCGAAGACTAGTAAACAGACACATTTTAATGATGTACTATAGAAATTACCTGTCATAAGACTCAGCTCTGGTATATGCTTGGATCACCCAATTGTATGTTTCTGTATCAGGTTTCATGTATTCTGAAATTTGAAAGAGAACAAACGTAAGAAGCCTCAAACACGGAAATAAGTATTTCTGAAAAGTTGCAGACCACTCCATAAAAGACACTACAAATTTCAACACCGAAAAAAAAAGGGGGGTTCATGCGGCCTTAACATTCATAAAACTGATGTTATCCAACATTACTATGATCATAAGCAGGACTGCCAATGTGAGGGGGAGGAAAAACAAAACCTACATAATAACATAATCACCAACAGAGGGGGAGGAAAATGTGAACCTTCTCCATATTCCATGTTTTCAAACGTTGCGAAAGCTATTTCAGGAATTCCGCAAGTGGCCTAAATTATTTGAAGAAAAATAAGAAAACAAGAATAAGATTATCAATTTGGCACAGAATCTCACGTAATAGACGACGAATGGAACATAAATTTGAAATTCGTAAAACAAATTGACATGTAATGAGATTAAACCGTAAACAACTCGAGAAACAAATACCTGCACACTAAGGAGACAATTGAAATGGAAAGTTGTGGCCATTCGGCCCGCTGCCTCCATTTCATAAGCAATGTCCAAAGCATTAGAATGGTCGCCGACTTTGCAGTCTTCGACAATTAAAAGGTCATAGACCTCATCAGTAGCCCTCAAGCCACCTTTGGCACCCTTCAAGAACACCCTGTTGGCATCCTCCAAATGATTGCTCCGGACCAGCTCCTCTGCCACAAAGCACCAAAAAAAAAAAAAAAAAAAAAAAAAATCAAAACATAACATAATTAAGCCAAGCCTTAGAATGCTAGGACTAAAGGAACGATCAACACAACGTACCAACAAGAATGATCCATGCCCCACGAATGTCGTACTGTAATTTCTCCATTGCAGCAAGGATTTCTAACCCCTTCGTAGCGCGACCTTTCGAGCCGAACAGTCGAATTAGGGCGACGAATGTTTCATGGAGAGGACGGAGACCCGCGCTCAGCTCCCTTCTCAGCGCTTGCATCTGCGTTAGTGTAACAATCTCTTTCCTTCAATTTCTCCATTTTCGAAGAAACGAATTGTCAAAAATTGAAAACGAAGAAAAAACGAAAACCGTTACCGTGGCCTCAGTGTCGCCATTAAAGGCATGAGCGACGATCAAGCCATGGAAGGAGCGAGGCCCAGGGCGGAGGCCGGCGGCGATCATGTCGTAGATGACGTCAGTGACGCCATTGGCGTCGCGGTTCCTGGCGCGGCCCATGAGCTCCTCCATGAAGGTGAAGCGAAGGGCCTTCTCGGCGGCGGAGGAGGAGGAGGAGTCATCGTCCTTGGGCTGCTTCTTCCTCCTTCGGGTTCGCTTCTTAGGGGCCGAGGAGGTCGCTGCTGAGGCCCGGACGACTAGGACGGCGTCGTTTTGGGGCTTGGTAGAGAGAAATGGGAGGCAGTTGAGGCGAGCGGTGTAGGTGTGGGTGCTCAGAAAGAGGGTAGAAGACATTGGAGTGGATAAGATGTCCCGCATTTTGGTATGGAATTGCGGGAACCGGGGTTTTAGCCGTTTTCAGGAGGTTTAAGAATTTTGCTTATGAAAAACCTTTTCTTTTGAACAATGCTACATGATGTGTGTTACAAGACTCATTTATTAATCCTAATATCTCGTTACATAATTTGCATTGTTTTTTTCTTTTTTCTATTTTTTTATTTTTAAAATTAATTTCATTAAAAATTCTAATTTTAACTCAAATTTATTATCAATATAATTTAATAAAAAACCTAAATAACTAAAAATATATTCAAATATAACTTTAATATGTTAAGACTTGTCAAACTTAAAATATTTAATACCAATATCATACAATATATCATTCAATTGAATGAGATGGTACATTGCTATGCACCAGCCCAAATAAATGGATTTCTACAATTATAAATAGTGTGACGCAAAAAATAAGGATTCTTCATTTAATATATAGTGAGGCAAGGCAGGTTTGGGATTGAATGTCCCATACCAACCTCGCCCCGATTATAGAAATTAGTTTCTATATTTTTATATAATAATAACTCAACTAGATTTTTTTTTATAAATCGGCTAATCCAAATCAATCCGCGTGGTTGTAGCATATTTGTGGTCAGTCACAGATTAGAAAAATAGCAAACCTAACAGTTCGATTTGATTTGCGGATTCAGAAAATTATACTCGATTTCAAACTAAACTACCCCAATAAATCAGTTTTATAAATAGTTATATACATTATAATATACACTTATTTTGTAGTTTTTAGTAGTATTTTTTTTACGTGTAATATAAGTTTATTTTCACAACTTGAAGCTTAAGTAGAAATTTGAATTTTTTTTATTGTTATTGTAGTATGTATTATTATTTATTAAGCTATATATTACTTAATATTTATAGTTGTGTTATAATTTGTTTAAGATATCCTAAACTTTAAGATTGCTCTTACATTTCGATTTGGATTTAAATTAAGTTTAAAATGACTAAAACTTTCGATTGATTATAAGCTTTAAGTATATTGTTTTTGGTTTAAATATTTAGATAATGTTAAGATTGCTCTTTATATATCATTATTTAGAATATGTTTGGTTTGATATTTGTATTGTTCAAACGACAGAAATCGCTCAAACCACACCATAAAAGTTAGTGTGGTCTAACTGGTTTGAGTCGATCAATACAAACCACATTTGTAGATTAGTCAAATCGCACTGCACAGTTGGTTTATGGATTGATGTTTTAGACGGAGCAAACTGGCCATGAATACCTCTATATGTGATTGTTTGTTATCAAATAAAAAATCATAAAATCCTTAAATGAATATCTATTATATTTATATACTAAATGTGAATAAGCAGGTTAAGGTCATAGTACATTTTTTTTCTCATATCTATCTCTTATTATTTTTTTTGTTTTCCTGCTTTAGGTTTGTATAAAATTAGGTAACTTTTTCATTTTGGAAGGGTATAAGAGACATTTTCATTTCTATTTCCTTATATGTCCTAAATTATAGGGCTAATTTAGTACTTTACTCTTAGCTATAAGAGAAACACAAGCATTGCTCCCTTTTTTCTCTCCCCGCCCTCCCCTAAAAGTACTCCTTAATAAATTTTAAAATCTTATAAAATCATATGATTTTCTCTTCTTACACCTCTTAAATTCTTATTAATTCCGAAATTATCCTCTATGAAAGGTTTCTTTTCCACCCATGTAATAATTTATTGCTTATTATTTTAAGAACCAACATTTGATTTCTTTTATGTAATTTCTTCTTTAAGATTGTATTCTGTTTATTTTCTCCTAATAAGGAACTTTTTCACGTATCAAACTAATTTTGATAAAGAATAATAATAAAATTGACATTATAGTATATCTATAATTAAATATATGAATATTAGAAACTGCACTGTTATTTACAATCACATATATGTTTAATGAGAAATAAAACATCTTTTTACTTCTTTATAACTATAATTAAAGATAAAGTCTTAAGAAAAATAAAATAAAACTAAACTTCATTAATTTATGGATATCATTGTCTAGAATTTTAGTCGGTATGTCAGTAAGACTCCTTCTCCGGCTTGCTCGTACACTTGTTGAAGATTGTGACTTCTTAGTTTGCTTCTTGGCGGTGGAGGCTCTGGTTAGTCAAGGAGTTAGGAAGAGGCAGTGGCAAACTGAGAGGGGTGTAATTATTAGAAAATGTGTTAAGAAAATAATTTGAAGTTAGCTTGGGCTTGGAAGCCCAAGTGAATTGTAAAGACTAAATATGTTATAAAACCTATTTTCATGGACCATTTTGAGTCTAAAAATTGAGTGAGACCCATATCTTATTGATGAAAGGTCTTGGTAAATTCTTATTCTCATTCATTAGGACATCGATTTTATATATTTACATGCTCAAAATGATGCATGGATGAATCAAAAATTATTGCTCAAAAGTGCACCATTCAAATAAAAAAAAAAAAAAATGCTTAAGTCCCATATTAGTGGGAAATGCTTAGAGCAAGTGGCATATATAGGCTCATATTTTGTGATGATGGTAAAAATTACTACCATAGATACTCTCTCAGGGGCACGCAGAAGGGTGCAAATCATTGGTCTTGGGCTTGAAGTTGTATAGGTTTATGTACATCTATACCTACGAACACAAATGTCAGACTGAAACTTGGACCACAACAAGTCCAATTTTTTGTTTCTGGAGAAGAAAAGAAAGTTTGTAAACTGGTTAATTCTTTATATGGCTTAAAACAAGTGCTAAAGCAATGGAATGAAAAATTTGACAGAGTAAGGCTTGCTAATGATTTTAAAATCAATGAGTGTAATAAATATGTCTGTCAAAAATATTGAAAATGGCTATATCATTTTATGTCTTTATGTTAATGATATACTCATTGTTGGTAGTAATGAAAAGATTATCAAATCTACTAGGAATATATTGAACTCAAAATTCAATATGAAAAATATGGGTCTAGCTGATGTAATTTTGGGAATTAAAATTACAAGGATGTCTGATGGACTTATGCTCATTCAGTTGCATTATGTGGATAAAATTTTGGAGAAATCGAACAAAAATAATTCTGAAGTATCCTAAACATCAATAGACATGAGTCAATACTTTCATAAGAATAAAGGTGAGAGTATTCCTCAAGTAGAATACTCTAGAGTGATTGGTAGTCTTATGTACCTGATGAGTTATACAAGACTAGATATAGCCTACACAATCAACAGACTAAGTAGATATATGATTAATCTAAGTGCTGATCATTAGAAATGAATTGTAAAAGTACTTAGGTACGTACGATATACTCATAATTATGGACTACACTATAATAGATATCCTGCAGTTTTAGAAGGATACAATGATGCAAACTAGATATTTGATATAAAAGGCTCAAAATCTGCTAGTGAATATACGTTCATTCTAGCTAGTGCAACTGTATCATAGAAATCTTCGAAACAAATAATTATAATCTAATCCACGATAGAATATGAGTTTATAGCTCTAGATAAATATGGTGAAGAGGCTGAATGACTACACTATTTCTTAGAAGATATTCCAGATTGGACTAAGCCTATGTTACTAATATCTATACGTTATGATTGTCAATCAGGTATTAGAAGGACACATAGTAACATGTATAATGATAAGTCTAGACATATTCATTATAGACAAAATACCATTAAACAACCACTCTCAACTAGAGTTATTTCTATAGACTCTATGAAATCTAAGGATAACCTGGTAGATCCACTAACCAAAGAGTTAGACAGAAAGTTAGTTGATAAATCATCGAGAGGAATGAGACTAAAACCCATGAAATAAAAGTCAATACAATGGAAACCCAACCTAGTTGACTAAAGATCCCAAGATCTAGGTTCAAAGGAACAACATAATTGTAAAGACTTAGTTTGATCACTGTGAGGGTTATCCTCCTATGAGGGTATTACTTTCATGTTCATTCATGTGATGAAAAGCAGTGATATCTGTAAGGAATAGGATAAGCAAAGGCTTTTAATAATTCTTATGCATCAATAAACTGAGCAGAGTAATACAGCTTACTCTTAACTTGAGAGAGAAGTAAGGGTACTTCAAAGGAGAATTATGAGGACTTATTTTCTTAAAAACTCTTACAGAATCAGACAAATGTTCAAGGCTAAAACAAACATAATTATAAGAACTGGATATATCAAGAAAGATTCATGTGTGAACTGTATTATCGTTTACATGAATGATAGAATAGTTCAAAGATATCGTCTCTACTATTCAGTCAGTAAACTAAATATATTTTCACGAGGGAAGGTTCAAAGGATAATACCTATCTATCCTATATAGGATTTGTTCATATAACTCTATCACTTAGTCTAGAATCTGTAGTCTCTTCTTTTATAATTTCTATTCATGTGGGGGATTGTTAGAAAATGGGTTAAGAAAATAATTTGGGCTTGGAAGCCCAAGTGAATTGTAAAGACTAAATATGTTATAAAATCCATTTTCATAAACCATTTTGAATCTAGAAATTGAGTGGGACAACATCTTGTTGATGAAAGGTCCTGGTGAATTCTCATTCTCCTCTGTGATGACATCAATTTTGTATATTCACACACTTAAAATGGTATATAAATGAATGATAAATTGTTGCTCAAAAATACACTATAGAAATGAAAAAAAGAAAAAAAAATACTTAAGTCCCTCATTGCAGGGAAATTCTTGGAGTAAGTGACATATATAGGCTCATCTTTTGTAATAGTGGTAAGAATAACTAAGGGTGTTTAAAATTCTCACCCAATCTACAAAGTCCAGATATCTGTACTTGTATGGGTTAGATTAGATCCAAAAATTGAAATCTGCACATCTGGATATTTTTTCTATTTTGAAAAATAACTAATTCAATCCAATCCATACATAATATATAGATTTTTAAATAAAATATATTAATTAATATTTTGGGTTTAAATTAAGTTTAATTTTAGATTTTAATATATTGTATTTAATTTATATGCACATATGATCAATAATCGGCCAGATTTGTAAAAAATACTCAAATTTGTGCTAAAATTAAATAATCCAAGATAAAAATTGATATGAAATCCAATTTTAAAAGTTTATTTATCAAATCTAACTAATCGATCTAAAGTAATTGATCTAATCCGCACATTTACAGATTGGATTAGATTGGATTGGTTTAAACGTTTTATGCGGATTGGATTAGATTGGTTTAAACGTTTTATGCGAATTGGATTGGATGAAAAATCTAAAATTCACACCTTGTGCAGATCATATATAAATATGCTTAAAAAGTGCTGATTGGATCGGATGAACACCTCTAAGAATAACTACCATAAGTGCTCTCAAATGTGCACTTAACGATCAAATCATCCAGCTTGGACCTGAATTTACATGGGCTTGTGTGCACCCATACCTGCGAACATAAATGTCAGGCTAAAACTTAGGCCATAGTAAACCCAACTTTTTGTGCAGTCTAATTCATTTTTTCTTTCTTTTTTGACTGTTTTACTTTTTCAAAATTTAACAATTTGTGCTTAATGCACGAAATTGCCAAGCCATAAAACCAGATAAACATTTTGGATATTGCTTAATGCCAAAAACTACCAAGCCATAAAACACTGATAAATGTTTTGGATGTGTTATTAAGACTTGGCTTGTGTAACAACCCATGCTAGTGGCCAAAAAATATTTTTAAGATTAATGGAAAACATTTTTTTACTTTCTAGTCAAGTTCTTCCTTGGAGCCTATAAAAGGGGACCTCCTCCTCCTCATTTCACATACCAAAAACAATTTTGAGTCTTTTTCTTCTCTCTAGTTTTCTCTCTAGCTCTTTTTGTTGTCTAGAGTTTTTCAGTTTCTAGCTATAGTTATTCGAGTGTAAGAATTTCGTAGCTAGTATACTTAGTGTGTTGGAGTTCATAATAATTCAATTTATAGAGTGGATGTGTTGGTACTTCACTTACTATTCTTTATCCTTGTGTCCTGAAAAATTATCGCTTGCAAAATCCTTAAGCATTTTAATGAAGGAAGCAAATCAGTTTTAAGGACTCTGTGTGGTGCACAGACATCGATAGTTAACTATCTTTTATCTTGTAGGAATATTTGGTTTGAAATGCTGCTAAAATTCTGTTCAAGTTTAGAGTGTGACTTTAATTTTGTTTTAAAGTTTAGCATAGAATGTTTGTTATAATTATATTGTAACCTTATACATTGCATCTTATTTGTTATTATTTTCCCACAGTGTTACATGCCTATGTGGAATGAGATTTAAAGCTTTGGGTCGTTCTTCAGAGTTATTTTGTCAAGGATGAAATCGTGGAAAGTTAGTGAAATTGTGAAATTTCATGCTTTTAATTCTAATTTTTTTAATCGGTGGTCAGAAACTTCAAGCTTTTCATTATAGGGTACATATGTCTATGGATTTAATCTAATCTAATGGCAATGTTATTGTTTGATTTTGATTGTGTAATGGTTCATATATTTGTTTTTCTTGGCTTTATTATTGTTTTGCCTTGCCTCTGGGATTTGTTTATGGATTATAGTATCATTGATATTGAGTTAGGATTTGCTTGGATATTTGCTTTTTTAAAATGGGTGGAAATAGCATTGATTGAGTTCAAAATAGGTGGTTATAGTTTTAGAATTGTTTATAGAAAATTTCAAGGACTAAGTATCTTAGTCGCATCGTCACTTGATAAATTGGCAACAAAAATAGTTATTATAAAGATACCCTTTAATATTTGTGTCGATAAGACATTGTGTAGATAAGACATTAGATTACGCATTATTTGAAGCCAATTATAAGCCTAAAAAAAGTTTCCTCACAAGAGGTTAATCTGAACCACAATAGTGATTGCTTGTGTTATGCTGATTATGGTTTTGGTTTACGCTACGTACTGCCCATAATTAGCATAACAAACCAAAACCCAAATCAAAACCTCACACTATGTACAGGTAAATTCTTTTTCTTTGGCTAATTGAACGACCAGTTAGAAATATATTAGAAAATAAAATACGGGCTAATCTACATTTGAAATGTAATTAGTTTATGCAAACAAGTTGCTTGCAGTTTTGTGTTGATTTTTACTCGTCAGGTTCTATAAATGTGATGCGATTTAGAATTAAAAGAAATCTTGTATTTGCACGACTGGAATAGTGTAACAAATTTATTTATTTATTTTTCTGCTTGATAACATGATAAAAGAAAATGCATGTAAACAATGCCGTTTAAAACATATACCATTAATTCTCTTGAGTTGTCAATGAGCTTGACATGTATGTAATCTTCCTACATAGGAAATTCTTAGCGTAAATCTGAATCATAAGTTCTCCTAAAAAAGTAAATCATAAAGAAAGAGTATGTCTCTTTTTTTTTTT
The DNA here is from genome assembly GCA_002914805.1 of Parasponia andersonii. Taxonomy (NCBI): domain Eukaryota; kingdom Viridiplantae; phylum Streptophyta; class Magnoliopsida; order Rosales; family Cannabaceae; genus Trema; species Trema andersonii. Next base: position 314,892 of record JXTB01000320.1, on the reverse strand, counting down.
TTTTTTTTAAATAAGGAGAGAGAGAGAGAGCCAATCCTCTGTCAGCCTTCTCTGTCTATTTCTTTATCCATCGAATATGCAGCTGACACATATCTAAATACACATGATTCACATCCTTTGCTAATTCCTCAGCCTTCTAACCGAAAGAATTCCGTTTAATCCATTAATGCTTTAAAGGCTATTATAACAATAATATTAAAAAAAAAACAAAAGAAAAACAAAAATAGAAAAAGAATCCCTGAAGTAAATCTCGGCTCCGTTACTCTTTTCTAGCTCCGAAGAGGGCCAGCTCCAAGCTAACCAACTAAGGCCATTGCCTCTTGTAGAAAAAATAATACATAAAAAAAAAAATTTTGACTAATGAAAAATCTAAATTATTTTTTTCTAAATAAACTAAAATGAGCCAACTCATAGAGTACTTACTTTTACTATTTTATTTGTTTTTTGAAAGTTAGTAGCTACTTGCCTACAATACTCATTCCACTAATATTTTAAATAGAAAAATTAAAACTAAATTTATAAAGTCTCCTTCAAAAAAAATTATAAGGCTCCGTTTCAAATTTTTTGGAGCCTCAACTCATGTTGATTTCCGAAACCAGAGTGAGTGCGCGTGCAGAGAGGTATCACCACAAGAAGTCTAGACCACGCCAAAGGGAGTCCACATCATCTATGCGTCTTTGCCTCTTCTTAAATTTGCCAAAGGGAGTTCAAAAAGTATAACTTAGTTTGGAGGCCAAAGAAGAAGCCGTTGACAACGAAGTTCTAGACGGAGTCGTCGGTGGTGAGGGCGGATGTGGCTAGTGTAGACTTTGGTAGTAGCGCCTAGAGCATATTAGCAGAAAGAGGTGAAGATTGCGAGGCGGCCAGGGACCAGAGCTTCTTGAATTTGGTAAACTGTGTGTAGGAGTCTCGAACGCCGTTAATTAATGGGACATAGTCGGAGCTGGGTTTGAGTGAGTGATTTGAGCGTGTAGGATGCTTGTTTTGGTCTACTTCTTCTCTAAAAAAGAAGATTAGAGGCTGCTTGTTCTCCTCCAAGAAAGATCAGCGATCAGTCTTGTTTCGATTGGTTCTATTGAGATTATTTGGGAAGGATCGATAAAGACTCGTTTTCTTAGACGCGATATTAACAGTAAAGTATTAACACTCTCCGGTCTCTAACTAACTTATGCATCATGTTACAGTATATTATACGTAGGAAATAATAACATGCACTGTATTACAAATGTTTATAATAAACTTTAGAACAAAATTAAAGTTACCAAAAATTATTATGCTCCAAAATATGCAGAGAATTACAACCATTCTTCAAATTGAGTATTCTTGCAAAACAAAACAGTTAGACGCTAAGGCTTGCGTTTAATACAAAGTTTTTAAAAGTAATTTGTTCTCTCTATTAGAATATTGTCAGTTTTTCAGGATACAACGATAATGAACAACAAATGAAGCACTAATACATTCACTCTACGAATTGGATTGCTTCGAACTTCAACACACTAAGAATTTTAGCTGCGAAATTCCTAAACACTCGAAGAACTTCAACTAGTAAACTCAAAAACACTCAAAAAATTAGAGAAATTGAGAGAGTACAGTAGATAGAAATCAGAGAAGAATGGTTCTGATTTTTACTTATAGAATGAGGAAGAAGATATCCCCTTTTATAGTTTCTGAAATGGGGGTTATGTATCTTATGTGTGTAATAGTCATAAAGACAAAACATCCAAAAACATTTAACAAAAAATCCATAACGTTTTTTTAGATTGTTTTGGCATGTCCAAAAATGAAAGAAAAAATTAATTGGGCAACAACAAAAAGTTGGGCTTACTAAAGTTTAAGTTTCGACCCTATATTCGTATCTGCAAGTACGAGTGTACATAAGTCCATGCAAATTCAAGCTCAAACCCAAAAATTTGCATCTGAAAAAATATGTATGTAATTATTCTTACTACCATCACAAAACATAAGCCTTTATATATCACTTACACCATGCATTTTCCACTAATGTGAGACTCTAATATTTTTCTATTTCAATGGTATACTTTTGAGCAATAATTTTTCATTTATCTGTGCATCATTTTGAGTATATAAATATACAAAATCGATTTCATCACGGAGGAGAAAAAAATTCATCAAAATCTTTCATCAATAAAATGTGAGTCTCACTTAATTTTTAATTTCAAAATAATTCATTAAAAATAGTTCTATAACACAAATTTGGACTTTACAAGATCCATGACCTTCTAAGCCCCAGTAGGTATTTTTTTTTTTTTTACCTATGTATAGGTATCAATTTGGCCAATGAAAATTTAGCATGCATATTTTTTTATTGTAAAAAGTAAGAGAGAGAAAGAGCATTAATGATGCACGTCTTTTCATGCACTTCATTATAGCCATTGGATCACTATTAGACGGTGATCCAACGGCTAAAAAAAA
>JXTB01000320.1:140129-312094 GCA_002914805.1 Parasponia andersonii | reverse complement strand
ACCAGTTGTCCACGTGTCTCTGAACTGCTGATACTGTGTCTATCAACTGTCTACATATCCTCGCTATCCCAGAGTACTTTTGATTTTAAGTTGGGTCGGAGAGGCACCCCGGGTGGCCACCTGTAAAGACTCTCCGATGCTTAAGTCAGATATTTATCCCTGAGATCGAATAGCAAAGATCAAGTTCTTTTTTCTTGCTTATAAAGTTTATCTATCTCTTTCTGTATGCATATATGTCTTTGTCCTCAGAGGGACGCATGGCTCATATATAGTCCTGGAATTTAAAACCTTCCAACTCTTAATCCCAGGATCGGATACCTTTTTTCATCATGACTTACTCTAGAAATCACGGGCCATGGTTACCGTAATCTCCCTTGTATTGTCGTGACCTGCTTTCTGCCGTCCCCTATGGCTCGAGCCTAATGGGGATGAGACTTTGACAAGCTGCCGTCCTGTCAGGATGGTTTGCCCAATGAGCATACCTACCCAAGATTGCATTAAATGCCATGTCTGGGTCTGGAGCAGTACGCTGCCTCCAATGATCTTCTGGTGGAAGACCCTCGGGGCTCCTGACCCTCAGCTGTCGAGGTAAAATTTAGACTGGGCCGAAACTGTCCAGGGTCTGGGATAGATTCGGCCCTAACCTCCGATAACCCACGGGCCCATACGGTATCACGTGCGACTCGTGTAGCTTTTAGGCGATTCTCCTGGACACGTGTCGGATAGCGCGCCCCTTGTGGCTTGTTCTGCTACTTAATCATCCACGTGATACACGATCTAACCCCTATTTCCCTATTTGATGGATTCGCATCCATCAAGTAGGGAAATCGTGCCTCCGATCCGCCAGTTCGAGGGACACACGTGGCTCATTACCGAAATTTTTCTCCAATCACTGACAATAGTGCACGCCAACCTATGTCACAATTTTTTCAAATTTTGAAATTCTAGTGCTTCTGTCTTCTTTTTACTGTTCTCCTCTAGGGGAGACTTTTCGGCTCCCCCTCTATAAAAGCCATGCTTACGCTCAACTTTTACTTTACCAAAATCTCCAAGTATTCCAGCTTTCTCAAATCTTAAGGTTTTTGAATCTTCCATTTTCTAAAACTCTCTTTGACTGCATCTAAAACAATTGCCCTAAACCAGAGTCAGAAGCTCCGTCCCATCGCGGATTCTGAGTTGGACTCATTAAGGAGGCAGTTCTGCTTCTCTGGCAAAGTTATTTTACAAAGGGTCGAGGGCCCAGCAGACTGGTAACTTCACCCCTCTGCCCCCGAAGTCTCCATCGTCTTGGGGAGGAGGCACCTGGAATGGCTATGGTTTCACCTTCCTCCTCTGATCCACTAGTTCTTCAGCCTGATGGAGATTCACCCGATGCAACTGAATGCCAATGGGGTCATGATTCTGATGGGGCTCTCTGCTCTGTCGATCCTCCTTAATGTGCATATCGACCTGGAGATGGTCTTTTATGCCTACAAGCTCACCCTCATCCCTAAAAAGAGCTCTTACTCTACTTTTTACCTCTAGCCACTCCCGGGATGCCACGTTTTTTGGGGCTTGCTGAGGTCGGACAAGCAATGGGATTCCCACTCCAGGCTGTATACCGTCGGAGGGGTGTGGTGTTCTCTTTGGGTGAATGGAGAGCGTTTCCAAATTCCCCCATTTTTTCTGCAAAGTAAGTACTGAGTCGTGATTTTTAGGTCTGCATGCACTTTGTCCATTTTTACTCATAATATTTTGTCTCGTGCAGCTGCTGTGGAGGAAAGCATGTTCGAGCCACGGCTGTCGGCGGAGCAGCTCAAGGAGCTGGAGGGAGTCGTCGTCTTTGGGTCCTCCGGGGATTGTCGACATATCCAAGCCGTTCTGAACCCCTAGGTGATGAACACGATGCCAAGGATAGTCTTATATCTCCTCTTTCCGCTGGACATGTGGGTCATCACCAAGAACCTTCGAAGCCAGCTTGATGCCTCAGCTCCGAATCAGTTCCACCGAGATGAGTAGAGTCGCATCGCCATAGTGGGTCGTCAGATCACAGCCTTGAGCCTACTGGCAGGTCCCGATGACCTAGTAGCACCGACCAGTCACGAGATGAAGAGGCGGTGAAGCTCGTGACTAAGGAGTGCATCCGGCTCCGTCGAGAGGAAGCCGCCGCCCCCAAGAGGGTTAGGGATGAGTTTATTTTGTGCCCTAGGGGTCCGTCGATCAGGTTATGGCTGCGTTTTAACCACGTTGCTTACTCTTACAAGTTCGGACATAGACCCTTTGGCAGACCCTTCCCCGATCAAGGGGAGCACTGTTGCACACAGAGCTCGATCTAAGGTCCCCGCTGGTCAGCGTCTGGTGGTGTTCTCTAAGGATGAGGCCAGGGGGCAGGGAGTTATCACCCTAAGAACGGGCTCGGACGATGACCTTGAGTATCTATTTGCGTCCGGGGGTGAAACACCCGTGGTGCCTTCTCTTGAGGCAGGTGAGCCCGCGACTCGGAAGGTGCCAGCCATAAAGATCGTGTATGGCAGTGAAGTTCGTGACCGAGGAGTGCATCTGGCTCCCTCGAGAGGAAGCTGCTGCCCCCAAGAGGGTTAGGGATGAGTTCATTTTGTGCCCTAGGGCTCCGTCGATCAGGTTATGGCTGCGTTTTAACCACGTTGCTTACTCTTACAGGTTCGGATATAGACCCTTCGGCAGACCCTTCCCCGATCAAGGGGAGCACTGTTGCACACAGAGCTCGATTTAAGGTCCCCACTAGTCAACGTCTGGTGGTGTCCTCTAAGGACGAGACCAGGGGGCAGGGAGTTGTCATCCTAAGAACGGCTCAGATGATGACCTTGAGGATCTGTTTGTGTCCGGAGATGAAACACCCATGGTGCCTTCTCTAGAGGCAGGTGAGCCCGCGACTCGGAAGGCGCCGGCCATAAAGATCGTATATGGCAAAGGGGCGCCTTTGAGCCTGCCAGGGGAACCTGCTGCTCTGACTTCTTCCGCCCCCAGCCCTGGTTCGAAGGAGGGCACGGGGTCCGGCGTTGCCCGCTCTCGTGGGAAGATTGTCGAGCTCAGCGGAGGGGTCCGAGGCTGAAGTCTCGGCTGTTTTCCGCTCCCCCAGTCTCTATGAAGTGGGGTCGCGAAGTCGACTCATCCAAGGGGGAGGAAAACCCGGCGGGGAAGAGAGGCAGGACTGCCCTTTCTTCCGATAACGATGATGATGGGGCTACCCTGACCCTCATGAGGAAGAAAAGGTCTACGCGAGGTAGCCCGTCTGAAAAAGTTAGTCAAGACAATACCGAAAAATCATAGCCAGGCAGGTCTCCAGGGGAGGTGGTAGCCGAAGCCGCAACAGTCGTCGTGGCTTCTTCTACTGAGGATGCGCCACCTCCAGCTATCGGCGAAAGTGCACCTGGCGACACACTACTTTTTACCGCCCCTACCTTCGCCACTTTGGGAGCGTCGAAAGAAGCTACTGAAGCGCACTTGGTGGGGGGTAAAGGTGTCCTTGCAGTCGACAGGGTGGATTCGCGTTCCCCGGACGTGGATAATGCCCAGGGAGAGGGTCCAGCTGCGGAGTTCGAGCTGGAGGCACTCTTTCTAGAGAACTTAGAGCTCGTTGCCGACCGCAGCATTGTACAGGTTTTGGCTCGTCTGACCGTCGCCACCTGGCTCTCGGCATCTTTGCTGAACATTGACTTCCCTTTCTTATATTCTGCAGCTAGCCGCTATCTAGTTCTTCTATTCCTCTCACATTAGTGAGCGGAGCTTGGCCACCCTCACCATATCGAGGGCGGATTTCGACCTGTATCGGACCTTGGATGAGGCTAAGATCAGCAGCGCGGTGGCCCACACTCTGAGCGTCGAGATGGTCAAGTTGAGGAGCTTGTCGCCAAGTTGGCCGAGGTAAAGAGGAAGGTCCGGTCTCTCGAAGCTGAGGTCCCGGGTCTGCGCTCGGAGGCCAAGGCTGCCATGCTGCCCCAAGCCGAGCTCAAGGTCAAGGAGCAGGAGCTGCAGAATGTAGGGGCGAAGATAGGGCTGACTTTCATTGCTCGTGACAGAGCCGTCGACGAGGCTAAGAAGACCAGGAAAGTCGAGGTGAAAGCCAAGCTAGAGGCCCATTCCCTGTAGTGCAGGCTCGACCGGTCCAACGAGGTAATCTGATATCTCTATTTGGATCACAGTAAACTGATAGAAGCTTATGTAGAGTTGTCTCGCAAGCGTGGCGAAGATCTCGCTGATATTAACACTCTTTTGATCGACCTATCACAATGGCAAGCAGAGCTGAGGCTAGCGGCACTGAGAGATAGGCTGGCGGATGCAGAGAAGCTGAAGATAAAGTATCAGAGACAGGTAGATATCCTTTCTGCGGAGAGCTGTAGGTCTGGCTAGGAGAATAAGGAATTTGAGGGCCACGCGGAGATGGTAATGCCAGACCAGTTCGATGAGCAGAAGGGTATCGAGAAGAACCATTATTCCGTCAGGTACTACATGCAGGAGTTAAGAGATAAGCTTAACATTATGTACCCTGCTGATGTACTGAAGATGCTCGACGAAGAAAAAAATGGGCCCTCTACATCTGCCTCTGTTGCCAGAGAGATTGTCCCCGCTTCCGGTCTGCTAGAACAAGCCACGGAGATTCCTGGGGGTCAGCCTGGCCCTGGTGCTTTAACTAGCAGAGGGTCAAGTGCGGTCGTTTTTTCTAGCGACGATTCTAACCCCAGTATGCCGTTCTCTGCCGAAGCTGGTTCAAGCGCTGAAGCCGATATCACTCCCCTCGCCAGAGGTAATTAGGGCCCCTCACTCTTTTGTGTATTTGTAAAGTACTAACTGTGTTATATAAAGCTGACCCTTATTGCAAGTACTTGTTTAAATAATAAAAATGGTGCACTTTTCTCACGTTTATTCTTTTTTTTTTTTTTGTTGCCTGCATTCGTGATCAGGGTCGGATATCATATACGATGCCATTCCCTTATCGGCAATACGGCCGACCTCTAGGTCTAGCCTAATCGTATATGATTTGGAGTTCTTAGTGAATTCCCCTCATACTATGATTGACAAGATTAGCTTTGGAGATCGGGATGTGAGTTCCGGTTCGTCCGACTTTGAGGATGTATAATTTCTGTTATGACTTGTCTTAGCAGAATTTGATCCGCGTGTATGGCTGGACTTCTCTGACCCTAAATGAGAACGCACTAGGAACCAGCTCTAGGGATTGGTCGACCACTGCTTGGACCCATAGCTACAAAGGAAGAGGCCTGGGCTCGGCTCTTACCGGGAGCAAACAGGGCGTTATCACTCCGATGTGTCTTTGCAAGTTCGTCTAAGGCCTGCTTCTTACAAATAAAGTCACCGGGTCTGCGTCCCTGTCGACCATGCATTCTGTAATTCAAGCAATAATAGACAGAATTTGGTTTTAATTTCTGCTTTCGTATTTGGCCTTGTCTGGGCCTACTTCCAACGGGTAGGCCTTGGCCTCATCCACTTTCAGTCCATCCATAGCTAAGGCGCTCTCTGGGGAGGGTCTAGGCCCTGTTTACCTTTGGCTTATGCATAGCTAAGGTGCTCCCTGGTGAGGGTCTACTTCCAATGGGTAGACCCTGGCCCTGTTTACCTTTGGCTTACATGTAGCTTAGGTGCTTTCTTGGGAGGGTCTTATTATTCAACTCTTCCCCATCCTGTAGGTATTCCTTGAGGGTCAGTGGTAAATTTTTGTTGCGCGGCCTGTTACCCTTCATACGTCCTCTCGGGTCATCGGCAAACGACGTGATCCCCATAGTACGATTTTTAATGAGGTCTGTTGGCAAGCATTTTATTGCGCAGCTCATTCCTCTTCGTATGTTTTCTCCGGGCCATCGGCAAGCATTTTATTGCACGATGTGATTCCTATAGTACGATCTTTAATGAGGTCTGCTGGTAAGCATTTTGTTGCGCAGCTCATTCCTCTCCGTACGTTTTCTCGAGCCATCGGCAAGTATTTTTTACTCGATATGATTCCCATAGTAAGATCGTTATTGAGGTCTGCTGGCAAATTTTTATTGCGTAGCTCATTCCTCTCCGCACGTTTTCTCGGGCCATCGGTAAGCATTTTATTGCATGATGTGATTCCCATAGTACGGTCGTTATTTGTGCGAATAGTTCGTGGGGTCTAGCATTAGGGGTAGACCCTTTCACATAGCAGTCCAATGGATAAGTCCATGTGGCAGATACCTTAACCTGTTTTGGAATTAAGCTATTTAATAATACAAGCATTTACATGTGTCTCACACGTGGTATTTTTTCAAGTGCTGGGCATTCCACGTTTTAGGTAGGCTCGTCCCGATCTTGAGTTCTTTTAGGACGCACGCATCATTGTCAAGCGCCTTGATCACCTCGTACGGCCCGACCCAGTTAGAGTCTAGCTTCGAGGAATTTCTTGTTCTGACCTTCAAGACCTAATCTCTGGCATTAAACTGACGAGCGCTAACCTTCTTTGTGTAGTAAAACCTAACTTGCCGGTGGTATGAGGCCAGATAGACCAGAGCCATGTCCTTTGTTTCTTCCAGGAGGTCTGTGTTACGGCTCAGCTGCTGTTTGTTCAGTGAGGCATCTCTTACCACTTCGGAGCGAAGGGTCGGGAGGCCAATCTCGGTCAGGATCACAACCTCTGACCCGTAGACCATGGCGAATAGTGTTCTTCCCATTTATCTCCGCTCCGTAGTTCGATGGGCCCACACGACGGCCGGTAGCTCTTCTAACCACATTCCTTTAGCCTCCTGCAAGTTCTTTTTTATATTGCCGAATATGACCTTGTCTGCCGCCTCTGCTTAGCTGTTCCCTTAGGGATTGTTTACGGATGATAAGCTGAGTTTTATATCATACAAATCACATAACTCCTTAAGCTTGGCATCCTAGAACTACGTGCCATGATCAACGCGTATCTCTTCGGGATTCTGTATCGATAAATTATGTTTTTTCAAATGAAGTTAATCGTGTCTGCCTTATTGACGGTCGCGTAGGCTTCAGCTTCTACCCATTTGGTGAAATAAGCGGTGGCCAGTAAGACATACCTTCTTCTCCTAGGACTTCTGGGGAGCTCTCCGACGATGTCCAGACCCCACTTAGCGAATGGCTAAGGAGTTATGTTTGAATAGAGCTCTTCCGCGGGTCGGCGTTTCAGGGGGGCGAACCTCTGGCACTTGTCACATTTCTTGACAAACTGGGCTGCCTTGGTCATCATGTAGGGCCAGAAGTATCTAGCAGTTAAGGCTTGTAGGCGAGGCTATGCCTACCAAAGTGGTTGCCACACGCTCCCTTGTGGATTTCCTCCATCAGTTTCTGCGCCTCCGCGGGACCTACGCACCTCAGCATTGGTCCCATTGTTGATCTTCTATACAGTCGGCTCTCCACCATCGAGTATCGGGGAGCCTTCAATCTGATTGACCTCGCTCTTTAGGGGTCTGCCGGCAGGTTTCGTGACACCAGGTATTAGGTGATGGGTCTCATCTAGCCTTCTTCTTTAGAGCCAGTCGCAAAACATGGCATGCGGGGGTCTCCAAAGGGTCTCTCATGTTTTGGCCCTCTAGCAAAATCTCCGTGTGTTCGGTCATCCCCTCGAGCGACGCGCTTCTAGCTAGCTCATCGGCCTTTTGGTTCATCTCTCTGGGTATCTGTTCGATATCGAAGCTGCTAAAGCGGGCTTTCGCCCTCATTACCCTGGAGAAGTACCTGTGTAATCTTGGCTCTTTTACTTCGAAGTTTCCCCTGACCTGGCCCACGATTAGCTTTGAGTTAGTCCTTACTGTGATGTTCTCTACTCCGAAGTGCAGAGCCAGCTCAAGTCCTTCAAGTAGTGCCTCGTACTCCGCCTTATTGTTCATTGCCTGGAAACTAAGCCTCAAAGCTTTCTCTACCCTAAGTCCTGCTGGGGTCTGCAGGACTATTCCGATACCTGACCCCGAGGCGTTCGTGGATCCGTCAGTGTAGAGGGTATAGGTTGAAGGGATGTGAGCCGGAGACATCTGGAGTGGGTCGCACGGCTCGCCGATGGATTGGATTTCCACTAGGAAGTCTACCATGACTTATTCCTTCTTCGCCACTCGAGGCCGATACTCGTATATCCCCAGCTCGATGACCCATTTGGTCAGTCATCCCGATAGGTCCGATTTGACCAAGATTTGCCGGATGGGAAATACGTATACACTGTAACCGAGTGTGCCTTGAAGTACTGCCTTAGTCTTTTCTTGGCGTTAACCAAAGCGAGAACCAGTTTCTTCACCATACTGTATCGCGTCTCGATGTCCAGGAGCATGCGGCTAGCGTAAAACACCGGCTTCTGCTTGCTGTCTTCTTCGACGAATAGTTAGGCGCTAATCGCTACTTCGGATATTGCCAAATAAGCATATAGGCGCTGCCCCTCTGTTGGAGAAGCCAGTATAGGCAGGTGACTTAAATATAGTTTGAGCTCCGTCAGTGCCTTGTCCTGCTCCTCCCCCTAGACGACTGTGGAGCTTTTCTTTATGCACTGAAAGAAAGGTTTACATCGGTAAGACATTTTGAAGATGAACTGGCTGAGTACGGCTATCTTTTCGGTTAGGCGCTGGAACTCCCTAATGCTCGAGGGTCTCTGTACATCTGTGGTTGAGGACAACTGGGTTGGGTTGGCCTTAATGCCCCAGGAAATGGCCGAAGGACACCCCAAACGCGCATTTCTTAGGGTTCAGATGCATTTGGTAGTGCCTCAAAATCTGGAAACATTCATCCAAATGCCCCAGATGGTCCGAAGCTTCTTTGCTCTTTACGACCATGTCGTCGATGTAGACCTCCATCGTTTTCCCCAGCAGCTCAGCGAACATTTTGTTCATGAGCCTCTGGTAGGTCGCTCTTGCATTCTTCAAGCAAAATGGCATGTGTTTGTAACAATACAGATCTCTCTCCGTAACGAACACTGTATGGATCTGGTCTTCTTCATATAGGGGAATCTGGTTGTATCTAGAGTAGGCATCTAGGAAGCTCATCCTGTCGAACCCCGCCATCGCATCGACAATTTGATCGATCTTTAGCAGCGAAAAGCTGTCTTTTGGGTAAGCCTTGTTTAGATTGGTGAAATCTATGCAGGTCCGGTCATCGCCATTTTTCTTCTTTACCACCACCGGGTTGGAGACTCGGCATGGGTATACGCACTCCATGATTAGGTCGTTTTCTAGTAGCATCTCGACCCCCTTGTTGATCGCTTGTTTTTCTCTGGCACGAACCTTTGGGGCTTCTGTCTGACCGGTGGAAAATTGGGGTCTGTGTTCAGTCAGTGGCAGGTGTGCGTGGGGTCTATTCCAGGCATGTCATCATGGGACCACACGAAGACGTCACTGTTCCACCTAAGAAATTCCAACAGCTCGCTCTTTTCCTCTTCGAGCAGCAGAGCCCTGATCAAGACTACTTTCTTCAGCTCTACTTCTTTCAAAAGGACCACCACTAGTTCCTCAACCGTGATTTCTGGCCCATCAGACTCCTCTTCGATCCGCTTCATGTACGCTGGCAGATGGTCCTTTGATTGCTATCTGTCCCCTGTGGAGACATTCGCACTCGCATCAGTCCCCCTTGAGGTGGTCGTAAAACACTTCCTCATAGAGGTTTAGTCTCCTTTAATATCTATTATGTAGGTATTATCTTTTGATTGACATCTCAGGACTTAGTGGAGGGTGGAGGTGACCCCATGCATGGCGTAGATCCATCTTTTTCCCATGATGACGTTGAAGGAGGACTGGCAATCGATGTTGATAAAGTCTACATCCAGGCACCTCTCCGCAGCATAGACCTTCAGAGTCACAATGCCCAAGGGGCTGACCTTAGTGCTGTTGAAGGTGAACAGCAGCTGATAGGTCGGCCTGAGCGCACTCCAATTCAGGCCCATGTTCTCAAACGGGCTGAGGAACAGGATGTCGACACTACTCCCACCGTCGACCAGGACCCTCCCGACTAAAGCAGAGTTGATCTGCAGTTTAATTACCAGGAGGTCATCATGGGTGGGCGCACCGTGGCTAGATCTTGCTGGGTGAAGGCGATAGGGGCAACAGAGATGTATCTTCCTCCCGTCGTCATGTGGTTCACGGAATGCCCCATTCCTGTCAGGCGTTTCACCCTTTCTTAGGTTCTTTTCTAGTATTTTCCCTCTCTTCCTGGCTTTAGGTCAGCTCTGGTGTGCCTATAATCGTCGGCAATATCCTCAGGGCCTGCTTCCTGACCCGAAGGCTTGGGTCTGCTTTCATTTTTCAGGACCTACGGCATCCTTCATAGACTGGCTTCTGCCTGTCTTCACGTATTGCTTTAACTTGCCGACTTGGATCGCCATCATAACCTGCGCGTAAAGGCTACCGCAGTTGATGGTATCATGCCTGTGATTTTTGTGAAATTGGTAGTACCTGATCCTGTTCTTCATGTGCTCAGGAACATTGGAGTTGGACAGATCTTTGAAAATGCCCATGTCTCTGTTCTGGAGGTAGATCACATCGATCGGTATGTTGAGCTCGTACTTCGGTAGAGGGTCCTTAAATGTCTTCCTCCTCTTGCCGCGTTCCTGATCAGCTTGGGTCAGGACTCCCTGCTTCGGAGCTAGCCCCTAGGCCAGCGCGGGCCTCTTGATTCCTTGCATGGCTGGGATTTGTGCTGGCACTGTTGTTATCGCGGTGGAGGCCTTGGGCGCTTTCTGGTAGCTTTCTAGTACCCTAAATACTCCCTCCAATTTTGCCTGGACATCTTTCTTGTTGTATGGCAAATTCAAGAGCAGATGGTCCGACAGCATCGATTCTGGCTGCAGGTCTCTGACAAACGAGCTCGCGGCTTCGGCCGAATCGGCATTGTGCATAAGGACATTACCTCTAAGAAATGCGACAAATATTCCCTTGGAGAATCGTTCGCGGATTGCTCCAACCGGTCGAGGTCTCGCATGGTTTTTTGCTGCCTCCGGACGCCAGCGTATTGTTTTAAGAAAAAATTACAAAAATCTTCAAACCCGCTTACAGACTTCTCTGGGAGTTGTCTGAACCATAACAGGGCTGGTTCCGCCAGGGTGGTGGAGAAGACTTTGTAGGTCACAGCCTCGTCCTTGGTTTCCAGGGCCATCTTCTGCTAAAAATGGTATATGTGGTCGAAGGGGTCGGTTTTTCCCTCGAGCGGTCTGAAGGTCGGGGTTACAAAGTCCTTCGGCTTGGGCTCTAGCTAGATCCAGTCGACGAAGGCTATCCAGTTGATCCCTTGCACGGTCTGTTCTGCTAGATCATCGGGGGTCTGGCTGTGATGGGGCCCGAGCCTCTTACTTAGCTCTGCCATCATCTCTTATTTCCAGTTGGGAAGCGCACCTTCCAGGCTCTTCTGGTATCTTCCGTCCGTCGCCGCCCCTGCCCGGAAAGGCCTTGTCTGACTTTGTCGTTCCCCTTGCATCCGCAACCTGGATGGGGTGGGAACTTCCCTCGGTAGTTGATCCCTATACTCTTATTGGACCTCCTCGTCGAAGTCCTCCCTTCGCCCGCTCTTGGCTTGGCTTGCCAACAGTCCTTCAAGGCAGGCATTATCTCTATGCACTTCTGCGACTTCGTCTTTTAGGCCTATGACGGCCTCGTGGGCCATCTCCGCCTTCCTGTTTACTTCTGCCAAGGCGGCAAGCATTTGATCCAGCTTTTACTCCAAACCTGGTTGTGCTTCCCAGGAGCTTCCTTTGGCGTCAGGACGTGTGCTCCTGGTTGTCATTCTTGAGGGTATCATCCGATGTTGTATGGCTTTTTTGTTCGGGGAGAGCACGGTTGTGAGACTCTTACCCTTTCTCTCACTCTCAACGTTCCCACAGATGGCACCAAACTATTAGAAACGATTCTTACAGGCTATCCACGTGTCTCTGAACTGCTGATACCGTATCTACCAACTGTCCATGTATCCTCGCTATCCTAGAGTGCTGTTGACTTCAGATCGAGTCGGAGAGGCCAGATTGGCCACTTGCAAACAAATGTAATATACAAAATCGCACCAACCTCATTTTTCATGTGGAAAATCCTATGAGACATACCATCGTGTTCCCCCATTCTCAATTACCAAGCCCAAATGCTGAGACTTGGCTTCGACAGAGGCACACCTTTTTCCCTCGGCTCTATCTCTAGAGTTGGAATTTGGGGGACCAAAATTCTAGTTCGAGCCTGACCCAGTTCTTCTCTTGTGGGACCCAATCCTTGGCAAAAGAGACCAACCCGACCACACCTAATGCGGTGTAAATATCACGAAACTTCCCAAAATAATGACCCCTTAATCTACGACTTGAAATCACAGATCGAGAATTTGACTTCATAAGCACATGCACTGAACTCCAACCAGAGCCAATAATAACATTCAAAAACACCCCTTTTTTCAGAAATTTTCAAACTCATAATTTTGAATAGTGAAAACCCCTCCCCAAGCCTCGTACTTGAATTAAAATCCCAAATTCTGGTTAATCGAAATTTCGAATCCGAGATCTTTCAAGGAAAAAACAAGTAACTCTTACACAGTAATTGCTCTTTCTCTCCCTGTACTTTCTTCTTGATTAAATTCAAAAAAAAAACAAAAAGAAAGAAAAAAGAAATCCTAGGCATAAAAGATCAACAACATGAATCTAGCTATATTAAATTTTTTTACACATCATACAATAGTAAAAGGATAATTGACCAGTAAATTGAACCAACTTAAACACCTTACTGTCTTCTTCACTCTCATAAAATTAACTCAAGGAGGAAAGTAACTAGACAAACTCTCTTCTAATAAATTTATGACTAACAAATAATAATGGAAAAAACTTTTTTCTAATTAGATTTTTTTGCAAACATGAACATCTTTTTTTTTTCCTTTTCTTTTTCAAAATTATACAAATTCTATTACTTTCTGTCATTTTTTTCTCCCTTTAAATTACGGAAAAAAAAAACTAATAGAATTGATCAAAGATTGAAATTTAGTAAATAAATTATCTATATATCTATATATATAGATATAGATATGTGTATACACACAATAAAATATTATATAAATATATAGTTTCAAACACATATAAGTGAAAGTGTATTTATATCTCTACAATTAATCCAAAAATAAAAATGAAAATGAATGTAACTCTCAGATGGTGAAATAAAGTCAACAATTTTAAATGCTATAGCTTTTTGAAAAAAAAAAAAAAAAACTCCAAAAAGTTGCAATACCCTTGGGTAAGGGCAAGGAAGCTCTCTAATGCTTGTAATTTTCTCAGCCTTTTACAATGTGGGTTTGCAGAGCATGTGGAAGTTCTGGGTCAAGACATTCAAATTTGCAAAAATCATGGTCAAAATTATGATTAAAAAAAACCCAAAATTTCTCAGAGCATATCAGATCTGCAAAAATCATGGTCAATATTAGCTCAATTTATCAATGTGTCAGATATTGAAGAAGTTCCTGCTCGTTGTTTCCAATGGAATGCGAAGAAGTAGTAAAGAGAAGGAAGAAAAAATAAAACCAAGTGTAAGAAAGAGGTGAAAGAGTACAGGCACGTGTACATGAGGGAAGTATTTTTGTTTAAGAGCTGGATTGTTTTTATTAGAGGAATTAATTTATTACTTATGTATTTATGTAATTATCTTATTAGTTTGCTATTTATGTTTTATATATATATGTATTGACAACAAATCCCATAGATTAGGTAATTAGCTAAATTTTAAAATACTTGATTTTCTATTAATTGAGATTTGGTCAACAACCCAATCTCTTATACGTGTATATATACCTTATCTTTATTCAATGAAAAGTAAGTCATTATTTCCAACTTCTATATGGTATCAGAGCTATCACGTTTCTGACCTGTTTTCTTTTCCTTTCTTTTACTTTCTCTCCTCTTTTTTTTTCNCAGAAGTCTATTAGAAGGATATGATCTTTATGGCTTTCTCGATGGTTCTCATCCCAGTCCCACACCAACCATCACCGTTAGTGGTAAGTCGGCTCTAAATCCAGCCTACATAACATGGAAGCGTCAGGATCATCTTATCTTTAGTGCACTCCTTGGTGCAGTCTCTTTACCCATCTAACCTCTTCTTGCCTGCAGCACCACCTCTCAGGAGGCTTGGGCCACCTTGGCTAATACTTATGCCAAACCATCCCATGGTCATATCAAACAGATCAAGGACTAATTGAAGAATTGTGTCAAGGGTTCTAAGACGATTTCTAAATATATGCAATTTATTAAGAATAGGGCTGATGAACTTGCTCTTCTTGGAAACCCGTTGATGAAGAAGATCTCATTGATAAAATTCTTGATGGCCTTGGTGAAGAATACAAAGGAATTGTTGATGCGGTTAATGCTCGTGAAATGCCAATCTCCTTCGATGAAATTCATGAAAACTAACAAGGAGGCGTCTCTCTAACAATCACCTGCACCACCATCATTCTTCCCGGCTACCGCAAATCCTGTCAATCAGCGTTCCAATCAACCTTGGCGTCCTTCCACAACCGCTTTTCACCATCAAGGACAACAATCAAATGCTCTGCATAATGCTCGTCCTACACCACATCCATATCTTGGGTATTGCCAAGGATGTGGTGCTCAAGGACACACTGTCAAACGATGCTCTCTTTATCGACTTGTCAATAATCAATCCTCATCTGCTTCATCGGCAACATGCCTATAGGCTCCACGTCATGCTTCTCCATGGCAACCACGTGCACATTTTGCATCTCTTGAGACCACTAACACCCCCACATGGCTGCTTGATAGTGGGGCATCGCACTATATCACTATGGATTTGAATAATCTTTCACTTCACACTCCCTATGCAGGGTCTGATGATGTTATGATCGGCGACGGCTCGGGTCTTCATATTACCCACACTGGTTCCACCACTCTTCCTACCCCTACTCGCACCTTTAATTTACATAATATCCTTTGCGTACCTAACATAAAAAAAAAACCTTATTTCTATCTATCAATTTTACAATACAAATCATGTTTCTATTGAATTCTTACCCACTGTCTTTCATGTTAAGGATCTAAGCACGGGAGCAATCCTTTTGACGGGAAACACTAAAGATGGCATCTATGAGTGGCCAACCTCCTCTCCAAAATTGTCTTTTCCATTCGTTGTCTTTTCCAGCGTCAAGACCACTTCCTCTGAATGGCATTCTAGATTAGGCCATCCATCATCACCCATTCTTCGACATATTATGTCAACATTCTCTTTGCCATATTCTATGTCACAAAACTCTCATTGTAATGCATGTTTAAGTAATAAAAGTCATAAGCTCCCTTTTTCTACATCTACAATTATTTCATCTCACCCCTTACAAATCATATTTTCAGATGTTTGGACCTCTCCCGTTTATTCTGTGGATGACTTCAAGTATTATGTTATTTTTGTTGATCACTTTACACGTTATGTCTGGTATTACCTATTAAAGAAGAAATCTCATGTATGTGATGTCTTTATTCGTTTCAAAGCATTAGAAGAAAATCAATTCAAACACTCCATTGTCACTCTTTACTCTGACAATGGTAGGGAATATCAAGCATTAGATCAATTCATATCCCTTCATGGAATTTCTCATCTCACATCTCCCCCACATACACCTGAACACAATGGTTTCTCCAAACGCCGCCATCGACATATTGTTGAAACTGGCCTTTCTCTACTCATTCACGCCTCACTTCCGCTCACATACTGGAATTATGCCTTTGCAACTGCTGTGTATCTCATTAATCGCATGCCCACACCCACACTCTCCCTTTTCTCTCCTTATGAGTCCCTTTTCCGTTCTCCACCAAACTACACAAAACTCCGTATCTTTGGTTGCTTATGCTATCCATGGCTTCGTCCCTATTCTAGTCATAAACTTGAGTCTCGATCCATCCCTTGTGTGTTTGTTGGGTATTCCCTCACCCAAAGTGCCTATCTTTGTCTTGATCCTTCCACTTCCAAACTTTACACATCCCGTCATGTCAAATTTGTGGAATCTGTCTTTTTATTTAAATCCATTCAAAATCATCTTAGTCGTCCAAGTCCACAAATACTCCCAAATTGGTTTCCGTCAGCATCCTTTCTTCCCACTAAGGTTGTGCCACTCAACACAACCTCCACTACCTCGCACTTAAACTCGGATCCCTCTCACACCCAATCTCTGGTCGACCACTGCACATCCTCCAAAACTATACTTCCTCTTAGCCAAACTTCAATAGACCAAGCCACACCATCTGATTGCCCACAACATTCCAACAACACAAATATTAACCCACCCAATCTAAACCCAACCACTAACACCCATACCATGACCACTCGTGCTAAAAACAACATCCATAAACCCATCCAAAAACTTAATCTTACTGCTACTATCACCTCGAACCTTCTCCTTGAGCCGCACACATTGACCCAGGCCCTCAAAGATCCTACATGGTGTCAGGCCATGTCTGAAGAGTACAATGCTCTTGTGCGAAATGGAACCTGGGAACTTATTCCCCCTGATTCCACACAAAATCTTGTCGTTGTAAATGGATTTATCGAATTAAACGTTTACCTGATGGCTCTGTTGACAGGTACAAAGCGCGACTCGTTGCTAAAGGATTCCATCAACGTCCTGGTGTTGATTACTATGACACATTCAGTCCAGTTGTTAAACCTACCACTGTTCGCTTGGTTCTTAGTCTTGCTGTTAGTCAAGGGTGGTCTCTTCGTCAACTTGATGTCAACAATGCCTTTCTACAAGGTCATCTCACTGAAGATGTTTTCATGGCCCAACCACCAGGTTTCCTTGACCGTGATAATCCCACACATGTCTGTAAATTATGCAAGGCTACATATGGTCTCAAACAAGCACCACGGGCCTGGTACCATGAGCTAAGACATTTTCTTATAGCCTCTAGGTTTACAAATTCTCATGCAGACACATCACTCTTTGTTCTCAACATCAACGGTACTATAATCTATCTCCTTGTGTATGTTGATGACATAATTATTACAGGATGTAATGCCACTACAGTTCAACAGTTTATTGCTCTTCTCAGCAAAAGATTCTCCATCAAAGATCTTGGTGATTTACTTACTTTCTTGGTATTGAAGTTGTCACTACTTCCACTGGTTTACTTCTCTCTCAGCGAAAATACATCACAGACCTTCTCGCTCGTACAAATATAACAGGAGCCAAATCTGTCACCACTCCACTTCCCACTGAGCCAACACTTACAGTTCTTTCTGGCACTGTTTTGTCAGATCTTTCTGAATATAGAACAGTTGTTGGAAGTCTCCAATACTTATGCCTCACTCGCCCTGATATTGCATATGTTGTTAATAAATTGTCTCAGTTTATGCATCGACCTACTACTGATCATTGGAATGCTGTCAAGCGCTTGCTTCGCTATCTTTCTGGTACAGTTGATCATGGTTTTGCCTTGTACCGTGACACATCTCTATCTCTTCATGCCTTCTCTGATGCTGACTGGGCCGGTAATAAAGATGACTACACCTCCACCAGTGCTTATATTGTTTACCTTGGTCGCAATCCCATATCTTGGTCCTCTAAGAAACAATGTACGGTTGCCCGCTCCTCCACTGAAGCTGAATATCGTGCTGTTGCTTCTACAGTTGCTGAGCTACGTTGGATTTGTTCTCTTCTAACTGAGCTTGGCATTTGTCTTCCTGTTGCTCCAGTTATCTATTGTGACAACATTGGTGCAACCCATCTTTGTTCCAATCCTATCTTCCATTCAAGAATGAAGCATATTGCAATTGATTATCATTTTATTCGGGATCAAGTACAAAGTGGAGCTTTACGTGTCACCCATGTGTCCTCAGAAGATCAACTAGCTGATGTCTTAACCAAGCCTCTTCCACGCACTCGCTTCCAACTTTTAACGATCAAGGTTGGACTCTCTGACCGAGCTCCACCTTGAGGGGGCATATTAGAGGAATTAATTTATTACTTATGTATTAATGTAATTATCTCATTAGTTTACTATTTATGTTTGTATATATCTGTATTGACAACAAATCCCATAGATTAGGTAATTAGCTAAATTTTAAAATATTTGATTTACTATTAATTGAGATTTGGTCAATAGCCCAATCTCTTATATGTGTATATATACCTTACCTTTATTCAATGAAAAGTGAGTCATTATTTCCAACTTCTATAGTTTTCAGCCTTTGATCAAAAGCTTAATGAACGGCTAGGATAAATTTATAGTTGAATATATATATATATTTATAAATTACTAGGGATCGATAGGAAGCACCTAAATGCTTAGAGAGGAGACTAAACTGACGAAGAACTTGGATAAAGAGGGAGAAGAAGGGGCAGGCAGGTACAATTTCACGTGAATTGAACTTTTGTTTACTTTTTGTTTTTTCAAAAAAATCAAAAATGATCACAGATTCACAAGGTAGCTCCTTTCTATTAACGAAGAGATAGGAGCACCAATTTCGTCCCAAATTTCATCAAAATATAACTTTAAACTGAAAGTTAAATAAATAAAGATATTTTTCATATATTTCTATTTTTAGCTCTCAAGTGGTTTTATTTTTTTTATTATGTTGTCAAAGAACTTTGACAAGTGATATTTTTCTATTTCGAAGCACTTTGAGTTCTCTTTCTAGTATTTGGATTGGTTGTTCCTTATATATTATATCTTCTTGTAATGGTACTTCCACATACTAAATAACATGTCACAGGTCAGGTATGTACTTTCTGAGCATTGAAACATGAAAAACATTGTGCACTCAGCCCAATTGTGGTGGCAAATCTAAGCGATACGCTATGAGTCCAATTCTAGCAGTAATCTCAAATGGTCCAATATATCTTGAAGTCAATTTGCCTTTAAGCTCAAATCTAGTGATCCCACGCCTTGGTGTCACTTTCAAGAATACTTGATCACTAACACTGAACTCTACTTCATGTCTCTTTGGATTTGCATAGCTTTTCTAACGACTCTTAATAACTTTAAATCTTTCCTGAATCCTGTTAATTTTCTCAGTAGTCTCTTGTATCAGTTCTGACCCAAGAATAATATGCTCCTTTGCATCAGCCCAATACAAGAGTGATCTACATGGTCTCCTATATAATATCTCATATAGAGCTTTGTCAAGACTGGTTTAGTAGTTGTTGTAAGCAAATTCCACCAATGACAGGTGATCATCCTAAGTTTCATCAAAATCCAGCATACAAGAATAAAGCATGTCTTCTAGAATCTGAATAGTCCTCTCAGATTGACCATTTATTTGAGGATGGTGAGCAGTATTGAGATTTAGTTCTGTCCCTAAAGCTCTTTGTAAAGCTCTCTAGAACTTAGATGTAAATCTTAGGTCTCTGTCAGATACTATACTTAATGGCACTCCATGCAATCAAACAATATCGTCAATACAGAGATAACTAAACTTGTTGAGTGAAAAATCAGACCTGATCAGTATGAGATAAGTAGTTTTAGTTATACGATCAACAATTACCCAAACTGCATCGTTCTTTCTTCGTGTCATTGGCAAACCCATCACAAAGTCCATTATGATCTTATCCCATTTCCACTCTGGTATAGGTAAAGGCTATAGCAATCCAACTGGTTTCTAGTATTCAGTTTTGATTTGCTAACATGCCATGTACTTAGCCACAAAAGTAGCTACGTCACTTTTATACCTTTCCACCAATACTGTCTCTTTAGATCATGATACATCTTTGTGCTTCCAGGATGTACTGCAGACTTGAACTTATGAGCTTCAGTGAGAATGGTCTCTCTAAGATGAGTATGTAACACCCCCTAGTTTAACCATATGGTCATATACAGTCAAACTATGAAATATTATTCTTTCTA
Organism: Parasponia andersonii; assembly: GCA_002914805.1. Lineage (NCBI taxonomy): Eukaryota > Viridiplantae > Streptophyta > Magnoliopsida > Rosales > Cannabaceae > Trema > Trema andersonii. The sequence goes on along the minus strand of JXTB01000320.1, from coordinate 292,317 downwards.
AATCTTTACCTTCTGTTTTGATAAAAAGGTGGGCAATTTTTTTTTTTTTTTTACTTTCTAGAACTTTAGGACAAAAGAAACTGCATGGCATTTCTTGTTAAAAGTTTCTTTACAAAATGTACAATCAAAAGAGGTTTTCACCAGTCGATTTTGCCATCAGCTGTAATATTTACATTACACCAAAATATCTCAGAACAAAAAATGTCGCCCACAGGTCAAGCTCGTCTACATCTGTATGATCATAGCGACAAAAGGCAAGCCAGGCAACCAGCTAGTCAACACCAAAATATGCCTCCTCATCTGCATCACAAGATAAAATGAGCTAAAGCTCAGTAAGTAAAAACTATGCATGCTTATGTATGCTTAAAAATCTCGTAAAGTTCCCATTGTACCCTTTTCTTTCTTAAACATTTTAGTTCATATATTTTCATTAAAACTTATTCATAATTGGGCCCCTTAGAGCATTGCTAGTCCCGTAAGTCGATAGGCCGTGATAACATTGGGCGGAAACTCTGGCTAAGAGTAAAAATAAGGTGCGACCGTCGTGTGAGGTTTTTTGAAAACTCCTTCCCTCATCAAAGGGGCATCCCACACCGCGCTAATCTTGTCCCGCTTCAACGAGACACATCATAACATCCGCAAATCCCGCTTCAACGGGAGAGTCTGCATCAACAGACTTACCTATCCAGCTCCGACAGACTAACAATTGCCATTAAAACTTATCTTATAAAATTGGTACAATGGTACTCATTTTCAAATACTCTTATAATAAAAGTCTCCATTTGCATGCAAAACATGCCTTGCACATGCCATTTCATAACTTTCAGGAATAAGTAAGTTTCACATAAATACATCTTCCATATAGTTCTTGTGATGCAGTTGTAAGTCTTTACTTACCTCGTGTCTTGAATAGAAACTGATAGTAGAAAGGGTCAATATCTTCTAGAGATTGGTGTGCTAATTACCTATCATAAATTGTTATTATTCAAGGTGCACATTTTACAAAAGAATGCATTAAGATAATTGAACAATACCGAAATCAAAACTTTCACCAATTTAGAAAACTTAATCTTAAAATGACTCAGGAGTGTGTAAATCACTTAAGGTACTTAACAGCTAATAACTATCATTGAAAAACTGTTCAAAAGTGGCAAAATACAAATGCTAGTTCGTTAGCACAAAATGGTCCAAAATGGCACATCATTTTGTAAAAACAAGTCCCTTTGCTCATAAATGGTGCCATTTCATTTTAAAAATATTTGGACAGCACCTCCCCTATTTTAGGGACATTCCCACATGATTAAAATCATGGTTTTAAACCTGCCATAACAATTAACAATCCAATTCCCACATATACACATCAAAGAGGATCATTTGGAACAACCTAAGTGCATTTGAATTCCTTTCAATCTTTTACAAAGTTTAAACGACTTTTACACTTGTGTGCCATCATAATCAGCTATAAAATAAGTGTAATAACTAATAGAATCAATAAAATATATACTATAAGTTTAAGAAATTAGATTAAAAATATGGAAAACTTAATCTACCACACATGAAAACACTTAATTCCATAAATAGCAATCTTTGGGGCCTTAGGTTTAACTTTAATCCTCCACCTAAATTTTATGTTTCCAGTGATATATAAGGTTCCTAGGATCATTATTCACCAAATAATTACTTTGGTTTAAGGGCTAACACAAAAGAAATTAGCTATAAGTTCAAAATCATACATAATGCTCACTTTGACTAGTTTGAGCTTTTGTTGGATTTCTTGCCTTCTACCTCCACCAAACTGATTCTCTAGGTTTAGAATTAGATTTTTGAACTTAATATGACCTGAAGGAGCCATTATTCAAGTGGGAACAAGTAGAGAATTGAAATCAAAGGACAAGACTTAAAAAGAAGATTTTAATAGAATTACCTTGACTAGTTTTGGTGTATCTTGCTTTCTAGGGCTCCAACTTGAGTTCTACCACTTGGAAACTCTTGGAGATGGTTAAGAGAAGTTGAGAGAAGTGTAAAAAGGTATTGGAGAGGCTCAGATCGTGGCTGGAGAGAAAGAGAAAGCAAATGACCAGATTTGGTCAAAAAATCAATACTTAAAGACTAAGAATGGTATAACTTAAATTCTAAGGGGTATTTTGGGTATTTTGCTCATTACCTTCCATGTGTCAAGCTCTAAAACATCCTTAGCATAGTCACCATGTTGCTGGTCACTCCTATACACCCAAGTGTAGCCCAAGTTGGTGAATCCTAGCTTAGAAAGTGAAATCTAGTCATACTTTGACTTATGATCCTATATGGCCAATCTTATTGTAATTTGGTGGAACCTAGCCCCCTAACCAATCATTAAACATAAAAAGAAAGTCCATTAGACTTTAATTGATAATGCAAATAAAGTATAATTTCCCAATTTATAGAATGCACAGTGAATTTGGTTCTGAAACGCATGAAAGATGCATTTTATCGAAAACTACTATTTAACTAAGTTATCAATAAGTAAATGCATATGCACATAGTATTGCTTTCATAATTATATTCTTTGTTCTTTTAGCACACCGAGCTCTCTCTCTGAGGATATTGAACCTTTACACTACATTGGGATACTTCGATAATCATTAGTATAATAACATATATGTAAATGCACATAACATAATAAATGAGTATGTTGCTACAAAACTAGTATTAAAGACTTCAAGATGCCTAATATGCAATTAGAACATAATTATTATTGGCTTAATATGCATGTGAGAATCTTGGGCACCACAGAGTATCATTAGCTGCTGCTAGTTTTCCTATGAAAAACACAAATTCTTCTCTATTTGTACTCCAACCTTCCAATTGTTCACCATGTTTGAGTTGATTTTAGATTGTTCTCAACTCTTGGTCTTGCTATTGACTTTGTTGTACAGTCTGGAGGAGTGTAGGTGTGGCAACAATATTACTGAGATAAGCAGCATTGCCAGACTTGAAGTACTACAAATTATAATCACCAATTGCCACTGAATACTTCTAATCTTGAAAAATAAGTGCAGCTTATATACCATAAGGTTTTCTACTCAAAGCATCAACTACAACATTGGCCTTGCCAGGATGGTATTGTAGTTCAAAGTCATAGTCTTTCATATACTCAACCCATCTTCATTGCCTTAAATTCAAATCTCATTGGATGAAGAGATATTTCAAACTCTTATGGTCAGAGAATATTTCGAATTTCATATTATACAGATAACACCTCCAAATTTTGAGTGCAAAAATTACTACTGCAAATTCTAATTCATTGGTAGGATAGTTTCTCTCATGTGGCTTCAAGTAACAAGAAGCATATACTATAACTTGATCATTTTACATTAGAATATATCTTAATCTCATCTCGAAGCATCGGTATACACTACATAAGATTCATTACTCTTAGGAATAGTAAGAATAGGTGTAGTTGTCAAATTGTACTTTAGTTTCCTGAAAGCTTCTTCAACTATCTCAAACTAACTTGACATCTTTCCTAATCAACCTTGTCAATGGTAATGCAATCCTTGAGAAATTTTGAACAAAAAAATGGTAATAGCCTGCTAAACCGAGGAAACTTCGTATCTCTATCATATTCTTTGGTCTTTCCCACTTTAGAATGACTTCTACTTTAGCAGAATCGACTGAGATATCTTCTTGAAAAATTACATGTCCCAAAAATTTAACTTTTAATATCCAGAATTCACATTTTGATCTCTTGGCATATAACTGTTGAATTCTCAAAACTTTAAGTACTATCGTTAAATGTTCGACATGATCTTCCTAGGTCTTAGAATACACCAGGATATCATCAATAAAAATAACCACAAATAATCCAAATACGGCCTGAAAATTTGATTCATGAGGTCCATAAAAAGCTGTAGGTGTATTCATCAAACTAAAAGGTATTACCAGAACTCAAAGTGACCGTAACAAGTTCTGAATGTTGTTTTCAGTATATCCTCCTCTTTTATCTTCATCTGGTGATAACCTAATCTCAAGTTAATCTTGGAGAAGAATCTTGAACCATCAAGTAGATCAAATAACTCGTCAATCCTTGGCAAAGGATACATGTTCTTTATTATCAACTGGTTTAACTACTTGTAGTCCACACAAAGCCTTAAAGTACCATAAGCTTTCTTAGTGAACAAAATAGAAGCATCCTAAGGAGAAATACTACTCTAAATGAAACCCTTGGATATCAAATCATCTAACTATTCTCTCAATTTGTTCATCTCTGGAGGAGTTATACAGTAAGTTGGAATAGAAACTGGCTGAGCCCCAAAAACAAGGTCAATACAGAACTCGATCTCTCTATCTGGTAGTAGCCCTTGTAAATTCTCTAGAAATACCTCGGCTAGTGTATTCATTTGTACCACTGGTTTTAGAAATTGCATAAGCTTGGCTAGTGACTTTTCCTTTTCCTTTATTATTTTCTCCTTATTTAAGATGACTGCTGCTAGATCCGGGATCACTGCTACTATATCCATGCCCTCCTTGACTCTCTGAAGTCTAAGGAGTCTGGAAATTCTGAGTGTAACCTTAGGGGCGATACTGGTGCTGGTAAGATCGTGGAGATGAAAAAGCTTAGGAAATACCCTGAGATGGCTGAGACCTAGCTTGAGTATTCTGGTGAGGTGCTGAACCAGAATAACTTCCAGGTGGTCCTTCCTGAGAAAGAGGGGATTTCTGCAGATGTTTTAGCCACTCATTCCTCTTATAGCCCTGCTGACCACAGTGATAACATGTATAGGGACTGAACCTCCTTTTACCTGATGAACCACTGTTAGTATAGCTTTCGCTGTTTGGTGAACCTTGGGCAGATCACTGTCTTAGTTCTTTTTGTTCACTTTTCTATCACTATTTTTATTCTTCCTTGCACCCTGCTCATTTTCTATGGCTTTAGCACATTGGACAGCTAACACTACTTCAGAAAGAGTGGCAAACGAGTGAATAGTAATACGGTTGTAGATGTTTCGATTCAGACCATTCTTGAATTTCGTAATTCGGTAAATGTCACAAGCCACTGGGCTAAGGGCAAGCCTTGCCAATTCTATGAACTCCATCATGTTTTTTCAAAAAAATCAAATATGATCACAGATTCATAAGGTAGCTCCTTTCCATTAATGAAGAGATGGAAGAGCACGTAAGTTGAAATAATTTTAATGACATGTCATTATTCTATTTGTCAGACAGAGAAGTGGACAGAATTTCAAGAACAGATAATCCGACTCTATGTCTATTACAATTAGGTTTAGGGGATTAAAAAACATTAGCAACAACATTACTATACTATCATTTTCTTATGAAATAAATGTTATAATATCATTTAAGGTATAAAGGGAAAGAATATATTCACATCTTGGCAAAAAGAAAGATAGAAAATAAAATAATTATTGATAACGTGTTAAAAAGAAAATTATTAATATTGATAATGTTATTAGAAATGGGCGGTTTTTTTTTTACAAAAGTTATAACAACGACAAGTCATTATTGTCGTTATACTGTCGTTGCTATAGAATAACAAAGTCGTTGCTATATCTATTTATGATACAGTTTAAAATTTATTTTTTCAGATAAAAATTGGGTGGACACAGGTTACCCACCCTAATTTTTAGTTTACATAATTTATTTAATATAAACAATAAATATAACAAAAATTTTTCCAAAACCCTATAACGACAACAATATATTGTGTCGCCGTTATAGTGAATTTATTAAATTAATAATTGAATTAGTAAATTTTTAAAATAAAAATAGTAATTAAAAAACCCATAATGATAACAACTATGATCGCTACCCTTACGATATTTTCGTAGCACCAAAAAATGCATATTCTTTTCCGCGCACAAGTTATTGTGGATTGGTGTAGTTTTTTTTTGACAAAAACTATAGCGATGACAAGCCAGTGTCATTGCTGCTGACCTCCTACAAACTGACGATAATATCATCTTTATAACTCTATTTGGTTAAATTTCAGACTTTAATCTTTAATAATGACGACTACAAATTGTCATCATTGTATTGTAGATATATTGTCATTACTATAATTCACGTCATTATAACGCCCATTCACGTCACTATAAAGCCCATTTTTCAGTAATGTATGCATTGGTACTATATGTGTGAAATATAATAAAAAATTAGTAGGCCCAACTTTAGGTCATGCAGGAGTAATTGTAGTATTGGCTCCCATATTTCAAGTTAGAAAGGAAACTCACCTTATAAAACGAGAACATGCACCGTTATAGTTCGTCCAATATATCAAATTTACTTGGTAAAAAAGTCAAAAAGGTTACATTCTCAAGTCATCAAAATGCTCAAAATAGTATTTGTCATGTCTGGCCAATGATAAAAAGGGAATTTCACAAGTGGAAATTCAAAGATTATTTAAGAAAAATTTATAAAAATATTTTAAAAGAAAATTCTCATAGTTTTGTGATCACCATTAGACTTAGATTGTTAAATGAAATTTATTTAAAATAAACCAAGCATTATTATCAGTAGTCTCACAATCTAAGACACTAGTTATACATGCAGAGTCCGTATAACGGGCCCATTAATATTTAATATATGTCAAGATAAATAACAACATTATTTACATAGTTACCAATTTTCGGTATAGTAACCAATTCCTCAATCCTATGCTCCCGAGTTTCCAAACTCACACCGAGCACTGTCTGAGAGGGGAAATGTAAGGGATGAGCATTCAAATTCTCAGTAGGAATTTAATTACCTTTTTGATTGATGCAATTTCTCAAATCTATATAGTTAGTTTCTTTAAATCTATGTATAAATCAAATTTATAAATCTATTGGTATCCTGAATAGTCATATATTCAAAACCAAAATCAAAACTACATCATTGTACATATCATACATCAACAAGGATATAAGTGAACTCTCATCCTCCCATCACGGCCCTATAATACCTCTATAGTAGGGGTATCCAGTATCCTGACACTGCCTGTAGGCGTATCAGATAAAAACCTGCGAAGGGGCCTAGGTCTCTCACATAGCGCTGCAGCAACTCGCCAGCGACCTAAAAATACCGCGATGCTATAATGAAACTCAAGTGTGTAATCCTATGGTATGTACAACATGTCACAGTTCATGGCTATCATGCATCCAATAATCAAATCATCCTTTAAAAATCCAACTTGGCATTATTCTGTGATTTATTATAAAATGGGCACTACACTGTTGTTTTACCCCAAAACTAGTATGTAAAAATATATAAAATAATTTACACAATCCAATCCCAGTATAACTCAACAATTAACAATACTTTCTTTAACCATCGTAAAATCACGATTTTTCATAAATAAATTTTAATACAAATAAAATCAAAAACAAATATAAAAATTAGGTAATCGAACTCCTACCTTGATATGGTAGTAATACCAGGTCAATGATGCTCGAAAAATCCCCAACTAGTCACTCAGGTCCTTAAACGACAATTTATGGTTCTTAGTAAGTCTACTAGAAAAAGTGACTTTTCCACCAAAACTTCAAATATAGAAATAGAGATCACCACTAAATTCAGAGCACCCAAAAATGTTAGATAAGATATATGCTTTGTCAAAATCGGTTCCCGGTATGGGACCGACCCATGGCACGCAAAACGGTGCAATTTGTGCCATGAAATTTCAATTTTCGTTCCACAACGAAATATAATGATATTTTATATTAAAATTCTTGTCTTGAATTCACTGAGTCCAAATTCGAAATCAGAACTCAATTTCGAGGTCCCTAACATTAATTAAGCCCAAAAATCCGAGAATTACATAAATACCACCTTTTGAAAATAATTAGAAAAATGTCTCTTTTTTAACTACTATTTACCACACTTACCTTTACCCTTTTTACTTTTATCAACTGTAATTATTCATAATTTTTAACCCTCTTTCACCCCAGGTATTTACCTCGAGTAAATAAATCATTTAATCAAAATAATTACGTGAATATCACTTTTTATATAGTTGGTAAAAATGGTAAAAATGGTAAAAACTTACCGGAGATGAATTTTAATATAAAACCACTTGGAGTTGATCGGCGACGGCGAGATGGAGCTTCACTTTCGGAGGTGTTGAAAATGGAGGTCGGATGGCGCTCCGGTGACCGAAAAACCTCGCCGAAAGCAGAATTTTTGCAGAGCCGCTACTGCTTCGTTCAACGTCGAAACGAGGCAATACCGGTGTGTTGGATTCGTCTTCGAAAGCCCTTCGACGTGGGCTGGTGCATCGGCCAAGGCGGGCGGCGGTACGACGGCCGTAGGCGGTGGCAGATCCGTCGTTTTCTCTCTCTCTCAAGCCCCTATTTACTGGAAATTTGAACTTCTGAGGGGTTTTTAAAAAAAAAACTGGGCACTGTTGCAAATATTATAATATTCCAGATTTTTTATTATTTTAATCGAAAATTCAATATTTACAACTTTATTATTACTCTTAAAATGTCCAATTTGCCCTCGTGACTTTACAGATATTACAGTATTTATCTCCATAGTTGTATTTAGGTTCCTATATATGGAGTACAATCAGATATCTATACTAATATCCTGAAAGACTGCAGCCAACTATATACGATCACCGATGAATATATATCTAGATGATCGGATTAAACTTTAGAGAAACAAACTCATATATAGTAGTGTTCCCTCTGGCCTGTACGTGATGTTTAGCTTCCTTGATGAGTTGGACAATAGGAGCTAACTTATCCTTGTATAAGGGCTTGGTGAAGCATTCATTAAGACCAGCTTCAAGGAAAGTTTGTATCTCAGCACCCTCACTCGCGGTCACTCCCACAATCATGGTATCAACTCCCATAGCTCGCAGTTCCCGTGTAGCCTGTGCATGCACATATGTACATATATATATATTATACATTCAGTAATTAATTTGAAATGGATATATAAGAGCCAAATTACTTTTGGAAACTTACTATTTTATAAGGAAATATGCATGTGATGTGAATTGATCATATGTGCATTATATGATCCTATATTATGTGTAGTTAACTGCTTACATATGTACCTTGATCCCGTCCATGATAGGCATTTCCTTGTCCATGAGAATGAGATCAAAAGAAGCCCCCGAACGATGAAGATCGACGGCTTCCTGTCCATTCTCAGCAACTTGAGGTTCCAAACCTAAAGTTCTGACGATTGAACTGTGCATCAGTCGAATGAAACTGGCGTCATCCACAATCAGCACAGAAAGTTTCTTTTGACCATCATCACTAGGACCGGTAGTAGTACTTGACTTATTTTTCACATGAACATCATTAGTAGTAATAGTAGTACTATTAATACTTGACTTTTCTGCCTCTTCAACATGATAATCATCAGTTGATGAAGAGTTATTGCTCATTCCACCATCAGCAAAAGTAGTAGTAGTCTTTCTAATTTGATCAGTAGTCTCCAACTCATCACTCGTTACAACTGCTTTTCCTTTGACGTCACTTGCAGCTTCATTTCCAAGCACCATTTTTTTCACCTGGAGATTTTTCCTGTATGGCGGCACAAAAACATACTAAAACGTTATACAAATCATATAGTATTATGCAATCAAATTAGCTGGCCTAATTAAGGTACAAATTAACTAGATATATAGTTACAAAAACTAGCTACTTGAAACACTTCAACACTTCATTAGTTGGGGTAGTAAGTAGTATGATATTTTGCCTGAATTGATCATTGGGTCACATATATATATATATATATATATATATATATATATATATATATATATATCAGTGAAAAGGTCAAGTTTCATTATGTCTACATATCCACACCCATTTAAGAAGGCCTAGATATTGCTTGAGTGTGCTTATTGAAGCTAGAAAAGTGGACAAATCTGACCTCACTTAAAAAAGAGCTAGAAGCAATGAAAATTGTAATCCAGAAAATTGGATTTTTCCTAATGTAGGAGACACATTGAGAAGAAAATAAAATCTGAAAAAATCTTCCCTTATAAGAAGTTTCACAATCTTATTAATTTCAATATCTTACAATAGATACAGAATAAAATCTGAAGAAAGTTATGCCTGACAGTTGTAAGTAACACTAGATGCGAATGAAATCTAAAGAAAATTATGTCTAGTGACATCTTAACGTAAACGGTAGAATAAAATATGAAGAAAGCTTTGTTTAGTGACATTTGTGACTAACACAATCAATAATTAACAATTACATTCGAGCAAAAAACAAATAAAAATGAACAATTACATTAGTCGTGAGTATCTTAGTGTACTTCTCCATAATTTAAAATATAGTAAGTATATATGTTGCCAAGGCATAGTATATATAATTCTTTTAAGCATAGACATTCTCTATTATTAATTATTTAATTATGTATTTTAAAGCACTGCATGTTGCACATTTTAAAATAATTAGAAATTGGTACTTCTCGACTTCCAAGTTTCATTAACTAAAGAATATAATATGTTATGCCAAACCTTATTTAAAAATAGGGTTATCTTACTTTCAGTCCACGAAAAATAATCCCATTCTAGTCTTTCATTTTTAAAACGTCTCATATTTGGTCCGCTAACCATATATGTTTTTATCTCAATATATATGTTTCCTTAAATGCCACTTTTTGCTGCCTTGAATAAATTTTTTTTTCGGTTTCAGTTTTGGTCGATGCGTTGCTTATAACAAGCTTGTTGATCAATTTATCAATTAATGAGATATCATGAACGAAAATACAACACAAAAACGCATAATAAGGGGTACTTGAATGTTCACAGACAAACAAGATTAAAAAAACAAAACAATGCAGAATTACCTAATTTGAGACATTTTGAAAATCAAGACCAAACTGAGATTTAGCATTTAGAAACAACATAAGTTAGGACTCCTCTCCCAAGAAAAAAAAACAATTGATGATCTTTCTTTTGATCATCAATATGATATCACTACCACGGTTTCTATTTCAATGTTGATAATATATATATATATATATATATATAGATTATTTCTATCACGACTCAAAACCTGAGCCAGTGGCAGAAGTAGAATTTCACAAAGATGGGAAATTCATTGATTTATTTGAAAAGTGTCAAAAGTTCTAGTTTTATAAAACGGTCCATTTAAATAAAATAATTGGAATTTCATCCCGTAAACCACTCCCACAGTTCGTATACACCATTAAACATAGTCGAATAATTATTTAAAAATGTGAAATCAAATATAAATCCAAACATCACCACCATCCACAACGAAACTCAAATCCCAGAATGGCATATATAAGTTCTTAGATAAAATAGAAAGTAGTAATCTTGGTTCAATGCTAGCATAAAACCCAAACAATCCAAACACTACGACAACAAGCTTCTAGTATTACCAAGAAATGAACTACAGCCAAGATGACCTCTTACTCCTCTTGATCACCAAGATCACACCGGATACCACCTGAGGAAGAAGGTAGAGGGGTGAGCATAAAATGCCCAGTAGAAAAAACAATTACCCGGTTGAAAATATTTTAGTGATGGAGAATTCCTGCATGGTTAGTTTAGTCCAAAACATACATATATATATATATATAATCTAAATCGGAAAGCTATGTGTATATATATATAAAAGCAGTATAATCAAAACCATTAAATTCATATGCACATGACACAAATCAACCCATATCCATGAGCTCACATCCTCTCATCTGTGGAAACCCAAGATGATAGCACTAAGTATGCCTAACAGCCTGCCTGATACCTAATCCCATACCCAGAGGGGATACCTATGTGTCGCCTACCAAACCTGGAGGGGCAACCGAATTGCCTATGCCTACCAAATGGGGAGGTAATCAAAAGTAACAAAACTCCACGCGGAATTACAGACTCTACACCGATGGTAGGGCACGCAGCGCCACACTGTAAACCCACGATGCTAACACGGTGCTCATGTATGATCCTATGACACGTGCAATACAGAACTGAAGTGTGAAAATAATCATGCTCGGCTTTTTCAATAAAATCAGCATTCTAGGTTTTATAGGAAAACAGGCAGGATAACGGCCTTATTTTTAGTATACCCAAAATAACCTGTACTTAGAAAATTCCCAGTGCAATACAATATGTAAACATCACATAATCAATTCCCATCACAGATGTTCAAGAAAACAAAAAATCACATTTGTTCTCATATGTTGTAGAAAATAAGTTTTATTCGAAAACGATATTAAACAGGGGTAATTGAGTCCCTACCCTGCTCGAATAGTAATACCACGCTATTGAATCCTCAAGGTATCGTTGACGATCGCTCGGAGGGTCGGGGACCAATTCCAAGCCCTTGATCGTCCTCTTGCGAAAAACTAACTTCTCACTGGAGCTTCAATTCTACAAACGGATCTCTTCACTGAATTCTTAGCACCCAAAATAGCTAGGTTAGATATATAACTTATCCAATTTGGGTCCGGGCCCACACCGGACTGGTGGCACACAAATAAAGGTAAATCTCGACTGTCCGATTTCGATTTCTATGCCGGCCGCCAAACATAAGTAATATATATATCAAACTTCTCCATTTTCTAAGTACAATCCAAAAATGACAACAAAAACATAACTCAACGGCCATATCAAAAAGTCAACTCAAGCTCAAAATATTCCAAAAATGACAACTTTTGATTCGGGCATTATGGGGTTAAGATATATATACCTTGACAATCTTTGTGATGAAACGAATCCAATGAGCCTAGTTTGAGGTCGAACGGAGGTCGGAATCATTGCCGGCGGTCAAAAATCCTAAATCCAAAAATCCTAAATCGTCGCCGGCTCTGGCGGATCCTGGAGGTCAGTGGCGAGCTCAGCATGGTGCTGGTGAGGTCCGCCGGTGATTCCCGCTACTAGGCGACGGCGAGAAGCGGTGGTGGCACTTCCTTCGGTGGCCGGCCGAGAGAGAGAAAGAGAGAGAGAGAAAGGACCCACGTGAATGGGAATATATGGGACTGTGCAATTTTTCAAAAAATTACACTATAGTCCCCAGTTCCCAAATCTCTATCAATCATATCCCCCAAAAATTACAATTTAGTCCTTCTACACAAAACTTTTGCAAATTAATCCCTCCAATGTTATATCCAAAAAAATTGATAAAATGTCCAAATTACCCTCCCAAAATATGGGTTTTTACATTCTCCCCTCTTTAAAAGAATTTCGTCCCGAAATTCAAAATACAAGTCAAGGCTTGCATCACAATACAACTTATGACTGAAGGTTAAACAAATGAGGGTACTTCTCGTACATCTCCGTCTCGAGTTCCCAACTGTGCAGGCAGATTCAAGCGATATGCCACTGGCCCAATTCTCTCAGTGATCTCAAATGGGCCAATATACCTTGGAGTAAGCTTACCCTTAACCCCAAATCTTGTAACACCTCATCTTGGAGTCACTTTCAAGAATATAGAATCACCGATATCGAACTCTACTTCATGTCTCTTCAGGTCAGCATAACTCTTCTGGTGACTCTGAATCTCTTTGAGTTTTTCTTGGATATCCTTGATCTTCTCAGTAGTCTCTTCACTCAACTCAAGTCCAAGAGTAACACGCTCTTTGGGTTCAGCCCAACACAAAGGCGACCTACATGGCCTCCAATACAATACTTCATATGGAGCCATACCTATACTGGTTTTGTAACTGTTATTATAAGAAAATTCCACCAAAGGAAGATGATCATCCCAGTTCCTACCAAAATCCAGTATACAACAATGTAGCATGTCCTCAAGAATCTGAATGGTCCTTTCAGACTGACCATCTGACTCAGGATGGTGAGCCATACTAATATCCAACTGCGTACCCAACGCTTTCTGCAAGGCGCTCTCCAAAACTTAGAAGTGAACCTTGAATCTCTGTCGGAGACTATGCTTGAAGGCACACCATGCAAGCCTATGATGTTCTCCATATACAGTCTACTGAGCTTAGTAAGTGAGTAGTTCATCCGGATCGGTATAAAGTGAGCATTCTTCCTCAAGATCTTTGGCAAACAGGTCATAAAATCCATCGTAATCTTGTCCCACTTCCATTCCAGAATTAGCAACGGCTGAAGTAATCCAGCTATCCTCTGGTGTTCAGCCTTGACCTGCTGACAAGTCAAACACTTAGCTATAAAGGTAGCTATATCCTTCTTCATCCCTTTCCACCAATACTGTATCTTCAAGTCTCGGTACATCTTGGTACTACCTGGATGTACTTTGAATCTTGATTTGTAAGTCTCTATTAGAATGGTTTCTCAAAGATTAGTGTCATTAGCTACAGCCAACTTCCCACTGCAAAGCAAAAATCCTTCTCTGTTAGTGCTCCAACCATCTAATGGTTCACCATTCTGAAGCCGGTTCTAGATTCTCCTCAACTCCCTGTCTTGCCACTAACTCTATTGGACAGTCTAGAGAAGCGAAGGTGAAATCATAATATTGCTCAGGTAAGCAACCCCTTCATTCTCAAAGTACTGCAAGTTGTAGTCACCAATCACAACTGAGTTCCTCTATTCTTCAATCACCAGTGCAACTAGTGCACCATGAGGCTTCCTACTCAGTGCATCAATTATAACATTAGCGTTACCAGGATGATACTGTAGGTCAAAGTCATAGTCCTCCATATACCCAACCCATCGTTGTTGTCTCAAGTTCAGATCCTTCTGGGTAAAGAGGTACTTCAAACTCTTATGATCAGAGATATGTTGAACTTCACACCATACAAGTAACATCGCCAAATCTTTAAGGCAAAGATCACTACCGCAAGCTCCAGATTATGGGTGGGATAGTTCCTCTCATGTGGCTTCAACTGATGAGAAGTATAAGCCACAACTTGACCATTCTGCATTAAGACACATCCCAAACCTGTCTTCGAAGTATTGGTATACACCACATAAGGCTCGTTACTATTTGGAATAGTAAGAACTAGTATGGTGGTCAAGCTCTGCCTTAACCTAACAAAAGCTTCTTTATTTTCGTGATCCCAAACAAACTTGACATCTTTCCTGGTCAACTTCGTCAAAGGCAAAGCAATTCTCGACAAATCTTGCAGAAAATGGCGGTAATAGCCTGCCAAACTGAGGAAACTACATACCTCTGCCACATTTCTCGGCCTTTCCCACTCCAGAACAGCTTCTATCTTAGCAGGATCGACTGAAATACCTCCATAGGAAATCACATGCCCCAAGAACTTCACTTCTGACATCTAAAAGTCACACATCGATTTCTTGGCGTACAACCAATTATCTCTCAAGGTCTTAATTACTATCCCCAGATGTTCGGCATGCTCTTCTCGAGTCTTAGAATGCATCATGATGTCATCGATGAACACAACCACAAAATGGTCCAAAAGCGGCCTGAAAACCCGATTCATGAGATCCATAAATGCTGCAGGAGAATTCGTCAAATCAAATGACATCACCAGAAACTCAAAATGGCCATATCGAGTTCTGAATGCTGTCTTAGGTATATCATCCTCCCTTATCTTCAACTGATGATAACCGGATCTTAAATCAATCTTGGAGAAGAACCTTGAACCACCGAGTTGATCAAACAACTCATCTATCCTTGGCAAAGGATACTTGTTCTTCACTATCAACTGATTCAATTTCCAGTAATCCACACAAAGTCTCAACGAACCATCAGCTTCTTCGTAAACAAAACAAGAGCACCCCAAGGAAAAGTGCTATTGCGAATGAAGCCTTTGGAAAGCAGATCGTCTAACTGTTCTCTCAATTCTTCCATCTCAGTAGAGCCATGCGATAGGCTGGAATAGAAACTGGCTGAGCTCTAGGAACTAGTTTAATACAAAACTCGATCTCCCTATCTGGTGGTAACCCCAGTAAGTCTTCAGGAAACACCTCTGAATACTCACTCACCACCAGAATCCGCATGTCTTGATCATCTATCCTCACTATGCCATCCATGGCAAACAAGTTCCCATAACACTCGAGTTTCTTCCTTCCACCCATGCACACTTTCAGAATAGGACTAGGCTTTAACGAACTCATCCTAGCTTGATAGACAATAGGTTACCCATCACTAGGAAAAAGAGTCACCCGCTTCTTATGACAGTCTATAATGGCTCGATACTTCAACAAGCAATCTATACCGAGTATCACGTCATACTGTCCCATCAATAATACCACCAAATCAGCAAGAAACTTCCTATCACCGACCACAACCCGACAAGACTTACACACACTAGACACATCGGTACTCCTCCCAAAGGTGTACCCAATATCAATACATAATCCAAATCAGAAAATTCCAACCCCAATAGTTGAGCAAACAACAAAGATATGGATGAATAGGATGTACCAATATCAAACAAAACTTTTGCCCAAGAGTGTGAAAGAATGATCATACCGTCAATAACACCTCCATCGGTGCGATCCTTAATGTCGTCTACCACAGTAAAAGCATAGGCTTGGTCAGTCACCTTTCCTTTCCCCTTGTTGCTTCTTCCCTGGCCTGGACGGCTACTGCTGGATCAAGGACCACTACTATCATATTCGTGCCCATCCTGACTCCCTGAAGCCTGAGGAGTCGGAAAATTCTTAGAAAAACCCTGAGGGCGGTACTGATGCAGATAAGACTGAAGGGAAGTAAAAGCATGCGAAGCGCCCAGTGACTGTTGCGGCCTTGCTTGAGTATTCTGATAAGAAATAGAACTTGACTGGCTCCTTTCGGTCCTCCCTGAGAAAAAGGATATTTCTGCAAACGGTTGGGACACTTCTTTTTCTGATGTCCCTGCTGGCCACAAACGAAATATCCTCCATACGGACTGCCTCTGCCACCCCCTGGAGAACTACTGTTATTCGAGCTCCCACTGTTCAAAGTATCCTGGGCTGACCACTACCCTTGGTTCCTTCTGGTGGCTTTCCTGTCATTACCTCTCTGCTGGTTCCTACTGGAATCCAATCCTTCTTCAATGGCCTCTGCCCTCTGGGTAGCCATTGCAATCTTAGGAAGAGTATAGAAAGTCTGAGTACCAATTCTGTTGAAAATGTTCCGATTCAGATGACTCCTAAACTAGGCAACTCGATACTTCTCACTCGTATCCGGTCCAAGAGCAACACTTTTCAATTCAGTGAATTCTATCAGGTACTCATTCACCGTTCTATTACCTTGAATCAAAGTCTTAAACCGGTTCACAACTTCATCCTGTTGATCCTTGTTGGCATACTAGGTTTTGAAAATCCGCTCAAAATCTTTCCAAGTCAGACCCATTACATCTTATATCCGTTCCACGGTCTCCTACCAACGAATGGCACTCCCCGTCAAACGGGTAATAGCAAACACAGCCAAAACTCAACCAGAGTACCAAGGGCCCGAAAGTGCCTCTCCATCTCATGCAACCAAGCAATTGCTATAAGAGCTTCTGGTCTCCTATCAAAATGTCCTGGCTAGAGATGCATGAACCGTTGGAGAAGATCAGCCTGATCCAACTGATGTTCCCTCGGAGCTGGAGGTTGATAGTCTGGATTGCTCATCTGGACGAATGTCTGCTGCATTGCCTCGATCAGATGAGTGAAATCTGGATGAGGAGGTTCGGTACCCGGCTGGTGCCTCGGTACAATATGTCAAACTGTTAATACGATAATGATGAATGATTGTCATAAAATCAACTTCAATCTAGTTTAATAGTGATACGTCCGAGCTGTTAAACTCAAAGCTCGGATACCAAAAATATCTATCACAACCTAAAACCCGGGCCAGTGGCAGAAAGGGAATTTCACAAAGATGGGAAATTCATTGATTTGTTTGAAAAGTGTCAAAAGTTCTAGTTTTATAAAACAATCTGTTTAAATAAAATAATTAGAATTTCATCCTGTGAACTACTCCCACAGTTCGTATACACCATTAAATATAGATCGAATAATTATTTAAAAACGTGAAATCAAATATAAATCCAAGCATCACCATCATCCACAACGAAACTCAAATCCCATAATGATATACATAAGTTCTCAGACAAAATAGAAAGTAGTAATCCTGGTTCAATACTACCACAAAACCCAAACAATCCAAACACCATGACAACAAGCTTCTAGTATTACCAAGAAATAAACTACAGTCAAGATAACATCTTACTCCTCTTAATCACCAAGATCGTACTGAATACCACCTGAGGAATAAGGTAGCAGGTGAGTATAAAATGTCCAGCAGGAAAAATAATTATCCGGTCGAAAACATTTTAGTGATGGAGAATTCCTGCATGGTTAGTTTAGTCCAAAACATACATATATATATAATTCAAACCGAAAATATATATATATATATATATATATATATAAGCAATATAATCAAAACCATTCAATTCATATGCACATGACACAAATCAACCCATACCCATGAGCTCACATCTTCTCATCTGTGGAAACCCAGGACGATGGCACTGAGTATGCCTAACAGTCTGCCTGACACCTAAGCTCATATCCGGAGGGGACACCCGTGTGTCGCCTACCAAACCTGGAGGGCCAACCGAATTGCCTACATCTATCCAATGGGGAGGTAATCAGAAGTAACAAAACTCCGCGCAGGTTTACTGACTCTACACCAACGGTAGGATACACAGCGCCACGCTGTAAACCAACGATGTTAATACAGTGCTCATGTATGATCCTATGACACGTGCAATACAGAACTGAAGTGTGAAAATAATCATGCTCGAATTTTTCAATAAAATCAGCATACTAGGTTTTATAGGAAAACGGGCAGTATAACGGCCCTATTTTTAATATACCCAAAATAACCTGCACTCAGAAAATTCCCAGAGCAATACGATATGCATACATCATACAATCAATTCCCATCACAGATGTTCAGGAAAACCAAAAATCACATTTGTTCTCATATGTTGCAGAAAATAAGTTTTATTCGAAAACGATATAAAATAGGGGTAATTGAGTCCCTACCTCGCTCGAATAGCGTGGTAGCAATACCATGCTATTGAATCCTCAAAGTGTTATTGACGATCGTCTGAAGGGTCGGGGACTAATTCCAAGCCCTCGATCATCTTCTTGCGAAAAACCAACTTCTCAACGGAGCTTCAATTCCACAAGCGGACCTCTTCATTGAATTCTTAGTACCCAAAATAGCTAGGTTAGACATATAACTTGTCCAATTCAGGTTCGAGCCTACACCGAGCTGGTGGCATGCAAATCGAGGTAAATCTTAGCCGTCCGATTTCGATTTCCATGCCGGTCACCAAACATAGGCAATATAGATATCAAATTTTCCCATTTTCTGAGTACAATCCAAAAATGACCACAAAAACACAATCCAACGTCTGGATTAAAAAGTCAAACTTAAACTCAAAATATCAAAAAATGGCAACTTTTGATTCGAGCATTATGGGATTAAGATATATATATATATATATAAAAATATATATATATATACGTTGACAATTCTTGCGACGAGTCGAATCCAACGAGTCCAGTTTGAGGTCTAATGGAGGTCGGAATCGTCGGCAGCGGCCAAAAATCCGAAATGCCCACTTTGTCTTCTCCGGCTCCAGTGGGCTTCTTCGACAGCTGCAACTACTTGGCGTCGACTCAATGTGGCATAAGGGAGCTTCGCCGTTGGGCTACATGGGTGGACGACGTCCGGGAGGTGAGCTGTTGCGGTGGCCCTCTTTTGGCCGAGAGAGAGAGAGAAGAGAGAGAGGGAAATGACAGGGCACGTGGCTCTATTTTATGGGGCAGTGTAATTTTTCAAAAATTACACATAAGTCCCCACATTTTCAAATCTCTATCAATTTTGTCCTCTAAAAATTGTAATTTAGTCCTTCTGCACAAAACTTTTACAAATTAATCCCCTCAATATTATATCCAAAAAATGGTAAAATATCCAAATTACTCTCCCAAAAATCTGGGTTTTTACAATTATAAGCTAACGAAAAAGTTTTTTCAGTCACCCAAATAAGAAACTTAGATTGGATTGAATTTGGTTACAGAGTTCCATCGTCACTCAACAATATCCTCAATTTGGAGTATTTATGACACCAAAATAAAATTATTTTGTGATTGGTTGTAATTTTCGGATTTGGTAATTAGGTTAGGTTAAAAAATTAGATGAGTTCAGGTACATGATGGATATTACATAATACAATATGTAGACACACAAATTTATATGTACACATTCAAATTTAATCCTGACGTGGAAAAGTCCTTCTTTCCCTATTGATGATCTAATTTTCTAATATATATGCTCATCAATCTTTGAGTGTTACAGAGAGAGTGCTGTAATGCCTAAGATTCTCACATGCATAATAAGCCAATAATAAACATGTTCATATTGCATAATAGACATATCAAGTGACTAGAATCAACTTTACAGTAAATTTCTCATTCTTTATTTTTAAATGCTTTCAATATGTGTTATTGTACTAATATTTGTCGAAGTGTTCCCATGCAGTGTAAAAGCTCAATACCCTCAGAGAGAGAGAGAGCTAAGTATGTGAGAAGAACAAAGAATATATATTCATGAATACAATACAATGTGCTCATGCATTAAAATCAAGTTTGATGATAACTAGGTAAAATAGTAGTTTTTCGGTAAAGTGAATTTTCACGCTTTTTTGAGCCAAATTCATTGTACGTTTAACACATCATAGCTTTAACTCAATGTATAGGACTCACTTATAGTATTTTATTTGTCGGCCTAGGTAAGCACGAGGTGGCAGTCATTGAACTGAACTATGTTTAATTACACTAAGCTAGTTTAGGTTCGGCTTAATCGCGTAATGTTAATTTTGTGTGTTCTATTAATTAGACATTGATACTATATTTGCATTATTAATTGGAGTCAAATTGACTTATTTTTATGTTTAATGATTGGTTATGAGTGTGAAATACCGAAAATACTCCTTAGAATTTAAGTTATGCCATTCTTAGCCTTTAAGTATTGATTTTTGACCAAATCTGGTCATTTCCTTCCTCTTTCTCTCCAGCCATGACTTGAACTACTCCAGCCACTTTCTATACTTCTATCAGCTCCCCTTAACCATTTCCAAAAGTTTCCAAGTGGTATAACTCAATTTGGAGCTCAAGAAAGTAAGATAGGTCCAAACTAGTCAAGGTAATTCTACTAGTTCTTCTTCCTAGGTTTTGTGTTGTTATTTCAATTCTCCACTTAATACTACTTAAGTAATGTTTCCTCTAGGTTCTTTTGAGTCCTAAGATCAATTTCAAAGCCTTAGAAATCAGTTTTATAGAAGTAGAAAGCAAGAGCTTCAACAAAAGTTCAAACTAGTTAAGGTGAGTTTTTTTTTGTGGAATTTAGAATCGGTAATTTATTTCCATTGCTTTAGCTCTTTAATTAAAGAATTTATTTGATGAATTAAGATCTAAGAATACCTTATATATGGCTGGAAAAACAGAATTTAAGTAGAAGATTAAAGTTAGTCTTAAAGCCCCAAAGTTTGCTACTTGTGGATTCAAGTGTTCCATTGTTAGAATAAGCTCCCCATACTTGTAATCTGATTTTATAAAATTGAAATGTATATTTTCAATATCCCATGATGTAAATATATTTGTTTTGTTGTTGTTTGTGACAATAGAAAAGTGTAAAAGTGGTTTTAAACTTTGTTTAAAACGAAAGGAATTCAAGTATACCTAAATTGCTCTAAATGATCCTCTTTGAGTTATATATGTGGGAATTGGCTTGTTGATTGTTATTATAGGTCTTAAACCATGATTTTAATCATATGGAGATATCCTAAAAATAAGGGAGGTGCTGTCCAAATATTTCTAGTCCAAATGGTACCATTAAGAAGCAAATGGACTAGTTTTTATGAAAGTAGATGACATTTTGGTTCATTTTGTGATTAGGGTTCCTTTTTGTGTAAAAGTTATGATTCGGTCTTGTACTTATTTCTTTAAATATTTTATATTATAGTGATAATGTTAGTAATAAAATTGACATCAGGTCTTCCACACACCTTGCCACAGAAGATACTGACCCTTTCCACTATCTTTTCTACCGGACACAAAGTAAGTAAAGACTTACAACTGCGTCACAAGAATTACATGGAAGATGTCAGTATGTGAAATTTACTTATTCTTGAAAGTTACAAAATGGCATATGCATGGCACGTCTTGCATGCAAATTGAGAATTTCATTACAGAATATTTAAAAGTGAGTACCGTTGTACCAATTTTACAATATAAGTTTTAATGGCAATTGCTAGTCTGTCGGAGCTGGGTAGGTAAGTCTGCCGATGCAGACTCTCCCGTTGAAGTGGACTTGTGGATCTTATGATGTGTCTCGTTGAAACGTGATAATATTAGTACGGTGTGGGATGCCCTTTGATGAGGGAAGGAGTTTTCAAAAACCTCACACGACGGTCACACCCTATTTTTACTCTTGGCCAGAGTTTCCGCCCAATATTATCACAGCCTATCGACTTACGGGACTAGCAATGTACTAAGGGGCTCAACTATGAATAAGTTTTAAGGAAAATACATGGACTAAAATATTTAAGAAAGAAAAGGGTATAATAGGAACTTTACAAGATTTTAAAGCATACATAAGCATGCATAGTTTTTACTTACTGAGATTTAGCTCATTTTAGTCTTGTGATGCAGATGAGGAGGCACATTTTGGTGTTGACTAGCTGGTTGTCTGGCTTGCCTTTTATCGTCGTAATCATACAAATGTGGACGAGCTTGACTTGTGGGCAATGTTTTTGAATTACGATATTTTGGGTGTAATGTAAATACTACTATTGATGGCAAAATAGACTGTTGAAAACTTCTTTTGATTATATATTTTGTAAAGACACTTTTAACAAGAAATGACATACAGTTGCTTTGTTTAAAGGTTTTAGAAAGTTCAAATTCGCCCGCCTTTTTATAATCATAAAGATATGTTTAAGAAAGAGTAATACTTCCTAGTTGGACCGACATAGTCCTATGGTTAAGGTAGGGGGTGCTACAAGTGCAGTTACTGATGTGTTGCTAATGTGTAGTTGACTCAGCAGTTCGTTAGAGTTAGCTAATTAGTTAAGCTATTTATTAATTAGCTGTTAGAAGATTGTTATAACAATTAGAAGCTTCTAATGGAAGTTTAAGCTTGTAATATGATTATAAATAAGTTGCTTCAAACGAATCAACTTTGGAATGGAATGGAGATACTAAAACAAATACATATTTTTATTTGGTCGTGTTTTTAGCAAAAAAAATTGTGATTCTATTAGAATCATAATTATATTAAATAGTAAAATCATTATTCCACTATATCACCAATAGAATTAGAATTTCATTATTTTATAAAAATTTTAATACCTAATTTTTCTTAATTTGTTTTTTCAAAACATCTAAAAATAAGGACATTTTTGTCAATAGAATATTTTTTCCATTCAATTCTAAGATCCTTTCAAGTTTTAACCAAATAATGGATTATTATTCTTATTTATTTTTCAATTCCATTCTATTACGATTCCTATTATTATTCTAATTCCATTCTACAGCCCAAACATCACCTAAGAGGTTATTTGGTAGAAGATAATCTACGTTTTCAAATTAATGAGAATGTTGAAAATTATGATATGAATGTGTGATATTCAGAATAATTGTATTTAGTTGTATATAGTAATCTTGTTTATGATTCATGAAATATTAAATGACTGTATTTGACTGTATATGAGAATGTATCTAAATTAAACTTAAAAAATAATTATAAAATTAAATTACTTATAAAATAATAAAATTTATTGGTATAAAATAAAATAATTTACTATGATTTTGATTTTTGGGATGTATTTTTTGTTTCATTTTTTAGGATGAATTTTGGACAGAGTCGTGTCTAAAATCTACATATTCGGTAAGATTTAATTCCAATTATTTTAATGAAAATAAATTAAAATAATAAAAAATAACAAACATAGGCTATTGTTTTTGGGATCTTATCTCTTTATTTATTTGATTTATTAGTTAACCATTTTGACGCACAAATCACACAAATCACGTCATAATTTTTCTAAATTTATTGTTAGACAAAACCTCCGTAACAATCGGTCACGTCGTTCGTTGCAACAGGTCCAGTGAAATCTGGACCACACTTGAACAATTGTTCTCCACCAAGTCGAAAGCTCGTAGTCTTCAACTTCGTCTTCTTCTTCAGAGCACGCAAGAAAGGCTCTTCCTCCATTGATGAATACATTCTCAAGATGCGTGGTCTTGCCGATAGTCATTTGGCTGCTGGTCAACCTATCTCTGACGAGGAGCTGGTTCTTTACATTTTGGGTGGACTAGGCTCTGAGACTATGGAGCCGTTGTTGTGAATCTCACATCGAGGCAGGATTCGATCTCTCTGCAAGAAGTACAATTCCTTCTTCAGAATCAAGAGATGCGTCTCGAGCATCTTCTCAGCACCACTTCTGTTGATCTGTCCTCACCTCACCTTCGGTTAATTTCATTAAAATGGTGGTCCTGGTCAATATTCTCGTGGTCCAGCCAACTATCGTGGTCGTGGCAGGGGAATGCGTGGTG
This sequence comes from Parasponia andersonii, assembly GCA_002914805.1. Lineage (NCBI taxonomy): Eukaryota > Viridiplantae > Streptophyta > Magnoliopsida > Rosales > Cannabaceae > Trema > Trema andersonii. The sequence continues at coordinate 267,847 of JXTB01000320.1, read as the reverse complement.
GCAGAGGCAATAAACCTGTTTGTCAGGTCTGTGGCAAAGCAGGCCACATTGCACTCAAGTGCTACCATCGCTTTGACTTGAGTTTTCAAGGTGATTCAAGCTCCAGCTCCACTCTGCAAGCAAATCAGGCTAATCAAGCCTTTGTTGCAACCAACACTGCTGTCAATGATGGTGCTTGGTACATGGACAGTGGTGCTACGAATCATGTCACTGCTGATTTGAGCAATTTGGTTCTTCAAGCTGACTACAAAGGAAAACAGAAGTTTACTGTGGGTAATGGCTCTCAATTATCAATTTCTCATTTTGGCTCTTCACAAATTTTAACTTCAAAAGCTTTACACCTGAATAATATTCTACACGTACCTGAGATTACTTGCTCAAGCTGGAATGCCATTTGAGGTTTGGTTAGATGCTTTTGTCTCTGCTATTTTTCTCATTAATAGGCTGCCTACTGATGTTTTAAGTGGAAAATCTCCATTTGAAGTTTGATTTGCTCACAAACCAGATTATACTTTTCTCAAGTTGTTTAGGTGTGCTTGTTTCCCTTTTCTTAGGCCTTATAACAAACATAAATTTGATTTCAGAACTTCTAAGTGCTTATTTCTTGGGTACAGTCCACACCATAAAGGTTATAGGTGCCTTCATCCTTCTGGTCGTGTTTACATTGCCAAAAGTGTGTCTTTTAATGAATCTGATTTTCCATATCTTTCCTTATTCCAAAAGTCATCTGTTCCTCCATTATCTTTTGCTCATCAGTTTTCCATTCAACCTTTTGTTTTTCCTGAGTTAGCTCCTTCTTTTTCTTCGGTTGGTACATCAATGTCCTCTCCATCTGTGCCTGCAGCAGAGTCTTCCAGTGAAACATCCGTTTTTCCTGAACCTGAGCAAGTTCCTGCAGTTGCTGATGCTCTATCTGTTCCTCCATCACTACCTGATGCTACACATAATGCTAAACCTTTGATCCCACCATATGCTACTTCCTTTCATCCTATGGTCACTCGGTCCAAGAATGGCATTCACAAGCCCAAGTTGCTTCTTGTTTCTTCTCCATCTTCCTATGATGTCACACAGGAGCCTACTTCAGTTCAACAGGCTCTTAGTATTCCACGGTGGCATCAAGCTACGGAGACAGAATATAAAGCTCTTCAGACCAATAATACCTGGTCTCTAGTTCCAGCCACAAGTGACATGAATATTGTGCAAAACAGATGGGTCTTTCGTACTAAATTTAAACCAGATGGCATGTTGATCGTTTCAAGGCACGGCTGGTTGCCAAAGGATTTCAGCAAACACCAGGTCTTGATTTCTTTGAAACATACAGTCCAGTTGTGAAGGCTTCCACTATTCAAGTAGTTTTCACTCTAGCTGTCACGTTTGGCTGGGATATTCAACAAATTGACATTAACAATGCCTTTTTGAATGGTGAGTTACAAGAGACTGTGTTCATGCATCAACCAGCAGGTTTTGTTGATCCAAGTAAACCCACATATGTCTGTAAGTTTAAGAAGGCACTGTATGGCCTTAAGCAAGCTCCCCGTGCTTGGTTTGACACTTTGAAGAATGCTCTCACTCAATGGGGCTTTGTTAATTCTATCTCAGATTCTTCTTTGTTTTATTGCAAAGTTAATGGTGATCTTATATTGTTGCTGAAAAGAAAAGAAATATACAGAAGAAATAATATAAATTTTATTGAAATAGGCTGCAGAACAACATTAGATGAATACTGAAGGAAATATATATACATAGTTTATTATTACTGTTACTAAGAATTAGCTAGATAAATCTACTATAATCGAGCATCGTCAATCATAATAAAGAGAATTATGATTATCAATAAATCTATAATATTCAAGATTATTCTTGTCTTGATATTTTCCTTTTAAGTTTGATCTTTTTCCTTTATGTTTGCTGAATTCAAATTTTGATTTGAATTCATATTCCTTCCGTTTACATCCCCCCTCAAACTTGGTTGAGGAAGAGTCCATAGGCCAAGTTTGACACACAATTCTTAGAATGGTGTTTTAGATAAAGGTTTTGTAAAGATATCCGCTAATTGATCCTTCGAACTGACAAATATAGTGATTAATTGTCCTTGAGCAACTTTCTCACGTACAAAGTGATAGTCAATCTCTATATGCTTGGTGCGAGCATGGAAGACTGGATTGATGGTGAGATGAAGAGCAGAAATATTGTCATTGAACAATGTAGATGTCTGAGAAATATTGAACCCGATATCTTTGAGAAGATAGGTAATCCATGTGATCTCTGCAGCTGCTGAAGCAAGAGCTCGGTACTCAACTTCAATACTGGACCTTGCAACTGTTGGTTGCTTCTTTGCATACCATGAGATGCAGTTAGATCCTAGAAAGGTACAAAAGCCAGTGGTAGATCTTCTTGTTAAAGCACACCCTCCCCAATCAGAGTCTACAAATGCATAGAGATTAGAAATTGGATAAGAAAATAATCGAATACCATAATTAAGAGTGCCTTGCACATATTGTAGAATTCTTTTGACAAGCTGAAAATGATGATTAGTAGGCCGATGCATGTGTTGGCAAACAAAGTTAACAGTAAAGCTAAGATCAGGACGTGTAAAAGTTAAGTATTGTAATCCCCCTGCAATACTTCTATAGAATGTGGGATCAGGAAATAAATTAATGTCTGTGGAGTGAGTGTGTGGAACTATTAGTGTGGAGAGTGGTTTACTAGTATGTATTTTGGCACGGTGGAGAAGATCAATAGCATATTTCTTCTGATTTAAAATAAGACCATGAGAAAACTTAGCCACTTCAACACCTAAGAAATAATGAAGGTAGCCCAGATCTTTGATGGCAAACTCTTTCCCAAGAGTATTGATAAATTGTGTGATGAGATTAGGATTACTCCCTGTGAGAATCATATCATCTACGTATACAAGTAGTAGTAAAATTTCATATTTTTCCTAAAAAATAAATAAGGAAGAATCGGTCATGCTACACACAAAATCATAGACTAAAAGAAACATGCTAAATCAATCAAACCAAGCTCTTGGAGCTTGTTTTAATCCATAGAGATTTTTGCTAATTTGCAAACATATGATGGTTTAGTTTGATCAATGAAACCAGGAGATTAGTCCATAAAGATAGGTTTATTTAATTTTCCATACAGAAATGCATTTTTAACATCCAATTGTCTAATATCCCACTTATGGGATAAGGCAATTGTCAAGATTATTCTAATAGTTGCTGGTTTTACAACTGGAGAAAAAGTTTCAAGAAAATCAACACCAGGGATTTGGTTAAATCCTTTGGCCACTAATCGAGCTTTTAATCTTTCTAATGATCCATCTAGCTTGAGTTTAGTTTTATATACCCACCTGCATCTAATGGCATTCATATCATTGGTTCTTGGTACTAAGTTCCAAGTGCAATTATGATTCAATGCATCAAGTTTCTCGTGCATTGCCTGTAGCCAGCCTGGGTGTTGAAGGGCATCTTTGATAGCTGGGTGTTGAAGGGCATCTTTGATAGCTTTGGTTCAGCAGGGATATTATAACTAAGTAAAGCATATTTTGTAGAAGTATACCTGGTATTTGGCTTATGGATCCCAACTTTAGCTCAGGTTGTCATACCACGGACTGGAGTCTGGATACTTACAGGAGTTGATTCAATAGTTTCAACATCTGTGTTTGATGCCTCTTGTTCTATTGTTTCATGTGCATTTCCTATGTGGACTTCAATTTCAACCTGTGTAAGTTGATCATGATGATCTTCATTGTTTATTGGTATTTGGACTGTAGGTTCAGCATGATTGCCATCTCCGTTGCTAGTTTCTAGTGCTGAATCAACCATAATGGGTGGTGAGATGGCCTTATTTGTATTTTGGGCATTTTTTGTAGTATCCAAGTTCTGAATTCCTGCAGTACACTCACTAAAATTTATTAAATTCATGCTTTTATCACAGCTACTATAAAGTGTGCCTGGTTGTTTAAAAAGAAGAGTCTTTTCATCAAAGATCACATCTCTAGATAGGTATACTTTTCCAGTTGATGGATAGAAACATCTATAACCTTTATAAAATTCACTATATCCTAGAAATACACATGGAAGAGATTTTTGGATCAAACTTATTTTGAGCAATCCTTTTTAAGTACGAAAAACACCTTGAACCAAAAATTCTAAGGGAAGAGTAATCATGTTGTTTACCTGTGAGCTGCTCAATTGGACTTTTCATATCTAAGACACTTGAAGGCAAACAATTTATTAACCATAGCAGTGCCAAAGGCCTCTACTCAAAAACATTTTGGTACTCCAGCATGAAACAACATGGTCAAGCCCAATTCAGTAATATTTTTATGCTTTCTCTCAGCTACTCTATTTTGTTGAGAGGCTCCCGGGCATGATTTTTGATACTTTATTCCATTATTAAACAAATAATCTAAAAAATCATTATCACTAAATTCACCACCACTATCAGATTGAAAATTTTTTATATTTTTATCAAACTGATTTTTTAAAAACTTGTGAAAGGAAATAAAACATGATAAAAAATCAGATTTTTTTCTGAGAGGAAAGAACCAAGTAAATCAAGTGCATTCATTAACAAAAATAACATAATACTTAAATTTTTGGAAAGAACCAACTGGGGTAGGTTCCCATAAGTCACAATGAATTTTAGAGATGGGTTTTGAACAATAATCATCAATATTAAGAAAAGGAAGTCTACAAGATTTGCCTAACTGACAACTCTCACATAATTTATTCTTGCTATCATGATCATTAACAGAAATAAGCTTTTTATTTTTTAGAAAAAGAACTATCTTTATACGTGGATGACCGAGTCTTTAATACCATATAGTGTCACTGGCTGTTCGAAATCTTGTAGATTAAAAAGCCACTTTCTGGTTTTGTTCCAAAGCATAAAGACCACCATTCCTAGTTCCAGTTGTTATCACCTTACTTGATTCCCTGTCCTTAATCACAAAATTATTTGCAGTAAATTCAGATAAATAAGGTAGGTCAGTAGTCAACTGACTTACAGAAAGAAGATTTTTTTTTATATCAGGTACAACCAAAACATTGTCAAGTTTGACAATATTTTTTTCAGTATACAAGAGAGTGTTCCCTATATGTGTGATCGAAAATTTATGTCCATTTCCAACCATGATTTTGTCTTTTCCGAAATAAGGTTTGCAATTAAACAACTTACCTTCATCATGAGTCATGCGTTGTGTAGCTCCTATGTCAGGAAACCAAGCATCATTCTGATTGTCTATGACCTTCATAGCAGCAAGAGCTTGGGCTGCATTATCAGGTTGATAACCTTGATTGAATCTGTGCCAACAGTTTAAAGCAGAGTGTCGAGGTTTCCCATAAATTTGACACGTTACTTTAGTCTTGATTCGTTCTTTTTGATAAGAACTTTGATTGTTGTTCCTCACTTATTGAGATGAATTTTGAGATTTTTGTCCCATTTGTGAGAATCCCCTGCCTTTTGAGTTGAAAGAATTTGGCCTTGTCTATTATTCGTAAATGATTTGCCACTATTATTCTTGTTTTGAGCAAGAAAGGCAGCATGCTCATCAATAGAGATAATAGGATTATGCAAAGATTTCATGTTTTCGTAGCTTTGAAGCAATTGAATAGTATCATTATATAATGGTACAGGCGGTTTCAACATAGAGATAATAAAAGAGTCATAGTCATTACCTAAACCTTTTAGAAGACTGAAGACTTTCTGTTGATCCTCCATTGGTCGCCCTATTACTTCAAGTTCATCAAAACTCTTACATATTCATTAAGAGTCTTGAAGTTTTTTTTGTTGTGCAATTGCATCCTTTACGTTAGGTAAAACTCCCTATCTCTGGAGCTTCGAGCAAAGTGATCTGCAAGGGCTTTTTAGACATCTGCTGATGTTTCTAAGCCAACAGCAAGTCCCAAAACTTCTACTGAAAGAGTCTCGATAATCCAGCCACGAAGAAGTCGATCCGACCTCTTCCACGAGATGTATTCTGGGTTCATCACAAACTCTTTTGCAGCTGCAGTTCCTTCACTCCCTGCAGTCAATTGTGAACAAACTCATCAGGTTTAGGATAAGTTCTATCCAAAAACCCCCACATATCTTGACTTTCTATAAGCCCACTGATTTGTGTTTTCCATGTCAAATAATTTTTTTGAGTAAGTTTTAGGGAAACAAAATTCCCTATGTTCAAGGTAGATGGATATTGGTATTGCATAATTGCTGCAGTATTCAAAGAAGCCATGACTGAATAAAAAAAGATTTAATTTGCTAGGAATTTTGGCTCTGATACCATAAAAAGAAAAGAAATATACAGAATAAATAATATAAATTTTATTGAAATAGGCTGCAGAACAACATTAGATGAATATTGTAGGAAATATATATACATAGTTTATTATTACCGTTACTAAGAATTAGCTAGACAAATCTACTATAATCAAGCATCGTCAATCATAATAAAGAGAATTATGATTGTCAATAAATCTAGAATATTCAAGATTATTCTTGTCTTGATATTTTCGTTTTTAAGTTTGATCTTTTTCCTTTATGTTTGCTGAATTCAAATTTTGATTTGAATTCATATTCCTTCCGTTTACGGTTGCTGGTCTACGTTGATGATATACTCATCACTGGGGCAAATTCTGATGCTGTCAAAAAGGTTATTGATGATTTGCATAGGCAGTTTGCTTTGAAAACACTTGGTTCAGTAAAGTACATTCTTGGTTTTGAAGCTTTTAGAAATAGTAATGGTTTGTTTCTCACTCAAACTAAGTATGTGTTGGATTTATTGCCCAAGACCAATATGCTCAATGCCAAGCCGTGTTCAACTCCTATGGCTTTTGGTAATAAATTAGCTCTTGGTGATAGTCCTCTTACTGGTAATCTAACTCTTTATCGGAGTGGTATAGGAGCATTGCAGTATTTGACTATGACTCGGCCTGACATAGCCTTCTTTGTTAATAAGTTGAGTCAATTTCTTCATGCTCCTACAATTAATCATTGGGCTGCTTGTAAAAGGGTTCTTCGTTACCTTAAGAATACTCCTTATCTTGGTCTTTATTTCAAACCAGCGTCTCAACTTGTGCTTGAAGGTTTTTCTGATGCTGATTGGGCCAGTATTATTGATGACAGACGGTCTACTAGTGGTCATTGTGTTTTTCTTGGAGGAAACTTGATTAATTGGAGTTCTAAGAAGCAAAAAGTGGCGGCTCGTTCAAGTACTGAGGCCGAATACAGAGCACTTGCTTCAGCTGCAACAAAATTAGTATGGTTACACTCTTTATTCAAAGAGCTGGGTATCAAACTCAGTTCTTTGGTGTGACAGTAGTGGAGCAAAATCCTTAGCTTCTAATCCTGTGTTTCATGCTCGTACCAAACACATTGAAATTGATATTCACTATGTTCGGTGAAAGGTTTTGTCTCAAGAGCTTGATGTTCGATATGTGCCTTCTTCAGAACAGGTTGCTGATATCTTTATCAAGGCTCTGCTTGTCTCTCAGTTTAGTTATTTGTGCAACAAGCTTACGTCAGTTTCACCTGTGTTAAGCTTGAGGGGGCATGTTACAGAGTGCAGTTGCTGATGTTTAGTTGACTCAGCAGTTTGTTAGAGTTAGATAATCAGTTAAGCTGTTTGTTAATTAGCCGTTAGAAAATTGTTATAACAGTTAGAAGCTTCTAGTGGAAGTTTAAGCTTGTATTCTGATTATAAATAAGAGTTTACTAATCTCAGTTATTATTGTCAAAACCAGTGTTAGAACTCTCAAAATATCTTTTCTTAACTTTGAGCAACTAATAATAGAGTCCTAGTTTTCTTTCTTTTCTTTGTGGTTTAGCTGGAAAATTATTAATTAAATTTTGTGAAAAATACGACTTTAAATTTTAGTCTGGAGATTTTCTTTTTGATATATTAAATTTTTTGCACCACAAGGAGATGGTGCCTGCCAGTTGAACATATTTACGATGGCAAGGTAATATTAGATAGTTCGACTGCGTATGTCTAAAATGAAAACAAACAACTGTTGAGCCTATACAGCTAGCTGCAAGGTACGGACTCTGATCTTGAGCCAACATAATTAAATACTATTTAGTTTAAACTTATATAATCACTCTAGGTCTCTTTAATTTCCAACTGTGTTTTACAATGAACAAAAAAAAGAAAAGAAAAGAAAAGAAAAGGAAAAGAAACGATCGTATACACGTACAATTAATTAAAATATATTTATTCATCAATAGAGATATTCACATAAAAGCACAAGTGATTTTTATGTTTTTTTTTTGTTGTTGGTAGGAGATTGATAAATACTCACATGTTACCTGTGTTGTTGATAACTAATAAATTAAAGTTGTGCCAAATTGCAAACTATTAGAATGAACGTACGCGAAATTAAATACTTTATGTAGCTAACGAATCTACTCAAACTATGTGATTTTTATTTTTTTTTTGGTTGAATTGTCAAATTAACTGTGGGTGTCTGATGATCAGAGAATGATATAAACTTTTCAAAACATTACAATCCAAATAAATATACGATATTGGACCAGGTTTCACCCAAAAGAAAGTCCTCATAAATAAAAGTTTTATTTCTTTTAAATAAAAGAAGAATAAATACAAGAAAAATCATATATACTAGATACCTTTTTTTTAATTTTTTTTTCTTTTTTCATATGTTCTACATGGAATATTTAATTTGCTAGGTCCTTATATTATCTTCTCCGGACGATTTTACTTTTTGGTTCCTAGGGGTAGAGGTACAGCTAGCTAATCAAATGTAGTAGTTCAATTAATATTGATTAATTTTAATGCAATCACTATAAAAATCAGCATCGTCAGAACTTTAAAAGCAATTATTCTGTTACACGATGTCGTTTTAAGACAATTATATATAATTAAAACATATAAACTGATTTCTGTTTTCCTAACGAGTTAATTAGTGAATTAATGTTGGCCCCTATGATATATGAAAGGGAAAGTTATAGCATGTCTAGCTAACAACTTCATTACTCATTAATATGTTGAGTGATGAGATGAGTTTATTTTAGGAAAGAGAGAAAGTACATATATTAAAAAGAGAGAGAGAGAGAGAGAGAGAGAGAGAGATCTAGAGAGAGGTCCGTTGAGTATTGCTCGTTTATATAAACTGTGATGTGTCCAAGAAGAGCACATAAACAATGAAAGTAAATTTGCTAACTTGATTTGGAGGCTCTGTAGTTCTTTTCCCCCTAAATTAGTGGTAATATTTCATGGAAAACAGTTTAGAACATTTCCAGTACAGAATAAAAGACAGTTGGTAACATATATACACATATTTATATAAATCATACTTAGAGAGATGACAAAATAGAGCTTGCAGAATGCAGCCAGAAAGTTGTTATTATTAAAGGAAAGTGTGGTTGATACACCAATCTTTTCTCATCAGCCACTTATCACAAACTAACAGTAATAATTAAAAACATCACACTAAGTTCTTTCTAGACATTTTCAGAACACAACTAATCCCTCAATCTTTTTTAATATATGATTCACATTTTTTCCCTTAAATTAAATGCACCACTATTATTAAAGTCATGCATATATTTAGTAGCTTCTAATATGGGAAATATGAAGCCCAAACAAGTATTCAAGTCCTGGAATCTAAGGTCATGATAGTGCTGAGATTCATAGGGTACATGTACTCTGTAGAGCCTGTCGTTATCTGCTGAACGATTATTCTGTTAGCCCTCTCAGATGGATGAAATGCGTCCCAAAATGCATAAATATCTCTGTTTGGGCACAAATTAGATGCAACCGTGCACAGTCCCAAACCATTATAGGGTCCTTGTCCACAGCATGCTATCTTCGATGTAACAAATCCTGCTCAACACCATAAATAAAAACCATAAAACTATATATTATAACTCATGTACTCACGTAGTCTAGCCGATGAGGAACGAAATTAAGTGATTTGAGTCTAATCGTGGCCACTATATGACATAGTGTGCTGGTAAAAAGAATGACAGTAAAATGGTTATAACCGCTCAGATTCCAGGAGGAAAAGAAATGTACAAATCTGTGATTCAAATTTAGCTTTTTTTGACAATCTTAAGTATTCCTGCTATTTCACAACCATACAATTAAAGAGTTGTCGTGAAGGGACCACAAACATTGTCCGAAAGAGGTACCTATTGCATCTATTGCTTCATAAAACTCATATGTCTTTCGGTTGGTTTTCACTTCTTTACACCGCAGGAAAACCGCACTAATGTTCTGTAAATTAATCAATGCAATATTATATGGTCACACTTAATGTGCTACAAATTAGCATTTAAAATTGTGATGATCAGAAAAGTCATACCGAATGCTCGAGGGTTACTGATGAAATCATAGTGCGTTTGCTGTGTATTGACAGCAATAAAGATGTCAGAGCCAAGCTCACTGTTGAGTCCCTTTAGCATCTGAATGAGTTGCGGGTTGAACAAGCCAGCAGCTCGTTGGAGCTCAGTTGAGCATTGGCCATTATTGCTTCTCATGGCCAATTCTGCCGGAACACAGCCTAGTGGCCCGGTCCCAGTCACCAAAACCCGGCGGGCTCCAAGATCATACAGTTGCTAGAATCACAGATTTTAATCATGAACAGAACATATTAGTCAATGTTAATTAATTTACTTAGTGATATTTTTTAATGAACAAATATGGCATAGAAAATGTTACCAAAAGAAGCTTTTTGTACTCAGAGATAAGAAATCTGACGTAGTCAGGCAGAGCATATTGGCGAGATCTAGCGGAAAACGGCACCAAATAATAGTTGTTGACAAAATCGTTGCCACCAACAGTGATTAGAACAAGTGCTTGATTCACTAGTTGCTTAGCTCGAGCAGATCCAATAAGGGCAGCCACTCTTTGTTGGTATTCTTGGAAGTATTCGAATTGCCTGTACATTCTGATTATGTTTATCTGCAAATTTAGCAAACATTTTGAGTACCCTTTTTTACACCATAAGGAAATATTTCTAGTAGCCTTTTGCTCACTCTTTTCAAGCTTGAGAGAGAGAGAGAGAGAGAGAGAGCAACTAGAATAAAAGTCAAAAAGTCAGAGACTTACAAACTGAACTCCAGTGTCGTTTAGGATTCCAATACCAGCGGAGGCAAAGTTGGCACCAACAAGTAGCTTTTGTCCAGTGAGTTCTGGACTCAAGTAGGGCAATGTTGGTTCTGAACCAATTTTCTGACCTGAAAAAATAAAGGCACAATATTTTAGTAAACCGGCTCTTTACCAAAGGTTACACACTGATTAACCAAAGTCGGTTTAGAGAAAACAGAACTGATAAAGTCAGGGATATTGTAGCCATTAGAGAAACGGCCTGTGGGGCGATGACTTGGATAGTCAACACCATAAGGAGGTGCATCAGCTCTGGCTGTGGTGGCCAGGTAATTGTTGTTGCCATTGTCGACAAGCGAGTCGCCGAACACGAAAAATGCACGAGCCTCGGCCTGAGAGCTAAAGGCTCCCAATGCCATGACTAGACCAAAAACATGTATGGAAGCCATAGCCAAAGAGCGAGCCATTGTATTGAGAGTGAGAAGAGAAGTTTAGCAAATTGGTATGCAAAGACTCGAGAAAGCTAGAGGGCCTTAAATAGTTAGGGGTTCTTATTGTTTGGAAGCAAGCAGAAAAAAGGGCCCACAGAAACAAAAGCGAGCAAAGGTACAGGTTGTTGTTAATATGGCAACCCCATGTGGTTTGTCCTGAACAAATAGAGAGCTATATTGAATTATCTCTTCTTTTTCATTTGTTTATTTTTGGCTAAAGGAGCCTTCAAGTACTTACTTTCTCGTAAAAACCAGTGTTAGTCTTGTCCACTATTACCCCTGATATGAAAATCGTGGCAACGTAAAAGAAGTATACATGCACTATCATATCATTTTAGCAATAACTTGTTATTATCATATGTCACGTATAGTATGTGGGTATATATAAATTTTATGGTAGAACATATACCTCTAATATTAGTTCATGGTTCTAAGCACCACAGTCCACAGGTGCCAGATGCCAATATTGCTTTTTTTTTTTTTTTTTCCCTATGCGTATACATGAATATTTGGTTATATGTGCTTGTGTTTTATGAGTTGGGGTCGGGCTAGCGCGTATCTGGATTGGGCCAGAGTTGGAGAAATCAAAATTATTCATTGAAATAAAAAAAGTTGGGAAATCAATTAATCCATTCATGTCAGAAAGACAACTTTGAAGATGGGGACAAACTGACAATATCTGCATGGACAACAGTTAGGGTGGAAGGAAGGTAGATCGAGTACGGGGTATGCCATCTTGAGTATTGTCCCAAATACAGCTATTCATCACTTACCGAACCGAATTGAAATTTGAAACCTGTACAGGATTTACAACCCAAGAGAATATATATATTTATATATATATATATACGTCAGTCATTTTTTTTTTGGTATTTTGATTAATTAAAAATTAATCTGGTATATTTTTTTATATTAGAAATTTTTGAATATCATTTTGATTAATTAAAATTTATCTTATATATTTTTTAATAAAAGAGAAAAATAGCTTGTATATTTTTTTATATTAAAAAATAAGAAAAAATTAGTATTAGGATTCAAGTATTTTCATGTATATCATTATATCCGTTAAATCATTATTAGATGATAATCTGACAGTTAAAAAATATATATATAAACATACTCGATTAGACTGGCAACCTCTCTATATATATATATATATATATATATCATTCAATGTTCTAACATGTATAAACTCTTCTCTAATCTTTGAAAATGCTATTAAGGTAACCACATGAGCCAAATGGTTAATGGAGATAGCAGAGACCTTTGACAAAAAAGGATCGAGCCACAATTAGCTTTTTGTTACAAGTTCATAAGTATACGTATATTATGGAGAAAATATATGAGGCCACATTTAGCCAAAAATAAGTAATCTGTGTAAATAGTGATAAAGTAATTACGGTACAGTTCTATAATATCGTCATCGTCTTCAATTAATCACCGTTGAGAAAAGTACGTGGCAATTTTATTACGTGTTTAGTGATGATACTATTTAGTTGAATATTTGTCACAGACCACTTATCAGTTTAGTGCCTAATGGTGATAAAATTAATGAGCCCGACTTAGTTAATTTGTGAAGGTGGGTTTAGGTTTTGACTTAATTAACCTGAATGAACTTCCAATTAGCGCAAGAAAATTAAATGTCACTTTGGTTAATTCCTTAACTGTTTAGGACTTGCTCATGAAGTAATCACGCGAAAGTGACAACATAGAGTGATATAGGTCTCGATTGGCATGTGATTGCCATAAATGGATCTGAACCAAACTAATCACTTCATGAACCAATTATGTATGTCCTATACCTCAGTCTATTTATCTACATACACCACAAAATACTGTGCTGGGATTTTTTTAAGTCAAATTTAAGATTAGATTTGGGTACATAAGGGTTCACAAGTCCAACTACTCCAGACGGCTTTTAAAATTGCAGCCAATGATTCTCATTACTGGATTGCACAATCTGGTTCTAATTTGACTACTATAATTTAAGATATGAGAAATTTGATCTGAAGATCGCAATGTGGTTTTTCTAAAAATCATTGAGTTTAGCTGCTAGAAAAATATTATCATCTTTTTCATGAGTTACGTACAAGCTATAGCTTATTATTATTATTTTTTTCCTTTTGAAAGGAGTCAATTACAGTCAAATATATGTATCTTACGTAGTAGGTCCCTAAAAATTTATCCTTTTTTTTCCAAAGTAAAAGTTTATCTTAATTTGAAGTACTTCAGGACCATGAGAGTAACATCTAAATAATATGATGGTATAGTAAAGTGAGTAGCTTTTTTTTTTTTTTTTTGATGAAAGTAAAGTGAGTAGCTAGTATCTTATTTATATATCACACCAACTACTCTACGTCGTTATTGTTTATCTACTGGCAAAGCTTTCTTTACGGCTATTACAGATATATACATCGACCTGATTCAACAAGTTCTCCCACCTACTTTTCAAGCTCTTATTAAATTCAAGAAAAAGCTAGAATTTTAGTCATTATACATATTATATATATATATATATATATATATATATATATATACACATATATGTCCCGGCCCTATAATATATATATTCTTTAATATTTCTATATACCTAGCTAGATAGCACTAGTGTGAAATGCCAAGATACCAAGTAAATGTTGGTGCAACCGCAAATATAATTTTAATTCGGTGCATTATTTAGATTTTTCCGAGACCTCACATGCATGGATGAATTTCTACTAAAAGATTTAAGTACCGTAGTAAGTAGCAACACTTCAGTTTTAACTACTGTTATTATAATTATTGTTTAGAGATATAGGCCCAAAAAAAAAAAAAGGAGGGGGTTTCATGCCAACCATATTTCGTCAGATAATCACTCAACGTATTTAGAGGCTAAAGTTTAATGTCGTAAATGAATTAGTGGGGTTCACAATTCACATCAGTCCTTGCTTGATTAAAGGTCAACCTTTGCTAGTTGGTCTTCATAATATAGCATAAATGTTTTTTTTTTTTTTTTCTAAATATCAATGTCTTGTTATTTACGTACAATTATGCTTTATTTCAGCGTCATGTTCATCTGCTACTTTATAATTTCCACTAGATAAAAAATAGTAATAAAAATAAAAATAAAAAAAATAACAACAACAGTGTTATCTAGAGTCCCTGAATTGCTTAGCCCTTACCAATTATGCCGGCTATCGATTACATAAGTCGGTTGAAATTTATTGGATTTCATGACTGATAACTGATAACTTATGAATTTATATATGGCCACCCCATAAAAACAACAATAATAAATTTCTTTTAATAATTTGATATCTAGGTATATATCCGTGATTGTGAGAGTTTGAGATAGTGAAGTTTACATATAATTCAGAGGCGCATAACACATTAAGAAATAGTATTATAGAGCCATTAAAAAGAATTTTAAAAAAAGTATGAGATAATACCATGTATATACCTATTCATGACATTCGTTAAGGAAAAATTATTTTATTCAAAGATAAAAATAAAAAAATTGTGAGCAATTTGAGGACTTAAAAAGCACTGGAAAAATGGTTTTAAGTATATTGATGCCCATAACATGATCACGGGATACCCATGTCAGAATGTTGAAGAAAGAACAAACTGATTATTTTCTTAGGGGTAGGGAAGTCAATTTTTTTTATTACTGTTTCTACAATGGCTTTAATGTACACTTATTTATTTATTGGGGCATTTTAGTCCCCGTAATTTATTTATTAATTTATTTACCGGAAAAAATTTATTATTTTGCTGCCGTATTACGGGGGCATTTAATAATTAATATACTTGAAACCAATTTATTGAGGTTCTCACATAAATATGTGATTTTGTTGTGACCTTATAAAATAATATCTAAAGATTTTGTGTCCCATGTTTTTATGGTGGAAACTGCAAGGACCCAAAGTGTAAAAGATATATAAAGCAAACTAAAGTGTGTGTTTTATTTTGACACTTTTTTTTTCTCTCTCTCGCTTTCTCTTTTTTGTTTTGGTTGAGGGAGTGTTTCTTTTGGCACTTGATTATTTTAATAAATGTCCATTTTCTAATAGGATAGTTATTAAATTGATTATACCTTTTTAGAAAGAATATTTATAAGAAATTATTTTTAAAAAAAAATCAATAATAAAAATGGCCATTTTTATATTTATTTAATAAATAACTATTTTATAATTTTAGTTTGATAGATAGCCATTTTTTTGTTCTTATTTTTCATAAAGTAAATCAATTTTCAAAAATAAATCAATATATTTGATATACTAGATTAATTAAATCAATTTTTGAAAAAGTAGATCAAATTTTTAAAAATAAATAAATTTTTAAAAAATAAATCAATATATTTTGATATACTAACTACGAAAAATGACTATTTTTAAATAATTTTTAAAATCTGGCTATTTTGCAAACTATGATCCAAATTTCGGCTATTAGGCTTAAAAAGCCCTTTTGAAAATAAAAAAGAAAGAGTTCATTTTATAAAGATTAGGACTTCTTATAAAATTTCAAGTCCAAAGTAGAAAATTAAAAAATCCAAATGGGCCAAATTTTTTGAAAAATTTCAGATTGATTTAGAAAAATAACATTTTTCTTCAAAATTAGTATTTTTTTTAATGATACTCGAGGTAATAATTTAGGTAACTTGATTGGCTGCTTCAATTATCTTATCGTTTAATAAAATATTGTATTTTTCTAAATACTTTTAAAGTTGTATTTTTCTAATTAAAATTGGAGAGCAAATAATTTTAAAATATGGGACCTTCCATTATTTTTGAAGGGTCTGACAGCGAAGATGGCCCATAATAATAGCCAGTGGACTTAGAGCCCAACTTCTCTTCCTGGCAATAGTTGCAGGGGCTTTTCACAAAATTCCAGGCTCTTGAAATATCCTGGATTGATTTAGAAAAGTGTCATTTTTTTTAAATTTGACATTTTTCAATAATATTCGAGATAACCAGTTAGGTTACTTAGAGTAACTAATCCAATTATTTAAAGTAGCTGTTTAAATTATCTCAGGTAATTCGATTAGTTATTTTAAGTATCTTATCAATTAATAAAAAATAGTATTTTTTTAAATACGTATTTTTTATAATTAAATCCAGGGTATTTAAATTTTTTTTGAAAAAATACCATAAAAAAATCAAATTTCCACATAGTTGCACGGCCAATATCAGTAGTTCTTCTAAAGGGCCGGCCCGATATGTTGTTCAAGTGATTCCCAGCGACGACATGTCGTTTACTGACTGTCGAAATATGTCACTAAATCCCTCCATAAATGCAAAAATGGCTAGCTAAACCATATTTATTTTTCATAAAGGGATAGGCAATCTGAACTTTTGACCAAACAACATTTTATTAAGAGAATGCATGACTAAAAGCCCTGGTTCTTCTCTAAACTCTGAACAACTTAATGTTTATAAATAAAATAAAAATAAAAATAAAAAAGTCACTTTAAAAGCGATAAGTGAATAACGAGTCACGTTAAAAGCGATAAGTAATTCACATTAACATATTGTGTACTAGAAGCTTACGTAGTTTAGTCAAGTACATGACATATTGTCGATTATTAAAACTGGGGTAAACTTTAAATTGGAGTTTCTTATGATTATCTGCCTTTAAATCATAGTTGGTTTAGCAACGGACTTCGAGCTAATATTCATAGCAACTAGAAAACAAATGTTTGGAAACATTTTAGTTGACAATTTATCAGCAAACTTCGGGTGTGGTTGCATATAGGTTATTGCACTTGTATACATACAGACACACACACACACATATATATATATATATACACATATATATTACTAATAATTGGACAAACAGAAAGTACTATAAATAGATTGCTGATATGATTACAGTAAGCTGAAAAATAAATATGGATACAAGAATCCACATTTAAGGCTAAATAACAATTTTGACATAAAAGCATACACAAATTGACCACAGAAAGATCTAAACACCTTTTTTTTCCCTTTGGCTTGATACTCTAGATGATAGGCAATGGAAGCACACACTAAAAATCTAATGAAAGGATAAAAAGAGGAGATTCTAAAATTAATAACTTATTCATGAAATACGATCACAACGAAATTTTCTAGACACCTTAAGGAATAACTAATAATAGCATTGCCAAATCACAGATTGAGAGAAGTAACAAAAAAGAAAGAAGGGATAATTCAACAATGAGAAGAAAAGACTCCCCCCTAGGTCCTAGAGTCCAAGGCCATAATGGTGCTGAGATTCATTGGGTGCATGTACTTGTTAGAACCCTCCAAAATTTGCTGCACTATGATTCTGTTTGCCCTCTCTGATGGATGGAATGCATCCCAGAATGCATATATATCTCTGTTTGGGCACAAGTTGGAGGCCACTGTGCACAGTCCTATTCCATTAAATGGTCCTTGTCCACAGCATGCAACCTTTGATGTCACAAATCCTGCAAAACCCACAATTTTTTTTTTAAAATTTCAAATGTGCCCTCAAACTATATAGGTAATTGTAACAACTTACATAGCAGAATTCGAATTTTAGTTTGAAACACTCGTAGTCCCTGAATTTCTAGTTTTAGCAGAAATAAACGTGTAATTATTTGTATAAATAATTTTGGATGGAAATGATATTTTTTAAAAAAAATTACAAAAGAGAAACATTTGAAGCTCTTCAGATTTGCTGGGATGAGTTTGGATAAATGGGGGAAAGTTTTGGATTGGATTGGCTAGCAAATCTGTAGACCGTATTTTCAGTTGACCTATAAATTCAAAGTACGGGATGAAAGAAAGCAAATGCAGAATGCTGATCCTAATATCCTAGTATTCTTATGACTGTGGAAAATATTTTCTTTGCATCTGAAAAGAATGACTGAATAATTGAAGTAACAACTTTACAGTGTGTTTACGTCGTGAAAAAAAAAAAAAAAACACTCACACACACAAATTTGCAATGTATTTATGTCGTTTTTTCGAAAAGTGAGAGTATCTACGTCGTTTGTTTACACTTTATGTGGACGAAATATAAATAGAAAGTCCCATCATTTGTCTATAGGCCGATTTGATAGCTCAGAGTTCCAGTCCTGACCATATCTCTTTTCCACTAAATTCTTTGCAATATTAAGGGACACAGTTTCACAATCCCTACGTACGTAGAAGACCACCTACCAATATATCACATTTACTCCCTTATCATATAACTGGTCCATGATCCATCTAACTTTTCTCGGGTTTCGAAAACTTAAGATATGGTATTTTTTTTAATTTAATATGAAAAAAAGAAATCATTTTCATTCTTTTTTCTTTTTGTTTTAATTTTCTATTCAAAATCTTATATCAAAGTTAAGATTTGCATACCATATGCTCGAGGGTTGGAGATGAAATCCATATGCATTTGAAATGCATTTGCAGCAACAAAGACTTCTGAACCAATATCACTATTGAGACTATTGATGATTTGAACAAGTTGAGGGTTGAATAAGGCAGCAGCTCGCTGTAGCTCAACTGCACACTGACCATTTCTGCTCCTTTGAGCCAACTCTGCTGGGACACACCCCAGTGGTCCGGTACCTGTCACCAGTACCCTCCTGGCTCCCAACTCATATAGCCTCTGTATTTATCAGCCAACATAACATATATATATATATATATAATATGTCACAAATCTTTACCATTTTACATTATCTCAAAAAACTTTATATTCAACTTAACAAGCACTATTATATGACAAGATCGATAAACCTCTATTCACAAGTCAAATACTCATTGCTATAAATCAGATTCAATATTGTTGACTGTTTTTGTACTACTCACTATTATTATCTAAAAAATTAAAAACTGATTTGTAAAACTATTTTTGTTAAGAAATCTATGATGACGTTGAAAAATGTGAAACAAAAAAATAAAGAACTAAAGAAAAGAACATTCTGATGTTGATAATGTTATTTTAAAAAAGGGGGCTTAACTAAATGAGGAGAGAAAAGCAACAATCAGACTTGGCTCGATCTACAAAGGGACCATTAATGTGAATGCAAAATGCTTGTTGGTTTCACCAACCACGCAAGAGTGCCATAACTCACTTGCCTCTCTAAAACACATAACGAACCCCACAATCATTATTGTCTATTAAATGTGTCCCCACTTCACCACTTTTCTTCTCCTACTTTCTTGTGACCAATTTTGGCATTTTCCCCTCTAATATTTCGTTTCAATCACAAACAGCAAACTAATAAAAAAGAAAATTCCCATTTCAAAAAAAAAAAATATATATATATATATATATATATATTCCACTATTATTAGGTAACAACACATACACTAATAGGACATGAGTCTTATCGCTAAACCTATCTGTATTCAATAAATAATCATTATCAAAAGATTTAGAAAATTAAAAGCGATTATTACCGCAAGGACTTTGCGATATTCGGATATGATGTAGACTACGTAGTCCGGAAGAGAGTATTGGCGAGATCTAGCAGAGAATGGCACCAAGTAGTAGTTGTTCACAAAGTCATTTCCCCCAAGGGTGATGAGGACCAGTGCCTCATTTACAAGTCGTTCTGTCTGCTCAGGTCCAATAAGAGCACTGACCCGGGTCTGGTATTGTTGAAAATACTCCAATTGTTTGTATATGCGGATAATGTTCAGCTGAAAAAATGTGATATTTTTATTGTTATGACATAACATAACTTAGATGAATAGCGTAACATATAGCAAGTGACAAAATTTTGAGACTACTCACAAACTGAAATCCAGTGTCATTAAGAATTCCAATCCCAGCAGAGGCAAAGTTTGCACCAACTAGTAGCCTTTCTCCAGTGAGCTCAGGACTCAAGTATGGCAACGTTGTCTCCGACCCGATTTGCTCACCTGGTAATTGTAGTTTAACCAAAGTTAATCCAAACCCATTATAGATAATTATACATACTTGTAAGCAAGAACAATAAATTAAATAACTAAAACTAACTGATAAGGTCAGGAATGTTGAGGCCATTAGAGAAACGGCCAGTTGGTCTGTGAGTAGGGTAGTCAACGCCATAAGGAGGGGCATCAGCTCTGGCTGTGGTGGCTAGATAATTGTTATTGCCATTGTCGACTAGAGAGTCTCCAAAGACAAAGAAAGCTCTGGCCTCAGCTTGATGACCAAAACTGCTTATAGTTATTATAAGCAGTGCTCCAAATATTATGGAAGAAACGACAACTGAAGAGCCCTCCATGGATAAACGACACTAGGAATCCCTGGAGTATACTACACTGGTGATGTGAACTAGTTCATAGGGGTTGGCTTTATATAGTGCTCTTGCTAGCTAGCTAGTAGCTCCTAGTAGTACTGGAGGTCCTATTAAATGGCCTTGTACGTAGTTCTACCACCAACTGATGAGGTAATAAGAAGCCTTCTTTTACCTGAAAGATAAAGCCAGTAGATCAAATACGTAAAATAATGGTGCACTGCTTCTTTTCCCTGTATTATATTTTTATGCTTTGCAAAACTTTGCCTTGCATGGTTTGTGATTGCCATACGTAGATGTCTATATATGTGTAGATTATATGTGTTCAACTAATCAAGTATAGTAGAAATAGTATAATCTTTTGGGATAGATAAGAAAGCTAACATGGAATCAAAGAAATGGAAATCCTAATTACACACTTCAATTTTATTGTTTGACACGTAGATTTCACTATGAATTATTATATTATTAAAATATGAAATTAGATAATAGAATCCACATGTCAATGTCAAGTAATAAGACTAGAAAATTATGAAATAGAATGCAAAAAAGAGTATATTTAGCATTCCTAGTCAAGGCAAATAGTTTAGAGTCCGAATTTATGCATTCTCAACACCTAACCTGTCATATATAGGGCTTATTATTTGTTTGTATTTCTCTTTGTTTAAATTAGTTCGTACTTGACAAAGTGGGTTGACTTAAATAGTAAGAACATTTATTATCTAAGATCTTGATCTTAAATTCGAGTCACACCGGGAGAGACGTGAAAGCCTCTTATCTCTAATGGAGTGGGATGGAGATTGGGTAGTAATAGATATCTTTTTTTTTAATTTGTAATAAGTAGAGATCATTAATTAAGCCTTATTATTAAAAAAAAAAAAAAATTGGTTCATGCTCAACATGTTCATGCCCATGTTGGGCACTCTCTTTGGTTTAGGTCCATACACGAAGGGAGAGTATGAAAATATATTAATAATATTGTTGGTCCATCTTGTAACACTCTCTTTGGTTTAGGTCCATACACGAAGGGAGAGTATGAAAATATATTAATAATATTGTTGGTCCATCTTGTAACTGCTTAGCTTCATAAAAAATAAGGAGCGAAAAAGGGAACAGAGAACCTAATATGGATTTCGAAGTCATGTTAGTGTTACTCTTTGAGTTGCGGAACAGAGAAGCTAACATGGATTTCGAAGTCGTTACTCTTTTTTAACACAAAAAATTTGAAGTTTAGGTGAGATATTTTGAGGTAGCTCATCCGGTGAATCCTGTTTACCGCTGCCTACCTTTTACAGCTTTAATGAACGTTGTATCTTTATGAAACAAAGTGATAGTGACAGAGTTTTACTTTGTTTCACTAAGAAAACGAAATTTGAAGCACGTATAAAGTAAGCAGCAGATAGATTATGATTTTTAACTTCGGCATTTATATATTGTACTTATTCAGAAGTTGTATAAAAATCAGACTTTACACGGCTCAGGAAGGCGAAAAATTAATATAAATGTCAGAGGATCTCCTTACATAAAAATTTTCATCTCTTCTTGGTTCAAGTATATCTCGCTATAAAGTCACCATGTAGCTATTCGAATATAATAATAAAATAACTTTAGTAAACTCCTGAATTTACATATTACTTGTATTGATGACCGAAGAAGTAGAGGAGGAGCTTGTAATTTACTTGAGTTAAGTTGGTGAAACATGCCAAACCTCTTGGAGACAACTTAATCTTTGTAGTATGACTAAGTGTAACACAGTAAGCTTTTGTCTCATTCTATACAAAGCTAAAAATCATTCAGTTGTGTCTCTTTACTTTGACTGGTTTTAGGAAATTGGCCAATAACATGAAAGCTTATATTTAATGAAAGGTGAACTGTACTAGCAAAAGATTAAGAGTCATGTGACCAGAATAAATCTGGTGGGGGATAGACTAAACTAATTTAAAGAGCTTTCTTCCCTAAGAAACAAGCCAGTTTCCTCCATGGTCTCAATATTGCTCAATACCTACTTATGAACAGAGAGGTCTAATTTTCTGTTCTCTGTAGGAAATAACTCCTGACATTTGAAACAAAATGAATTTATGGACTGGTCTTTTCAACAAGTTCTCTTTTAACATCTTTCTTTAATTTAGAGGTAGATTTGTGTCTGAGGTTAATTCAATGCAGTGTATTTTGCTAGCTAGGGAGCTGTAAATTTTTGCTTCTTAGTTCAATACATTAAATTCCGCTATTCCACCATGTTACTACCAAATATACATAATGTATCCATTCCACGTATTAATACACAAGTATTTTCATACTGAGTAGTATTTTCACCACAAAGCTGTCATTGATCATCCTCACCGGTGTCGGCTCAGTCGATGTCATTATTGGTGTCACAACCACCACTAAATTTTCATTCTTCAAATACAAAAAATTTAATCCCTCCATTCAAAAAATGTAGGTAGATCCCAGTAGTCTCAATGTCTCATCCTCCTCTTAAAAGGACTTTAAAAGCAATTTAAAATTAAAATGTACTTCCCCTTAAAACTGAGACCTCTTTTTTCCATTGGTAAACAACTGAATTTTGATTTTCTTGCCTAGCATATACACTCTATAAGATGATCGAAATTCTCAAATTTTTACCTCCAGATGAAGAAAAAAAGTAAGAAATTTGCAGCTTCCCTTTATTAATTTGTAGCTTATTAAAAAAGAACTGACATAGAAAAAGCTAGAGATTATGCAGCCATGTGAACAGAATAAATGAGGTGGGGTTCGTTTTTAAGTCCATCAAACATCAAGCCTCCTCCTCAATTTTGAAACTAAATGTAAATGTAAAATAAAATGAAGAATCAGCATTGACTTAAAAAGTTCGTAAATCAAACATTTGTGAAGGTCCGTGGCACCATCTGTGAGTAAATCTGAACAGAATTTCTGAATTTCAGAGTTATAGCAAGGTCCTTGAATCTGTCCTTTTGAATCGAAAAGATAATGGAACCTTTTGTACTTTAGATACTTGGTTTTTCACTAAAATTTATCATAGTCAAATAGAGAGAGAGAGAGAGAGAGAGAGAGAGAATCAAAATTCAGGAAATTTTAGCAAGCAAAAAGTTCAAATTTTGATGTTAATGTAAATTAATTGTCAATGTATATGAGCTGTATGAGATTCAATTTTGCCAGCTACCTCTATAACATGTCCCTTCATGTAGCATAACTTAATAAGCCAAACCGCACGACTGTTCAATTGACAGCCATTTCAATAGAGTCCATAACTACTTGGAAAACTATAACTCCAAGCCAATATTTTCAGGCTCTTCATTTCCCGAAGGGCCACTCCTAAAAGTTGATAAAAAGGAATGAAACTCATATCCTTTACAGTGAACTTTCGAGTTCATGTCCATACGGTACAAAATTCACTGTTCCTAGTTCTTCATCGTAACCAAAGTACAAGACACTAACATTAGTGTCATGATATTTTTGTCAAATTTTTGAAAAGCTGACATTTTAAATGCAAATGAAATTTTTTTTTAAGACTGAAAAATTCACTACAAGAAAAACAAGATTTCACGTCATTTTTTTTTGTGACGTCAAAGGCATATGATGTCACTCACAGAAGCGACGTCTATCTAGGTGCAGTTAAAAGTTTAATATTCTACGTCGCCAAAAAAGTGACATCGTATGTCTACAACGTCACCAAAAAAGTGATCTACTACGTCGCTTTTTGGTAATGTCATAAACATACAACGTCATTTTTCTGGTGACGTCATATATATATGTACGACGTCGCTTTTCTAGTGATATGATATATATATATATCACTTCTTTTTTCTAGTGATGTATAAATATTTTCTAAGAGATTTTTATTTAAATATCATTCAAACCCCCTAAATTTTATTTACAAAAAATAGAATTACAAAGTTATCAAAAATATGTACATATATATAGCACCAGGTCCACATATGTAAAAATACAAGAATGTCTAATTAAAGTTTAGTTAAAAATTAAACTACTAATTACAAGGTATCACTAATCTAGAACTACTAGCTAGCAAGTCACATAATCTAAGATAACAAATTTAGTGAAAAATAAGAATATCAACCTAAAAGCTATATACATATCTATGATAAGTCATCAAGTGAAATAAAGGATAATTTTAACTAATATAATCTATAAACTCTTCAACCCATTCTTTACTAACCATATTTATGTAGTCCATTCTGTAAAAAGTTTGTACTTGAAACTATGCATTCAAAGAATAATAAGTTTGTTAGCCAATGGAATTTTATTTTAAAATACACAATATTATATGTTAAAATTTCACTTGTACATAAAGTTAGTATCCTTATAATGAGAAATGATTGAATGTTAGCTTATTCAATGACCTCACTCATATATTTGTATACATAGAAACCGTATTCTATATGTATTAGTTCTATGGGATATTATATGCAAATAGAGAAAAGTACATAATATGTTAGAATAAATAGTCTATAATCAATAAATATAACAATAGTCCTTTTATGTATCTTGAGTTATTCATAAACCGACCCATTTTATCTATGTCCATTTGACATTTCGGATGCATTATATATTCAAATTCTCTTTTTGATTAAAATTAACATGGAAATGAATAAAAAAATATAAATAGTAATATTAAGTTATATAAAATATTAGCAATAACTAACTAATCGTTAAAAGCTTACTCTTTCATCACAAGAAAAGCGAGGCAATTTCCTCACAAAAATTCAAGTTTAAAATATTCAAATACCAAATATATTATTCAACGTTTATAACTTTGACCAAATCCATTAATACTTTTTCCCGATGAAATTATGATGTTTTGAACCTCATGACCATGCTAAATCCATTGTTTATAACTTCTATCAAATCCATTAGAAATAAATGATCTCTTATCTTATTAATAATAAACTTACTAAAATGCCCACACTTGATACAAGGGTACATGATGACATTAACATCTTTCTATTCTTCATATTAAATACTAAAAATTTCTCAAGTCTCTTCTTATACTCAATCAATAATCTACCTTGTAACCTATTTCTTATTCATTCTAAACACAATAGAAAAGAACAATTAATCTAAAGTAAGTTCCACGAAAAGAATAACTTAAACTAACATAGATCAACTAACTGCTAAATCTAACTAAATTTAGAACTTGAAAAAAAAAAAAAAGTAAAAACTAAGCATAACTCTCCCTTATTTCTATCTCTTATCAAATTTTTTGTACACAAAAAAAAATCCAAAACAATATCAATATAAACAATCACACAAAATTATTTCATCCTCATATCACTACAATATATTTTTCCAAAACTTAATCTCCTATATATCAAATTTTTCAAAAATTATATACATATATATTATATCATTTTTTCAGGAAGAAAAATTTGAGAACATACCTGAAATAATTAATTTGAAGCTTATATAAGAACACCAAACTTCAAGTAGTGATCAACACTAAACTTAAATAAAAACAAAATAAGAATAAAAATATATCAAACTATAATATTTAAACATCATGATACGAATAATAACAATAAATCTAAATTAAAATTATTGTAAAAAATCATAAGAGAAAAGTATATATTAATTAAAAAACAACAACTTTGAGAATATATACCTCAAATAAATGGAAATTTTATACAAATTACCAAGTTTGAACTAATAATCAATACCAAGTTTTAACTAAAACATAAGAAGAATAACATATATCAAATTAAAAATTTAAACATTAGCAGTATAGCCAAAAAAAAAATAAAAAACCGGATTAAAAATTATAGTAAAAAAAATATAAAATATACAAGTTTAATAAATATCTAACAAATTCAATACTTTCAATTATAAAAAATTACAAGTAGAACAATAAACTCTACACAATTAAAGAAGATATTTTTCAAAATACCCAAAATCTACAAATTTAACGAAAAATAATATTTTTCTATCAAACAATTAGGAAAAAAACTAAGTTTAATATATAAATAATTCAGTTCTAGTTAAAAAAATAACTTAAAATGGTTAAAAAGTACTTCAAGCGGTCTGGAAGAAATGGATATCCACCACATAGAGCCGCCATCACTACTTTTGCAAAGAGAGAAATGAGAGCTTTCGAAGTAAAAGAAATCCTAATTAAAATAAATACTACATCGCTTAAAAAATAACACCATAGTTTAAGTGATATTGTAGATTTACAACGTCACCTAAAAAATGACATCGTGGGTCTACAACGTCACTTTTTAAGCGACGTCTTATCTTTATATATGATGTTGTTTTTTAAGCGACATCTTAAGTCAATTTTTTTCTTTATTACAAACATTAAATAGCTACGTGAAACTTAGTGACATCTTTGCCCCTCTTTGCAGCAGTGATCGGACAATATGAATTACACAATTTTTCTAATCTTTCTACGGTGAACTATATTTACCTGCTGTTGACTTCTTAAAACTACTGTTGACCTTATAACAAAAGGCCCGTTGAAAGTTTAAAAGTGACAAGATGTCCTCGACACTTGGCAACTATTTATTTATAGATGTATGATGCGTTTAATATAATTTAAAGCTAGAGTGCTAGACTTGCTATACCCCATTTTCCTTTAATGCTTAATCAATTTGTCATTAATTATTACGATAACGACCTTCCTTAATCATCTCCATCATTTTCTTGATTTTCTTTGCAAGATCTGTTTGATAGGCGCTTTTTTTTTTTCTTTGTTTTAATTGTGAATGCTTTTATGGTTTTGATTATAATGGCTAAAAGGATTGTCATGTTGTTGGTTCCCCAAATACTGTTTTCGTAAGATTTAGGACAATGATCAGATAATGACAATGATCAGATAATGACAACAAGAAAAATGATCCTTTGATGTTAACTAGGATATAATTATCAATTTCACGTACGCACGGTCCATTCTATGCAAAATAAGGCAAGAAAACAGTTGTGTTTAGATCTTGTATTAGGTTTCATTTGTTTTTGACTTGGATGCATGTTATGCTATACTTAAGTCACATCACTGAAATCAATGCATGGAAATCATGGGTGTAATAGATTAATCCATGTTTTACCTATTTCTGATTCTAGCATGATTGTTCTATATGCATAATTATATTAGGAAAGTTCAATTGTGCTAGTTTATGTTTGACATATATGCTTGTGTTAACTAATGCTCTGCAAATTTAATGCTAAAAAGTCCTTTATAAATTATTATTAATTATTTATGGTATTATTATTATTTGGGATAAAGAAAAGCACAATACATGTTGAAATATTGGTAAGAGTAGTACTAAAATCATTCTTTTCCACTTTCTTATTTCTTATTTCAAAATTCATATGCATTATGTCGGCTGGACTCTAATTTGCATATTGATTTTATTTTATTTTTTCATTTTTCATAGATTAATATTTCTTTCTTAGGTGAGACAACAGGGAAAGTAAAATTGGAAATTCAATCACTGTTGCAATTATATTTAGACAAGGAAATTTAAAAAAAAAGGGAGGGTGGGGGCGCAATAAATATGGCAAAACAAAGTGGTTTGATTGGAAAGGAAAAGGTTTTGAAAAAAAAAACCGTTTTTATAGGGCGGGCACTTGTCCAAGGCAAACAAATTAATAGCCGCCAAGGGAGAAAGCAACCCGCAGGCTACGGATATTCTGTATACGTGGCAGCATCCTATTGGTGGGACTCACAGTGCTTGATTGGTCAAATTAATTTTCTAGAAAGGAGCAGGAAACAAACAAGACAAAAACTAAAGTTTATTCAAGGATTTTGTATATTATTCTAATTTGAACAAGTGCACATAATTTTGTTACCGGGAAAATAAAAGCTAAAAATTTAGTGAATAAAAAAATTGAGTACAAAATGAAGCTGAGCTAAAATAATTGAAAAAAAAAAATCCTTTATCACTTTAGCTCAGCTTTTTTTTATTTGTTAGTTTATATATAGTAAGCATTTTTAATTTCTTTCTTTTTTATTGGATAATACCTGCGTACATTTGACCTGGTGGAAGTTAGGGGGCCTATTTTGCTGTAGTTTAAAGGAGCAATCAATTGGAGTTTCATTTATTTGATCGGTTTAGTTTGGAATATTGCTTTTATTTCTTGAATAATGTTATAGGAACAGTATTGTTCAATACTATAATTATGTGTCAGTTTATCATTAGTTAATCATAATTATAATTTAAATAAAATTTAAGTAAGAACTAATTTATTAATTAAATTATTTAGCAAAAAATAAACATATTATTATAATACTGAGCATTACTGGTACCTTATAGCATAACTTTTATTTCTTTTATCTCTTTTTTTTTTTCAATCAAATTGCTTTTGTTTCTCTGTGACAGAGAATTAACGCTGCTTTCTTCAGCATTGGCTACTTTCATATGTGGATCGACTACTTAACCAGTTAGCAATTATGACTAACGTAGATTTATGTCTTCAATAAAGGATTTTTTACTTTTTTATTTTTTTATTTTTAATTCTATTTTTAGTGAGTACCATATGTTCTTGATTATATCAGCTAATACTTTCCTATCCAGTTAAGGAAGAAAAAAAAAATCATAAAGTGATAGTTTCCTTCTGAAACTCCTTTCAGAAAATGGGAAAAAAAAATCCTTCTGAAGTTTGAGTATATAATATAAGTTTTGGATCCACATGAATTGATTATCCTCGTATGTTCTCCCACTTTATTCTGCCCGTTGTTTTTTGCAGTCTGAGTTACTCGACCTTTTTGCATTGCACTAACATTTTTAATCGTGTATGAATGAATAACTTAAACTAAATAGAATGGAAAAAGAGATGAAGCATTAATAAAGGAGCCATATAATGAGGGCTTGTGGAGAAATAATACAAGAAAGTGTATGTAGAAAAATAATAAAAGCAAAGGATTGCTTAGTGTAAAACGTGATGACAACATTCAATGGGGATTGTTTAAGCATTAAGAAAGAGGGAAAAGCAACTGGAAAAGATAGTGCACAACATATTGGCATGAAGTGGCAGCAATGATAATAAGATTTGACGAGTTTTAATTGATTTTTTTTTTTTTTTATACAACAACGTGTAATCAGAAGAACCTTAGGGAAGGTCTCAATTCTCAAACTCTATAAATAGAGTGTCAAACACACCACTCTAATGTATCACGGGAGAGACCTCTCTCTTTTTGTAAATTACAAATTTACTCATAACTAAAATTACTAAAAAGGACACGTTAATAGTAAAATGATATTATCATATGTAATAAATGTAATTATATAGTTTAAATGGGATTTAGAACTTTCTTATCAAGCTAACACATAAAAGGAAAAAAATAGAAAGATAATCCTAAAACGAAATTACCTTTTCATTCTTTAAAATTGCCCAAAAAATCAAAATAAATAATAAGATGATCCAAAAAAAAAATTCATATAGAAAGATGTAGAACATAATATATATACATATATATAATCAAAGAGATTGTTGTTTTTGGTTTTCATTTGTTTTTAAGGAAAAAAGGCGTGGTGGGATGAGAAAAAAAAAAATCAATCCAACTATATATAATATAATTTGCAGTGTTTTTTTGCCTTTATTGTGTGATGTATTTATATGTTTACATCATTTTTGTTTAAAAAATCTGTTATTTGATTTAAAAAATTATATGTGCAAATAGAATTTTTTGCCTTCATTTTTTTTTAATTCTTTATTCTTTAGTCCTTTAAAAGATTGTATATCAATTATATTTTCTATCTTTTATTCTTTTTAGCTTGAGAATTAGACATTAAAAACTAAAATAGTTAATGTACAAATTAGTTTATTGGGTATTTTTGGAATACAAAAAAAATGAACAAAGTAAAAACATAATTATTTAAAATTACTTTCATAATATAAAGGAAATTGAATGTACAACGTCCAAATACTACTGGATTTAGAACTACCCTTATAATAGCAAGGGGAAAAAAAAAAACAAAGACATGTCATACAAAAGGCTTCCGTTTACATGTAGTTGTCGTGAGACGACTTTGTCGTTGCGATCCAATGGTATTGTCCGTATCATTTTCTACTAATTATATGCATAAACGACATATCACTTACTTACTTTTCACAGACTGATATGATGTGTCGTTTTGTATACAAACGAATTTGCTCAAAATTATGTAATATTTTCATGTCAATTATGATCGCTGACATTGAAGATACTTGTTCTTTTCTTCTTTGACTCGATTAAAATTGTTAGCGGAGGAGCATTTAAACGCTCAGTGTCCAAACCATGTATGCAAAACACAGTTTGCATATTATACACGATAAAAGAAAAGAAAAATAAAGCGTGTACAAATCGTGTGTGATAAGTATGGTATGTTGAGAAATTTTGAGAGAAAAATGTGTAAAATTTGATAGAGTCTCAACTATAAATAGGATATTCATCTTTCATTGTTTCTCATCACAGAGAAGTGAGAAACACCAAGCATAGTGAGAGTAAAATAGAGAGATTTTATTCTTAAGTGTTAGAGAAAAATACAGTTTTTCTCTTGGGTCTATTCGGGGTCTAGGCGTGAGGAGTCTTGAGAATGTTTATAAATACTTGTAAAGATTTCTTTTCTCTTATAGTAAAGATCTGCAGCAGCTCTGTGGACGTAGCCAAATTGGTGAATCATGCTAATTTTGTGTGTGTCATGTTTATTTATTTCGGCATTATTTTTCATATTTATTTTTATCACTTCCATTATTATGTGTCTATTGGAGAGTTTATTCCCTAACAACTAGTATCAAAACGAAGGTTTGATTTTAGTGGGAGCAATAGCCGGAGGTGAAGGATCAGGACCCATAATTGACATATTCGACTCTACAGACTTCTCATACTGGAGATTGTAGATTAATGATTATCTGCATAGTAAAAAGCTACATCAGCCTCTACCAGGGAAGAAACCTGAGAATATAGAGAATAACGACTGGGAACTCCCTGATCGATAGGTGTTAGGCGTAATTCGATTGACGCTAATAAAGAACATTGCTCATAATATGATGGAGGTGAAAACCACAGCAGAGATGATGAGAATCCTGTCAGACATGTATGAGAAACCGTCAGCAAACAACAAGCTACATCTGGTAAAGAAGTTGTTTTATCTAAAGATGAGAGAATGTGCTTCAGTTGTAATACATATCAATGAGTTCAACACGATTGTCTCTCAATTGACGTCAGTTGAAATTAATTTCGACGATAAAGTTCGTGCTCTAATTCTTCTAGTGTCTCTACCAAACAACTGGGAATCAATGAGAGCTGCGGTTAGCAATTCTGTAGGCAAAGGAAAACTGTAATTCAATGATGTTAGAGACTGAATTTTGGCGAAAGAAGTTCACAAAATTGATTCGGGTGAAGGCGCATCATCAAGGTCTACCCTAAATCTCGAGAACAGGGGCGGAAGCAGCGAGAAGAATTCTAACCAAGGTCGTGGTAGATCTAAGTCAAGGAATGGCAAAGACAAGTTCAGATCTAGAAGAAGACTGGAATGCTAGAATTGTGGCAAGACTGGCCACATAAAAAAAATTACAGAGCACCAAGGAGAGACGATAGTAGAAACGATATGAATACCTGACTAATGAGGTATAAGACGCTTTACTATTATCTATAGATAATCTAATTGACTCTTGGGTCTTAGAATCTAGAGCTTTCGTTTCATACTACTGCACACTGTGATATATTAGAAAATTATCTTGCTAGTAATTACAGAAAGGTTTATATAGTCGATGGAGAACCTTTAGATAATGTTGGTATAGGTGATATCCGTCTGAAGATGTCAAACAAATCGGTGTGGAAAATCCAGAAAGTAAGGCATGTACTGAGATTGATGCGAAACCTTATATCGGTGGGACAACTTGACAAGGAAGGACACAATGTGACCTTTATTGGTGGCTCGTGAAAGATTAGCAAAGGAGCCATGGTTGTTTCTTGAGGAAACAAAACTGGAACTCTCTACATAACTTCTAGTTGCAGAGATACTTTAGCGACCGTCGATGCTGAAGTTAATTCAAGTCTATGGTACTGTAGACTTAGGCATATGAGCGAAAAGGGAATGAAGGTAATGCTGTCAAAAGAAAAACTACCAGAGCTAAAGTCAGTTGAGCATAGCTTGTGTGAAAGCTGTATATTTGGCAAGCAGAAAATGGTGAGTTTTTCGAAAGGTGGAAGAGAACCGAAAGCAGCAAAGTTGGAGTTGGTTCATATAGACGTGTAGAATCCATCTCCTGTGACATCCCTTAGAGGCTCAAGATATTATGTGACATTCATTGACGATTCGAGCAGAAAGGTATGGGTTTATTTTCTGAAAAATAAATCTAATGTTTACGATACCTTTAAGAAGTGGAAGGCCATGGTTGAGAATGAAACTAATCTGAAAGTGAAATACTTGCTATCTGACAATGGAGGAGAATATTATGATGATGATTTCAAGAGGTATTGTGCTAATAATGGGATCAAGTTCGAGAAAATCATTCTAGGGAAACCTCAACAGAATAGTGTTGCTAAAAGAATGAACAGAACCCTGAATGAATGTGCAAGGAGCACGAGATTACACGCAGGGTTGCCAAAGACATTTTGGGTCGATGTAGTTAACACTGCTGCATATCTTATCAATAGAGGGCCATCAGTACCATTAGATTACAAAATACCAAAGGAGGTCTGGAGCGGTAAAAAGATAAACCTTTCTTTCTTGAAAGTGTTTGTTTATCTATCTTATGTTCTTATAGACCCTACTAATAGAAGTAAACTTGATCTCAAGTATAAAAATATTTCTTTATTAGTTATGGTGATACTGAGTTTGGTTATCGTTTCTGGGATGACCAAAATTGGAAGATCATCAGAAGCATGGACGTCATATTCAACGAGAAAGTGATATACATGGACAGATTGGGCACCGGAGCTGATAGTGTATGTCCTGAAGTAAAAAAGGCTAGGATAATACGATTGAATGAGATCCCAACAGATGAAATGAAGATTAATGATGGCAAGAAAGAGCAAGAAACTGTAGCATAAGCAGCAAACCCAGAGACCCTAGTGGGTGAACTCAGAAGATCTTCCAGAATAATTCAACCTCCTCAGATATTCTCCAGCACTGCATTATATTCTATTAACTGATAAAGGCGAGCTAGAGACTTATGAAGAAGTAGTGCAGCATGATGAGTCAACCCATTGGGAGTTAGCTATGATAGATGAGATGAACTCACTAGCGTCCAATCAGACATAGGAGTTAGCAGAACTACCAGAAGAAAAGAAGGCATTACATAATAAGTGGGTGGACCGAATAAAAGAAGAACATGATGGTAGTAAACGGTACAATGCAAAACTTGTTGTCGAAGGCTTTCAATAGAAGGAAGGCATCAATTACATCGAGATTTTCTCTCCAGTAGTCAAATTGACCACTATCAGAATAGTACTTAGGTTGATGGCTAAAGAAGACATGCATCTAGAGCAATTAGATGTCAAGATAGCATTTCTTCATAGTGACCTGGAGGAAAAAATTTACATGAAGCAGCCACAAGGTTTTGAAGTACAAGGGAATGAGAGAATAGTGTGCAAACTTCAAAAGGGCTTATATGGTCACGCTCCAATACAGTGGTATAAAAAGTTCGATGTGTTTATGAGTAATAATGGTTACTTACGGTGCCAGGCAGATCACTGTTGTTACGTGAAGAGGTTTGATAATTCCTATATTATTCTACTTTTATATATAGATGATATGTTGATTGCTGAAGCTAATATAGATGAAATTGATAAGCTTAAGAGAGAATTGTCAATGGAGTTTTCTATGAAGGATTTGGGAGCTACAAAGCAAATCCTTGGGATGCAGATTTCTAGAAATAGGATGATTGGGAGTTTAAAGATATCTCGTGAGGAGTATATGAAGAAAGTGCTGAGCAGATTCAACATGAATGGTGCAAAGCTTGTAAGTACTCCTTTAGCTAGTCACTTCAAACTAACCAAGGAACAGTCACCCTTAACAGAGCAGGAGCAAGCTCACATAGCCAGGTACCATATTCTTCTGCTATTAGTAGCCTTATGTATGCCATGGTATGTACCAGAACAGATATAGCACATGCAGTGGGTGCTGTGAGCCGATATATGAGCAATCGAGGAAAATAACATTGGGAAGCGGTGAAGTGGATTCTTAGGTATTTGAGAGGCACCAGCAACATGGCCTTATACTTTAGAAAGTCAGATTTGGGTCAACAGGGCTATGTTGATGCTGACATGGTTGGTGATATAGACGGCAGGAAGAGTACCACTGGATATGTATTTACATTAGATCGTACGACAATCAGCTGGGTCTCAAAGCTAGAAAAGATTATTGCTCTATCTAATACTGAAGCATAGTATGTTGCTATAACAGAAGCAAGTAAGGAGTTGATCTGGTTACAAGGAACTGGGTCAAAATTATGAGAAGAACACTTTGCATTGTGATAGTCAAAGTGCTATTCATCTCGCGAAGAACCCTGGTATTCATCTCGGATAAAGTATATATAGGTTTGATATCACTTCATACGCTCAGCTTTAGAAGATGGAGTCTTAGTACTAGAGAAGATTCCAGAAAACAAGAACCCAACAGATGTATTAACTAAAACGATGACCATTAACAAACTGAAGTTGTGTTCAGCTTCAGTTAGCTTGTAAGCATGAAGAAGAGGAGACGAGCTACTGCATTAATCAAATGTGAAGACATGATTGGAATCAAGTCTTCAAGTGGAAGATTATTAGTGGAGGAGCATTAAATGCTCAGTGTCCAAACCATATATGCAAAACACGGTTTGCATATTATACAGGATAAAAGAAAAGAA
Organism: Parasponia andersonii; assembly: GCA_002914805.1. Lineage (NCBI taxonomy): Eukaryota > Viridiplantae > Streptophyta > Magnoliopsida > Rosales > Cannabaceae > Trema > Trema andersonii. The sequence goes on along the minus strand of JXTB01000320.1, from coordinate 232,281 downwards.
AAATAAAACCTATACAAACCGTGTGTGATACGTGTGGTATATTAGGAAACTTTGAGAGGAAAATGTATAAAGTTTGGTGGAACCTCAACTATAAATAGGGTCTTCATCTCTCATTGTTTCTCATCTCAGAGAAGTGAGAAATACCAACCATAGTGAGAGTAAAATAGAGAGACTTTATTCTTGAGAGTTAGAGAAAAATACAGTTTTTCTCTTGGGTGTATTCGGGGTCTGGACGTGAGGAGTGTTGAGAGTGTTTTTAAACACTTGTAAAAAAAATTTTTCTCCCTATAATAAAGATCTGCAGCAGCTCCGTGGACATAATCAAATTGGTGAACCACACTAATTTTATGTGTATCTTATTTATTTATTTCGGCATTATTTTTCACATTTATTTTTATCGTTTCCATTATTGTGAGTTTATTGGAGAGGTTATTTCCTAACAAAAATCTATGTTAATTCTCACTCTTTTCAAATTTTTTTAGTTCATATCATTCAAAAACTTACTTTTTCACAAACTGATACGATATGTCATTTTGTGTACAAACGAATTTGCTTAAAATTATGCAATATTTTTCTACCAATTATAACCGCCGACACTAAAGCACTTGTTTTTTTTTCTTTGACTCGATTGAAACCTATGTTAATTCTCACTTTTTAAAATTTTTTTAGCTCATATCATACAAATTCGTTTTTTAAATTTATTCTTACCTACTTATTTTTCATTCAACTAATTAGATTTTTTTTAGGGGACTAACTGATAAATACAAAATCAACTATTTTTTGACAGTTTTCCCTAATGAACTTCTTAAGAGTAATAGATAATGATTTTTTTTTTAGTAATTATCATAATTGTTATTGTCGGATAACTCACACCACCAAGAACACCGTTTTGATCTAAAATTTATAGAGAATTTAAATTTAAATACACATATAAAACAAAGAACAAAAATATTCGATGTGGTTTAGCCAAATTGCTGATCGGAGAGTACCACTGTGCTTGACGACTGGGATCGAATTTTTGGGAGATGATAGCAAATTTGGAATTACGAAATCTTTATTAAATAAAATTTTTAGTTTTATAAATGATATATTTTGTCTATTTTTTCATCACGTGCTTTAAAAAATCTGTGAACGTTGGAGCTTTAAAATTTTATTAAAAAAAGAGTGGTTAACCTTTTTTAAGCTTCATAAAGTAAATATATGGTTGGGCAAATTACCATGGAAAATGGGCGAATATATGATTTTGGACTATGAAAATAACTATTCAATGAATTGTCTTCATAAAAATATCACTTTCAGAAATAAGAATTACAAAAAATGATGCATTGTGTAATATCCTTATAAAAACACCACTTTAAGTATAATATTTCCATAAATACACAATTGTAATCATTCTCAAAATGACACTTTTGTGTCCTAGTCAATAGCTTATAGTTTGAAACTACCTTACTGTTAAGGCTAACGTGTTTCATGTTTCAATGCTAAGGAAATATACAACAGACTCATCTCATATCATTTAAAATAATGGACTTATGTATTTTCATGATTTGGTACAAATAATATATTAGTCTCATTAATATTTTTTCTTTGACATATTCCTAGTTATCCGACACAATTCTAGGTAATACGTAAAATGAGAAATTAATAAACTAATTTACTTAAATTTAAACACAGGATTTTAAAAGAGTGGTAGAAAGAACTGAGTAAAAATAACTCATAAAATTCATTATAAAAGAGATAATTTGCTTACTATGCTTTTGGATTTAAAGTATAAGTTTTTTTTTCCCGCTTTATTTTTCCTATACTTTTCCCAAAGCTTTGTTTTCTTCTCTTTTAAATTTCTCCTATATAACTCTTCAACTATATAGCAAATTATCTTTTGAAATTTTAAAATTTCTTGTTATTGCTTTGTTTCTCTATTTCTCTTTCTGTATCTTGATAGATAACGAAAGCTTAAAGATAAATATTTTTTTTTTTTTTTTTTGGAAAGCAAAAGATAAGTAGGGTTTATTTTATTTATTTTTCACTGTTTTCAAGAAACCTATTACTGGGTTTATAAAAAAGAAAACATCTATTATTATGCATTTTAGATTTCACGTTTGAGACTTCGGCTCTTTATTTATTTATTTTGCTTAATGTGCTTGTTAACATCAATTGTTTGTTGAGCTCATTAAGATAGGAAGGCAAGTGTATAAACCATAAATTTTAGGAGGCAATCCTTAATTTTGAAAGTAATTATCAGTAAATTTAAAGATAAATTACAAGCGATTAAATATAAAATGAAAAGTCAAGCTCTCCTCCCCGCCCCGTTACCCATATGTAGCTTCTGTCTGTGACAAAAACAGAGTATCACTAGTATCATGATTTCCTCTAGTTGAAACGTAGAATTAGCTATTAAACGACTAGATGCAAATCGCCGGGAATCAAACTCCGACTGCCCGCCCCGTTTTAATCAGGGACCGTGGAAGGTTTAGGGGACGAGGACCGGGATGGGGCTGCATTCTCTGACCCTACCTCGGCCCCTTTACATCCCTACAATTGAGTGTAGTAAGTGAGATATCTAGTTTTCTTTTGGCTGAATATATGTTAATAAAGAAATATCAGTTGCACTTTATTTTCCACTATGTTTAGTAGGGATTTCACTCTAACTTATTATATTATTAAAATGTATTCTAACTTATTATATTATTAAAATATTAATTTGAATGGTAGAATTAATAAGTGAGCGAAGAAAATAGAGAGAATAAGAACAGTATAAAAGATATGGAGAAGAAGAATGCATTTACCACTGTTTAACGCTTGTTAGCAAAAAGCCTCGATGCTCTCACGTAAGTTATAGGAAGCAATTTTTCAAAAAAAAAAAAAAAAATAGTTATAGTAAACAATCATTGGTGATTCAAACGAGAGAAAAAAAAAAAAAACAGAAATTCCACATCATCCGACTACGTACTCAAATTACAAAAGGAATAAACAGAAAGAGAGGGAAGAAGACATTCAAGTCGGGAATTGGGACAATAATAAAAAGCATTAACCAACGTTGAACATAGCCCAGTTCCACTTGCGTACAAGGATAAGCATGACATCCCAATCTCCATTGAAACAGTCCTAAGGCTTAAAGAAAAAAAAAAAACAAGCTTCACATGGAAATTACTCCCAACATTAATACAAGCTCCATGGAGATTGTAAACCACTAGAGTCCATAAATTCTTCACCACCAAATATAAGTCCTACGTTAGTACTATTCATCATCTCCTTAAAATCACTCCCAATACAAAGTTGAGGCCAACTCAAACCATCTAAACCTCCAAACATGGAACCCACCTCAGCCGACAACTCGGCAAACGGGGGCCGGCTCGAGCCGGCTTCCCGGCTAGCGGGGCCCGACTCAAAGCCGGCGCCAGAGCTAGGCGACGAGTGCTGGTGCTGTTGGTGGTGGTGGTCCGGCAGGTTGAGCTTTGCGCACGGACCGTAGAGCTTCCGCGCAGCATCGTCGTAAGCACGGGCGGCTTCTGTGGATGTGTTAAACGTGCCGAGCCACAGCCGAGCCCCGCGGTTCGGCTCCCGGATTTCGGCCACCCATTTGCCCCAAGTCCTCTGCCTCACTCCTATGAAAGTGCACTGTACGTTCTCTGGCCCTCCTTTCCCTTTCATCCGCTTCTTTCTCGACCGTTCCATTACTGGTTTCTTATTTCTCCTATTAACAACGTTATTACTCTCTTCTTTGCAGTACTCCATCGTTACTGATCTAAACGACAACAAACACTACAAGCAGAACAAACGCAAAAAGAGTTGAACCCTTCTCGCTTTCTTTCTTCTTCAAATCTTTATCACCTAATATTGGCCTGGCTCTATGTAACTCGAAAGGCTATACACGTTTTGCAGTAGTAAAAGACCGCAGGACTCCCAAAAAAATGAAAAAAAAACCCCAAAACAAAGCAGCGTGCTACTTGGGGCACACTTGGGGCACAAGTTGGCTTTTAGTAGGTATGGACATGTGTAGAAGTGACACCTTGGCTGAGTTATTACGTCGAACACTTGGCGTTCAAGCTCGACAAACATTTGTCCTTGTCTTAAACCGCTTAATCAGAGGACACGTGTTTTTCTCCATCGGAGAGGGCTAGAAGAAAGGGGAAAAAAAAAAAAAAAAAAAAAACTTTTCCCTCTTATTTCGATTTTTAGGAGCCAATTTGGGCACTCCTCTGTTTAATTTGTGATCAGTTCTCTTTATGGAACTCGGCAATGCCGCAATAACACGTGTGTATAATGTGGAGAGGCTTAGTGTCACTTAGAATAGGCTGACAGTTGGACCTGGTTTCTCAAAACAAAAAGGAAGGCTTTTGCTGTGAAGAAAGCACCAACGGATATCACTTTTGAAAATTTTCTAGATAAGAATTGAAGTTGTTACATTGAGACTCATACTTATTTTAATCCCACTCGTGTTATATGTTAGGCATGGGTGGCTTTAGGAATTTTTTTTTTTAAAATAAAGTAAGTAGTATGTAATATGTACGAGTATTGTGACAAGATATCTCGATCTCGTACCACAAACTCAATGAGGAAATAGTTGTTGCCTAACGCCGAGGAGAGCGAGGCTTAACTCAAACATCTCTACAGTTTATCTAAAGGAAATCTATCCTTGAACGAATACATTCTAAAATTTAAAGAAATTCTTGACATGTTTGCTGCCATTGGAAAACCATCTAAAGATGTAGATAAAGTGTTTCGAGTCGCCAAAGTACTTAAAAACAAATATAAGGACTTTTGTGTTGCAGCTTTGTTAAAACCATCATATCTTTCCTCTAATCAGTTTGTTATGTCTTTACAAAACTATGAATAGGTTTATCTTGCTGAAGAAAATCCACTCATTGATCATAATTCAATCTGTTTTGGAATACGTGTTGAGGAAGAGGCAGAGGACATGATCGCATTCGTGGACTTAATTTCTTTGCCAAAATTATCCTAATTATATAGTGAGATATCTTGTCATATTATTGATAATTAGATAAAAGAGTGTTGTATTCTATTTTGCATTCTTAGGTTCTTCTAATTTTATTATTTGATACGTCAATTTTACTATATTTTATTAGATTATTAAAATATTAAATTAAAGTTTAACCTGATAATATAAAAAAAAAAAAAAAAAAGAAAGTGCACTTACACATCTCCTAAATAAAAATATAGACACAACATACAAAAGAATTTTCCCTAACCAAACAAATTCATTGGGTATCTTGCGACAAAACTTTTGCGAGCTCGCGCAATTCGTTTCTACGAGGATGTACAATTTATTCTCACGTTTGATAGGCAATGTGTATGTAATATATTTTTAATTGTCAGTACTTTAGTCGTGTGTGAGTTTCGGACAAACATTTTTTTTTTTTCTGAGGGATACAGATATACAAATTTTGAGTAACAAAGGATAATAAGGGATAAAAAAAAAAAACACAAAAACAAATTTCAACAGTTTTCAATATACGAGTGTAAACATTTGTTTGAAAATTTTATTTCAGAAAAAAAAAAAAAAAACCAATTTTTTTGGAAAATTGATGTTTTTTGAAAAAAAAATTGTGGTTTTTCGTTCAAGGAAAATAACATCCATTTAATTTATAAACGACTGAAAACGACATTTCACTTTTAGTTCAAAATCTTATCGACTTTTCATTTTTATTGTTCTCTTTCTTCCTCTTTTAACTCTTTTCATTATTCTTTCTCTCTCTAACCAAAGAGAAAGACAAGCAATACTCAAGAGCTACCATTATCAAGGTTCAGAGGTCTCATGCAGCCCATTTTGGTCTAATGGTAAGCTGACTTCTTCTCTTTAACTTTAGTGGGTTGTATTTTTTCCCTTGGTGTTTGTTTGTTGAGAAAGTGAAAGAAAGATTAATGAAAATGATGGTGAAATGGATTTTCTTTGTTTTTCTATTTTATGCTATTTTTTTGGGTTGAAATATTTTTATTTAATTTTTGATTCATGGGGTATAAAAACTTAAAACTTAGAATTTTGGGTTGTAGTATTTTTTATTTTATTATATTCTTATTCATTGGTATCTATGCACACTATGTGTTTGATGTTTTGACTCAATGAAGTGAGCTTGTATTTCTCTTTGTTAAGTTCTTAATATGCTTGCTATGGATATGACAGAATAGAATAGAATAAATGATCTTTTGCTTTCTATGTCAACGTGGTATGTGGTATGAGGAGATTCCGTCGTGGTACTACTAGTAATTCTAATTTCTAACTCACATGGAGTTTTGTTTTCCGATTTTGAATGTTTGACCTATATTTAACACTTTTTTAATCTCATTCTTTATATTTGGGATTGCAAATCTCCCTTTTTTTTTTGTTTTTGTAATTTTGCTCTGGTTTTAGCAATTTTTAATAGTCCGATTCATACCACCATTTGTATTAGCATTACCATGAAAACTAAAAGAGGGTTGGTAGGATTTGCATTTTAATGATGATGATGATTTGAGTTCTGGAAAGTAGTCTGAATAACATAAGAAGAAAAAAAATAAAATTCTCTGCACAATATGCGTTTGATGCTTTGACTCAATGAAATAAGCTTCTGTTTCTCTATGCAGACTAGTAACTTTTTGGCTTGCATGTTTCTATAAAACTTGCTTGTGTATATACAAATTGAGCAAGTGTTGTTTTAGAAGACTAAAATCTAAAAAATTCATTTTTTGTGGCGTCATATGAAGTGAAACATATGTATTAAGTTCTATTCTAGTGTTGTACTTCATAAATATGTTACGAAGAGTTACTATGCTACTTTTTTAGGCTCTTCTTAAAAAAAAAACAACACTCTCTCTTATATATACATACATATTGACATTAAAACGTCAACTCCAAGACCACATGATCCAACAAAGGATAAACAAATACTTAATAGATTTATTATTCACTAGATACGAATGAAGGAACATTGACATTTGGAGTTAGTGATTTGGATTTTTGTGCCTTAAATTCTATAATAATTTCAAAGCATCAAGCTACAATGGATGTATGGGACTGAGATTTGGAGTATCCAACTGTGTTATAACATTCCCTTCCCCCTTTTTAAATGTTTTTAAGGGGCATGCATAATAATGTAATCTCCCTTTTTATTCCTAGTAGTTTTGTTAGAAATGAGCAAGAACTTCACTTTTCAGATGTCTATGTCTTTGACTCAAATTTGGTATATGTTGCCTATTAACGAAAAGGATATATTTTATATATTATATTACATTACTTTTTTTTAATCCCCAAAAAAGGTGTATAGAAGAACCACAATGGAGCTGAGATCTATTAAGTATTATAATGATAATAGTAGGAATAGAGGGTCAAGGAAGTGAGGTTTCTAGATTATGTCAAGGTTATAGAAGACATTATTATCTATATTGATTGTCTTCTATTTAATTATTTATTGTCTTTTGTAATGACTAAAAGACACTTATTATCTATAAATCTAGGTTATATAAGCAATGGAAAATGTACCAGCACATTCTTAAAAGGATGAAGACTATGTACCACTTACTAATAATGAAGAGATCGAAAGTCAACTAATGCTAAATGTTGAAAGCGAAGAGCAAGTAAGAAAACGAAAGTTCACATCAGATGGAAACATTATAAAATTAGTGGAGAATGGAAAGCTATTTGTAACTATTGTGGAAGGGCAATGGGGGCCAAGCTATGAAATAGTATTACACACTTACGTGATCATGTGAAAAGATGTTAAAAGTTAAAAAAAGACACTACAGAAGCGGCCTTGAAAACTACAAAGAATGTTGAAAGAAGTCCTACAACACTGGTTACCTTTGATTTAGAGTTAATATGATTGAAGATAGTGCATATGATCATTCTTCATAAGTATCCTCTTAGCATAGTAGAGTATAAAGGATTCATGGATATGTTCAAAGTTGCTTGTCTGATGTTCAAGATGATGTCTAGAAATACGGTTAGAGCTGATATATTGGAAATATGTGTGAAAAAAAGGAGAAAACCTTGAAATTGATTGGAAACAATCGAGGAAGAATTGCGAATGCAACTGATATGTAGACTTCTAGTAACCAGAAGAGAGGATATATGACGGTTACAACGCACTATATTGATGATTCTTGGGCTTTGAGAAGTAGAATTTTGGCATTCAGGTATGTGCCATGCCCTTATAATGCTCTCATCATTATTTGATACTTTGGTGGATTATCTAATAGATTGAAGCATTGATGGCAAGTTATCTACATTGACCGTAGACAATTGTACTACTAATAATGCCATGATCCCTACTGTGAAGGACAATTGCCATCTACATCTTTACTTTTGGGTAGGTGTTTATATCATATGTATTATTGTGCACATATAATAAATTTGATAGTTAAAGATGGGCTAACAGTGTTTAAGGATGGAATTGCCAATATTCATGAGAGTGTTGCTTATTGGTCGGCAACTCCAAAAAGGATGGAAAAATTTGAGGAAATGGTGTCAAGTTAAAGTTGTAAGTAAAAAAAGACTAGCACTTGATTGTGTAACTAGGTGGAACTCCACCTACACAATGCTCAATATTACTTTGCCGTATAAAGAAGTTTTTGCTCGTCTAAGACTGCGTGTTTCTCATTATAAATTTTTACATTCAGAAAAAGAGTGGGCGTTAGCTAAAATATTATGCAAAAAGTTGGTTATTTTTAATAGTGTGACTGAATTGTTTTTTGGAATTAAGTATCCCACTTTTGATATTTTCTTTTCAAAAGTTTATGAGAATCGAAATTGAAGGGATTCGAAAGATTTGCTATGTTTTGGAGAAAGAGTATAAATTTACTTATATAAGTGAAAATGATGTCTCCAAGATGCTTCACTCACGTCTTCATTAGAGGTTCCTTCAATTGTTCCTTATGTGGATCCTATGTCTAACTATTATATATATGTTGCCACTACAAGTAGTGCAAGTGTTAAATCAGAGTTAGATAGTTACTTGGAAGAATTTTCCTTGCCTAGATCTCCAGACTTTGATGTATTAAGCTTTTGGAAGTCAACTAGGATCAAGTATCCCGTATTGAAATGTATTGCTAGAGACATCTTAGTCATCCCCATAAGTATTGTTGCTTCAAAATCCGCATTTAGTAATGGTGGTAGATATTTAGGTCCACATCGATCTAGACTTCACCCAAGAACATTTGAAGCCTTAATTTATTCTTAGAACTGGTTATATGGTGAAAGAAAAGGTACGCAACCTTACACTTTAATTTCAATAATCATATTATTTGCCTATGTTTGACTTTGTAGAAGTATATTGGTTTTGTAATAATTTTTTAGGATTTATTTGCAGTATTGACAAAGGTTGCTACATTAAGTAATGAAGAAACCGATGTAACCAATTTATTAGAGCCATATGTAGTTGAGCTAGATGTTTAAAAGACGAAATATTTGAATTTTGGTGATTATTTTTTCATTGATATGTTTGAAATTTTTGCTAGTTGGTTTATATAATTTTAGTTTCTAGAGAATATTACTATACTAATCAATAAAATTCACATTTAGCTTCGACTGTTGGAATATAGTTTGCCTTACTTTTATTTTTAATTAACAGTGCAAATTGCAAGAACTACATAGAATTAGTGCTCTCTTCACTTCAGAACTTTGTTGCCCAAAAGAAACTGCTTTCTTTTTTATAATTATTATGCCTTTATCTATAAGATGTTATTTTAAACTATTTGACTAATCGAGATGGTTTATACTATATAAACTTACTTGGAAGATGTTTGCTCTGAGAAACAAGTTCCATTGAATAGCTAGTTTGGTCATATGACATTCAATTAAGAGTCTTTTACTTTGAATAATTTGATTATTTCCCCATATTCAATTTCAATCTTTTGTCCCTAGTTTGTGATAAGATATTACCTTTTTGAGATTTAATAGTTGCTATTTCCATTTATTAATAGAAGAAAACAAGATCAAAAATAAATTTTCTTATTTATGTTTCATGTCCCAAAAAAAAAAAAAACTTTTCATTGTGTTTATTCTAGTTGGTACAGTAAATATATAACAATAAATAGGACATGTCATCAAACAAATCAAGTAGAGCAAAATGCATTACATTTGTGCCATAGTAAGCTTAATTTAATTTGCAAATATCTTTTAGGTTTTTTTTTTTAAAAAAAATTTGTAAGATTTTTTTGCAAAAAAAAAAAAGATAAATAGGTTAATGGGGTGGAGCGATTTACCTATTGCTCCATCAGTAATGCCCTACCCCGCCTCGTTTATTAAACGGTGTAGAGGACATGGAGCAGATTTCTCGTGGGGCAGGGCAGATCGGAAGAAAACCTACCCCACCCCGCCCCATTGCCAAGCCTAGGCTTATCGTATAGGGTATCTCTAATAGACATGCTAAATTTTAGCATTTGACTAAAACAATAGGTCTTCAATGATGCACTATATTTGACATAGTTTTTAGTATATGCTATTTATTGTGTCAAATATAGCACAAAAAATATCACATACTAATTTTTAGCATATGATGTTATTTATAATACTACCACTAATTTAAATATAAAATATCTATATGTTTCACAATATTTATTTTATATAAAATCTTTCATTAAATTTTATTTAGAAGTTTTTCCTTACTAAAATGTAATCAATTAAAATTAAGGATAGCACTGGCTGTCCCAATTTTTGTACCAAATTTTTTATACTAACACATGTGGTATATAAGTTGTCACCATCTAATCGGTGTGTTAATACTTACCATAAATAGAATAAATATTATCACCAATTAAGTGGTGACAAATCACATGCTATATGTGTTGGTATTAAAATTTTGGTACAAAAGTTGGTACCTCAAGCGTTATCCTAAAATTAATTGGAGAACAAAATTTTGTTTATAATTTTTTATATTAACTAGTTTGATCATTTATGTAGAATATGAGCAATAGTTTGATCATTTATGTAGAATATGAGTAATTCTAAATTGATATGTGAAGTTAAATTTTTATAGGTTGATAAAATAGTAAGAGCTAATAGTAGAAAAAATATATTTTATATGTAAAATTAATGTTTAAAATACAAAAGAGTATTTTTTTTTTAGCATGTACACATTAGAGAAAAATTCAAAAAATGCATACTAGGTTTGCTATGCCATGCTAAATGTAGCATTAGCACATTTTTTTTAGCATAATACATTAAAGATAGTCTAATATGTTATAGATTTTCTTTAGAAGTTTTGAATTGTTTCATTTCAGAGCGGCACTTATCATATAGTCTTATATGTTGTAGATTTCCTCTAGAAGTTTTGAATTATTTCATTTCAAAACGGCTTGTTGTTATCTGATAAGTCAGATTAAAATTTTGTTGTTGTTCAAGTAAAAATACGACATCAAGTCCAACTATTATCTACTCTTTTATATGGTCAAACGACATGTAGTTTCTCTTATATTGTACTTACGTTAAAAACAGATATGTCATTGAGTATTAAATTTGTTGTACCAACAAAGGACGTGTACTTCGCATTGAATTATATCCAATTAAGTTAACTGTTTGTATTTCAAAGAGAAATTATTACATAAAATATTGTGAATTGTCTAATCTATACATAAATAAGAAGTGTTGATGACCTTATAAGTTTTGCTACTTGGTTCAACTATCTTTGAATATTAGCTATTCATTGTTATTTTAATCTAAGGATTGGAAACAGTCCAACTCACTAACCACTCTCTCTTGAAAATTGACATGTTTTGTTCCTTCGATCTTCCTCTTATTAAATAATCCCTCTGTATATTTGTCTTCTCTTCTCTTCTAACTCATATTCAGTTGCTTTAGCTTAAATCAAATCCATTCTTGCTTCATTTCTCCATCTTAGATTTTGCTCATTCTTTTTTCTTTTTTTTTTCGCTCCTTCTAAATTTTCCTATTTTTCTTTTTCTCTTTGAGTTTCTTTGTCATCACCTTTAATTTTGTATTCATTATTTGTGCTTTTATCTTGTGTAGAACTCTGACTTTAGCTTATGTTCTCATGGTTGATCTTTGGAGTGTAAGATAAGAGACTAAGGATATGTTTTCTAATCCGTAATTGAGAGGAAATGAAATGAGAATGGTATTCCTCTCATTTGTAAATAATTACTACGTAAATACATGAAATAGAATCATATTTTTCCTCATTTATTGTTTTTTATTCTTCTCCCTTCTATTTTTCTTCCATTTCTTTTCCACTTATTCCTTCTATTTTTCTTCCATTTCTTTTCCACTTATTCCTTTTACAGACTAGTAAATATTACTTAAGAGTATACATTTATTTTGAACTCTTACTATTTTTTTTTTCAAAAAATAGAAAAATCTATGATATTGAATTTCATAAAAAGTTTCTGCAATATTAGTTTTGCATTTTTATTTATTTTTGAATTTTATCGTTTATATTCTTTTCATATTTTCGTTTGATAAGTGGATAAAGAAGAAAAGCTATAGATTTGTTTATTCTTTTTTTTTTCCTTAGAGTAGAGTATTGACCATGCCTTGCAATTAGATTCTTACAAACGAATTATGTCTTTGAATTTGATTTTGGTTTGATTGCTTATAGTTTCACCAATAGTAGGTGGTCGGGAGAGCCTTGCCATCTGGAATAGATGAACACTCAAAGATTTACGAGATGAAAATATGGGCAACATAATGTTGTTCCTGCCAAATCATAATTTTGGTGAGAAATTCCATATTCTTGTATTTCTATTTATACTTACACTTCATTTTTGTTGTTCAACCTTTATCATAAGTCTGGACGCCAAGAAATAATAGGGAAGCAAATTTGATTTTAATGGTGAGCTTAACATGTGGGGAGATTTCGTCTTGGTGTTAGGATGTTGGTAAAAGATATATAAGACTTGCTCTGAAATCTGAATTGGATAGATAGGAACCAAAGCAAGTTAAACAAGTTTACACTTGTGCTAGTCCACACATATTCTTAGTTGATTCTTGATAGATTAGTTGAGCTAAGGATTCAGTTTTCTTTATTGAAAGTTATGAATCATAATTTATTACTAATTATCATGTAAAACTACATGTCTCTTTATGCATGTATGTTTGTTTTTTTTTTTTAATTTTTTTCATTTATGTAATAAGCAAGTATTTTTTTTAGGAACCTGAACTAAGTAAAGAACTAAAGAAGAGTAATGGTCAACTATTACCAACCAATAAGGTATCTATATCATATATTCTCAAATTATGATCTTACTATTTGATATGTCCATTGCCCAATAATTAATTGTATATCTGTGATACTCTACAATTGATTTATGCACGTGAAGAGAAAGAGAAAACTACTTACATACACATAAGAGATATTTCTTATCTGCTTGGTGTGCGTGTTTCAGTGTACTACACTCATACATAAAAGAGAATTCTTACTAGTTTGAATTCCCTACTTTGAAATTCTATTTTCATGTTTTCTGAAACATGTAATCTGTTGCTCACACTGCACATTTTTTTTAGAATAATCTTATCACTATTAAGAACTATAGCGCTTGAACTCTCTGCTTTGGAATTCTGTTCCTTTTTTGTTTTAAGCAAGTAATCCCTTGCATATACTGCATATTTTTTAAAACAATTCTATCATTGTTAATGACTATGGCATCTGGCTTAGATATCAAAGCCCAACAGGGTACCAAGATGTGCAGAGAGTATCGAGGCACCACCATTGATAGTGATGTGGTACAAATGTACCACGAGATGGGAATGTTGGAAATACTTCACAAAAATAGCAGTTAGTAGTATTTTTTAAAACTTTATTTTTCTTGAAAAAATTACCAATAGTTTTTCAACTAAATAACGCAGCAGAAAAGCAAAAGGAATATATCAATCTTGTAACAATATATTAGAATATCATGTAGAAAATTATATCTCTTGTAGACTATACGAACAAGAGGTTGTCTCCAACCAACAATAGATCTTAGGAACTATTTTTGTGTATAGTTACACAAGAGTGTTGTCTTTATATGCTTCACAAAAGAAGAACAAGTTAGTGACTATACTTAATTCACAAATAATACTAAAAGAACATAAAATCAATTGTTTACTTATTTTTGTGAATTGTTCTTCCCTAAAAAAACTGACAAAATTATAGTATAATTTCTATCATTTATGAAATAGGTATCTAAAGTCTCCTATTTATAAAGAATAGGAAGCAAGACACAAACGAACAACTTCCTTGGAGTGCCCCATGCCACAGCTACAGTGACTATAAGCTTGTGGCCTCCTCAGTCACTGTCCAATTTTAGACAATGACACTTCATTCTTTTTCTAGAATGTGTGTTACCCAATTTCACTTATTGTAATATTTGGCTACTATTCAGCAATTAGTCAATTATTGCCTTATTAGTTTTTTCTTTATTTATTAACATTCAATTAACCATGATTAGAATGACTATTGAATTATGTCTAAGTTTATTGAACCAAATCAATAGTAGGAATCTCTATCATTCTTATACCGGAAACTGGCATATTTTAAAGAATGAAAACTATTGTGTTTATACTCATCGGTTTATCTAGAAGCTGCCAAAACTGGAACAAGCCATAGCCTCCCACTGGGCTCCGTGCTAGGCCCAAGAACTAGGCCAAGCGTATAGCCTATTGTGCAGTCCAACATTAATTCTCCGATTACTAATTAAATTGGTCTTGTCTAGTAACTGTATGATCATTATTGACATAAGCTAGCTTAGTAATCTTACAGAACATGCACAATTACCTCCTAAATAATTAAACGAGCTTGTTAATTATTTAATATCAGATTTATTCTACTAAAAGGCTAAAATTGTATCCCAACTGTCCATGACTACTTTTGGAGTAATATCTCATGCTATAACGATTCTTGGTTAATTACCCCTTTGTATAATATCATAAAAACATAATCATATATTTCTTGGTTCTTAATGATTTCTCTAATATCATCTTCAACATCTTACTGACTAAATCAGTATTAACATGCTTAGGCGTAAGACTTATGATGAAATATCGAAATCCACCGAGAGATGTTATTTTACTAAATTTTATATTACTAACTGTAATCATATAAATCAACAAATATATTTTATCAAACAATAGCGAATATTGATCTCACTCATTTGCAATTCAAATAAAGTCATACTTGAGAACGTAAAATCACAATTAACTTAATATTAAAAATAAAGTTCATCGTTGCTTATGAGATTTTTTTCTATTGATATTATTAATATAATTTCATTTATGATCTAATTCGGTGTAAGTCTTATTACACCAACTAACTTAAGTTGACCAAGCCAAGTCAAACTTTCTCAAAATTTGCTACAGAATAAATAAAGTGCCAACCTTCTTTATATTATCACGAACCACTATTAATTAGTTGTAAATAACTTATATGTATGTCTTATACGAATCTACATCATAATCATGAAAATACATATTTATATGATTAATGGACCTTTATTCAAATAGTATTATACACAAGTAGTTAACTGAATAGCATTTTATTTTCTTAATATGAAAATTTTATATAAATACAATTACTTTTATGAGCTTTTTCCACTAATTCCAACGGAGAGACAGTTAATACTTTTCAGTTTTCTCATACAATTTTTAACTAATTTGACGCTATTGTAAGATTTATTTTCTTTATTTTAGATTCATGACTGCTTCTATACGCCAGTTTACTTTTTAGCTCCCTTGGCATCTCTTTTTTCCATGTTAGTACTTCATTTGATTATAATTTCCCTAGATAGTTTTTAACCTCGAGCCACTAGCAGTTATGTGTTCAATTAATGGTTGCTTTTAATGCGATTGTATTTATCAAGAATGCAGTTTCCCTTGTCATAAAAGTGTACATCTTCACTCTATTTGCAAATGTTGCTTATCTAATGCTCATTGCAATATTGACAACTCAAAATTATTTTTTCTATTTGAAATCTCTCACACAGACATTTAATTAAAATTATTTCAATTTTCTAATACTACTTCAACTAACTAATTCTTGTTAATCATTCGGTCATAAAGCATGAAGAATTTGTACCAAAGGTTGCTGCCATTGCTTTGAAAATTATAACCAAAAACTATTTTCCTAAGTGTATGTTACTTTTTATCATAGATGAACAAGGTTGCAACTAGGAGACCTAACTGGACACAAGGAATTGGCTTTCAATGTTTTCCGTATTTTCTTTTTTGTACTTATTTATTTTAGTTTCATGTTTGTTTCATTTTCTTGTTGCATAGATATAGAGAAGACAAATTCGTACCTCCAGATTGATATCTTAAAGAAATTCAGGAGATGTAAGAGCTAGTATTGCATGAACTTGTTTTTTTTTAATATGCAAGAAGTCTAGATAGTTGTCTTTATGCAAATAAATACATGAAAAGCATACTGTATTATGATGTGTTGTGGAAAAATTATCGTACATTATTCTTATCTATATTTCAGGCTAACATGTTCTGTGTCTTCCTTATTACTCTCTTTTTGTTTCCACTAGGATTTTAGCCCACTTAATATGAAGAATATGCATATGTACACATTAACGTTCTATAAGATGGATAAGAATGACAATGCAGACGTACCTAGGGCACGTCTTCAAACTAGTCTTATAATAAACCTTGAAATCTCACATTACCTATTTATAATTTTGGAGAAACTTTCATATAAAAATATTAACTTACCTTTATCGAGAAGTATCCAAACACTAATCTTACCATATTAAATTTGTAAACACAAAAAAAAATAAAGAACTAAAATATAAATTTAAAAAAAGAAACAAAATATATTTTTTTAAAAAATCCCTTTTTCTTAACTTAGTTTCACATTCTTTTCATTTTATTATAAATTTAATTTGACAAGCTAGCGTTTGTTTTATTTGTATTAAAAGTAAATTTGTCATTATATACACAAGTTTTCCAGTTTCATAAGTGTATTATATAGGATAAGATTTGGCAAATGACAAAATTTGAAGGCTTGTTCAATAAAAGCAACGAAGTCTGAACGGGTTCGTTTGGCGTTTCCAGGAGTAAGTAACGTGATGATTGCCCTAAATATCGGACCCGGATCCACTGTCGGGAAAGCTTGTCCCATTTTCTATCCAGTGAATGAAATACCAACACGTCATTAAAAAAATTTAATCTTTTACATGCTCTTTGAAAACAATTTTCTAACAAATGCTCTTCTCTATAAAAAAAAATAATAATAAAAGCTAATAAGGCCAAAAAAAAAAAAAGGTAAAAAAAAGTCCATCTTTTTCTATTCTAGTACTCGTTATGAGTTTTTACTTTTTTCCGCTCTTTTTTGATTCCCTCAATCTTAATTTTATTCTTTAATGCCAAAAAAATTTGAGTATTATTCTTTATAATTATAAACAGTCTTTTCAATTTTTCACCTTTTTTTCTTCCCCCAAAAGTAGTGATATAAAGATCTTCCTCATGTATTTACGAAGTCTAGTTAAATAAATATTTGGATTTATAGGAAGAAAAAAAAGAACCACTTACACTTTTTCTCAAGTTCAAAAATTTTTAGACAAAAACTTAAATAATATTTAAAGAAGAGGGACTAAAAGAAAAAGGGGGGCTTTCATTATTTGAATTTGGACATTTGGATTGAAGCTGCCTATGCCACCATGAATGCCTAAATTGTTGAAATAGAAGTGATAACTCTATGAATATAGAGTTATTTGTGCTATTTTATTTATTAATTTGTGAGTTTTTTTTGGGTATTTTTAGCTTAGTTTTTAAACAATTTAACTTATTTTATTCACATATTTTTAAGAATTATTTTGTTTTGTTTTTTATGTTTTATCTTAGTATCTCTTCTTTTTATTTAATTTGAACTAGCTAATTTAGAGTTTGGATATAAGTTTAATTCTAATTTTAATTTAATTTGATTTATTTTATTAATTTAGATTTTTATTTTAGTTAAGTTGATTTTATTTAGGAAAAGAGGAAAAAAAAAATAAACTCACTCGGAAAAATGGCAAGCCAAACTTGCGAGTGGGAGATAGAGAGTCAGGTATGATTTCGGTCGTCAGTCTGAATACTCAAGCCATCTAGCGTGTGCATGTAGTACATGCAAGAGGGGCAAGTGCATTTGAAGCAGCGAAGCAGATGGGGCCTGCACTACAGCAACTGCTGATTTTCTCTCCTAATGTGTTTGATCAGATGCTCATGAGGTCTTATGCAATTGGTTTTTCGCCTATTTAAAAATCGCCACGTCAACTTTGAAGTCAACTTTTACTATAACCAATCAAGCATGATTTTTGTGCAAAGCTCACGATCCTTTGCTATACTGAATTATTCCTCATAACTCAGAAATATGCAAATAAAAAAGAGAAATGTAAGAGAGAAAGGAAAGAGAATAAAGAGATAAACGAGGGATTTGATATATCATCTCACAAATCAAAACACGTGAATACTTGGATAACACTCCAATATCAGTCATGAATATTCAAAATCTAAGGAGAAAATGATACACTAATTTTAAGAGAGAAAACATTTTGTTTTAGAGAAGGTGTGTGAGATGAGTGTGAGATTAGTTTATATTTTAGAGAGGCTAGAGAGAATCTTAATTGTGTAATATTTTTGTTTTCTAATTTTAATTCCTAATAGTGTTTCAACGCTTATATATTTAGTTTATTAAAATTTTCAATATTTCTACATTCAATTGAAGATATTATTTTCTAATTTCTCGTATAAATTCAGTCATATTTGCTTTATGTGGTGATTTAAACTAAATTATAATTATATTTATTTTATTAGTTGATCTTTTACTATAATATTATCATATTAATATATTGCTGATCTTCGAAAACTAACAAGATAGATTATATTTGTGACATTATGTGAATCTCTATTAAAAAGTGTCAATTTACAGCTTACTCATATTGATATATTATCAATCTTCGATAACTAATAAGATAGATTATATTTGTGAAATTCTGTGAATCTCTGTTAAAAAGTGTCAATTTATAATTTAGTTTTATAAGATTAAAGTAAAAGAACAATCAAACTTTTTTTTGTTTCATTTTCTTTTAAATGTTACTATTCATAATCAAACTAAAAAAAAAAATACTTCTTAGTGAAAATTTATTTTACTTCATAATTGTAATTAACTTTCAAAATAGAAATTAATTTCATATACTCCATAAAAATAAAACCATCCTCAATTTTTGACAAATAATTAAATACGTGAAAGTAAAAACATAAAGTTATTTAAAATATTTTATTAGCATTTGAGATTTTGCAGCCACGAGCCAACCTCCGATAAGAATTACTGCTTGTCTGGAAAATTTAAATGAATAGATTAAGCTCGCCCGATAAATAAATTTCATGCATACAATAAATGTCATGTTATATAAATAAATGTCATGTTATATAAATAGTACTTTAGAATTATAACTATGTATCCTCTTTGAAAACATCTTGTTCATATCGTTTTGAAGAAATGATCAAAAGGCCGGGCCGCATTTATTGTGGGCTAGCTAGCGTAGTAAATAGAGAGGCCCATTGTCTCTATACGTAGGCCCACCCATCAACATACGCCTGGAAAAATTACGATCTCAGAGCCCATCAGTCAAAACCCTGAGCCCACAATCTTCGTTCTTGACGGGCTCAAAGAATCTGATCCCATGGCCCAAAATACCCGTTCCTCTTCCGAGGTCTCTCCTCATCATCATCATCATCAATCATCATCTAACCCACGCACCCGCCCGCCCGCCAAGGTCTTTCTCTGCAATAAGCGCAAAATATAAATACCATTTTCTGCACTTTCTCTCTCCTAAAACCCTAGTAACCACCATTACTATCTCCAATCGCCATAGCCATCGGAGCTTCCTCTCAGCTCTCTCCTACCAAATTTCCCGATGGCCAACCCATCGGAGTCTCTCCTCTCCATCGCCGGGTTGGTCTCCACTCCATCCACCTCCATCCGGGTTCGGATCTTCCGATATGACATCCCTTCCGCTATCAACAATTCAGGTTACTCAATCTCTTCTTCGTCGTCTTCTTTTTCAACTTCAATCTCAGTTTTATTGCAGAATTTGAGTTCGAATGAGAGAAATCGATTGAGATTTTTGGAATTTGATGTTATAAACCTGCTTTTTGGATCGAATTATTGTGTAATTTGAATGGCATTTTCGAAATTTTGGTTGCAGAACTTAGTACAGAGCTGGCTTCATTGTTGGTAGATGTTATATTCAAGACATTGTATATTTACGATGATCGTGGGTCGAGGAGAGCTGTGGATGACGTGATTATCAAGTCTCTGGGTGAGACTCTCTTCATGAAAAGCTTTGCGGCTGCTCTTGTTCAGGCAATGGAGAAGCAAGGGAAGGCTCAGTCACATGTGGGTTGCCTTAGGCTTCTCCAATGGTCATGTTTCCTGCTTACGAAGAGCCAGTTTGCCACAGTTTCGAAGAATGCGTGTTGTAGAGTAGCCACAGTACAGGCGTCGTTAGTTCATAACGCTATGCAAAGATCTTTCCGCGAGCGGAGGGCTTGCAAACAGACGTTTTTTCAGCTATTTTCTCAGGTTTAGTCCTCCTAAGCTGCAATGCATTTGGTTGTTGTTGTGTTTATATGTTCAATAAGCATTTTCGGTCAATTCTTACCAAACGATATGTATTCTTTTTCAGTCACCAGACATTTACAAAATGTATATAGAAGAATTAAAGGACGGTCGGATCTCATACAAAGATAGTCCCGAGTTTGTAGGGTTGTTACTGGAATTCTCGAGTACCTCAAGTAAATCACCTTCTTGGTTTGAACAGTTCAAGGTAAGTGATTATTATTATTGTTATTATTTTCACTGCATTATATGAGGAGCTATTTTTGTTGTATGTTTTAAGAAAAATTCCGAAACAGTCCGCTCGGTTTTATCGACCAATGTAGCCAGATGGGAAGACTAAATTACTCATATAGAACTTGCTTATATCAAGCTTTATTGGGTCAAAGTTAAGATGTAAACTTTTGTTTTCTCTTCTCAGCCAACGTTTCTTGATATATACGTTAAAGCAGTCCTAAGTGCTAGAGAGAAGCCTTCAAGGGGTCTTAGTGAGGCATTTCAACCTCTTTTTACACATATGTTGCGCGAAGATTTTCAAAGTATTGTGGTTCCGGCTTCTCTTAAAATGCTGAAGCGGAACCCTGAGATTGTACTGGAGTCGGTTGGAATTCTTTTGAAGTCAGTCAACCTGGACTTGAGCAAGTATGCTCTAGAAATTCTTTCAGTGGCATTGCCACAGGCTCGACATGCAGATGAGGGCAGAAGGATTGAGGCATTAGCAATAGTTGGGTGTTTGAGCAAAAATTCAAGTAATCCAGATGCGTTGGAAGCAATGTTTAATGCTGTAAAATCCATACTTGGAGGTCTGAGTTTACCCTATCGGTTCTTCTTCTTCTTCTTCTTCTTCCTTTTTTATTTTTTATTTTATTTTATTTATTTATTTTTTAAAGATAAGGTGTATATGGTTTTGTGCTAGAGTTTGGAATGTCTGAACTCCTTGATTTTCATAGATTGTCTAAATGGTTTTGTGCTAGAGTTTGGAATGTCTGAGTCCTTGATTTTCGTAGATTGGAGCTTTTCAATATATTTTCAGCCTGAGCTATTTTAACTCTAGCTATCAATTTTATCAGGCTCTGAAGGAAGACTTGCATTTCCTTACCAGAGAATCGGTATGATCAATGCGCTGCAAGAGTTGTCTAATGCTCCTGATGGGAAACACCTCAATACCCTCTCACGGACCATATGCAGCTTCCTTCTGTCCTTCTACAAGGATGATGGTAACTTGTTACTTTTTGGTTTTTATTCCTTTTCTTTTCTATTGACTGTGAACTTCTTTTGGGTGAACATTTGAGTCTCTTTATTTTATTTTTTCTAGGTTTCTATCTTCGTTTGACTATCTTGTGTTTGTATCGTTCTAATTTTTTTCTTGGGGTGTTTTGTTCAAGGCAATGAGGAGGTTAAGCTTGCAACTTTGTCTGCTTTGGGATCTTGGGCAGCACGCTACACTGATGTTGTTCAACCGGATGTTGTTTCATTCATTGCTTCTGGTCTTAAGGAGAAGGAAGTTTTAAGAAGGGGGCACCTTCGTTGTCTACGAGCAATATGCAAAAATGCTGATTCTGTTTTACGGGTTTGTTGGCAGCAGGAGTTTTGTTTGGCTGTGCTTCTGTTGGCTTGTTCTTGGATGGGCTTTTTCAATTCACCAGTTCTTTCATTTTGTATTTCAGATCTCATCATTGCTGGCCTCTCTTATCCAACTTGTGAAAACTGGTTTCACAAAGGCAGTTCAACGTTTGGATGGCATATATGCCTTGCTTTTAGTTGGGAAAATTGCTGCTGTTGACATGAAAGCAGGTTCTCACCGTCAATTTTTTTTCCCCAAAATATTTAAAATGTTAAATTTTAATTTTAAACATCAATGAGAAGTACCTGTATTTTTGTTGCTTATCTCGCCCCCTCCCTCTTTTATGCATTTTAGTTGATTAATCTTCCACTTGGTTTGTTTGCTTTTTTTTTTTTTTTTTTCTGTGCAGAGGAAACTGTTGTGAAGGAAAAGATATGGTCTTTGGTATCTCAAAATGAGCCTTCTCTTGTACCAATAACTATGGTAGCTATTTAAAGATTCTTTGTCATTTTCAACTCTCTCTCTCTCTCTCTCTCTCTCTCCCCTTTGATATAGAAGCTGAGTACTACTGTTGCAGGCCTCAAAATTATCAACTGAAGATTGCATGACATGTATTGATCTCCTTGAGGTGCTCGTGGTGGAACATTTGCACAGGTACTTTTATTCATCTTTCTAAATATGCCCTTTTTTGTTTTATTAGTTTATAACGATAAGCTCAAGTTGTTTCTTCTTAATCGTGCAGGATATTAAATGCTTTTTCCACGAGATTACTTTTACAGGTGAAGTTGTTTTCAGAAAGACTTGGTACCTTTTTCCATTGATCAAGAAATTTAATTTGATACTAAGTGATTATTTGTATGGTGCAGTTCATAATCTTTTTGGTATGCTACCCATGTTGGGAAATTCGAGGAAGGGCTTATGATGCTACCAAAAAGATAATTGTTGCTGCTCCACAGTTAACTGAAACTCTGTTATTTGAATTTACCAACTTTTTGTCTCTTGCTGCAGAGAAACTGTTGATTTCAAAAACAAGGTACATCTTGGTTTTGATACATCATGCTCTAATCTCATTTATGCTTTTTCTTTCTTTCGTTGGAGTTGTTGGTAGAGGGGTGTGGTGTGGACTTTTTCTTCTTCTTTTTTTTTTCCCCAAAGAAAGAAATCTAAATTGGGTATTGGGGTTAGAGAGAATTGGTTATTTTATATGTTCTCTTTTTGCCAAGGGATATACGGGCCCATGTATTAAAGTTAGTTTATAAGAACTTTCTCAGGTAAATGGTTCAGTTATTTATTCTGCTAAGCAAAAGTTGGTAGTTGGATTGGGAGGCAGGGTTTCCTAGAATGAATCAAGAGGCTTCGATAAGATTTTTTTACTTTATTGATTTGTTTTTATTTTGTATAATTTTGACGTTGTCTATTACTTAAAATTTTTGTTAAGTATTATGAGGAGAGAAACCATGTACGCCCCCTTGCTCAATGTCTTTAAGTTATTCTAAAAATATAGGTCTTATAGTTTTCTGATACACGTTGATCCATCTTTCTATTATGTTCCTTTCTTTGGGAGATCTAAATTAGTATTTCTGTAGTGACACAGATAATTCATTGGATGCACAAGTGCCCTTTCTTCCATCTATTGAGGTTTCAGTAAAGGCCTTAATTGTAATATCATCAGCTGCTCTTGCTGTTGATCCAAGTGCATCCATGCAAGTTATGATCTGTGCACATCACCCATACATAGTTGGCACTGCAAAAAGGGATGCAGTTTGGAGGGTAAATATTTTTGCATTTCGGACCTGGAAATAATCGTGCTTTAATTTGGATTCATCTTTTACCTTTCTTCTTTCAATACTTATCATTAATGTGAAAGCTGGAAATTTGATATTACGTTAAACAGCATAATATGTTTTACTAGGATTAAAGCTGTAGTTAGGTGCCCTTAAAAAGGTTGCTCCATTTGTTATGGTTAATCATCAGGGTGTTGGATATTGCTCTTTTCAATTAAGACGTTTGAGACAAGCCTCATAAAAGTTTTATAATTTTGTGTACTAACATAACTATGCATTTGTCAATGTTTTGCAGTAATTGCATGATATTAAGGCATTTATCTCTTTTATGTATATGTCGTGTCATATATATAAATTTGCAGCTATTATTATGTTAGTCAGACATTTACCTTCTTGTGGCTGATGTAATTGGTCGTCTTATTTTTGTTTCAGAGACTGCATAAATGCTGTCAAACATGTGGTTTTGATATCATTGGCATCATATCAGCCGATGTTGAGAAATTGTGCACGGTAATGTCAATCAGTATTTGATTCTTTTCTTTTGAGAATTTTGTGCGTTTATAGATCAGTCTTATTATGCTTATGTGCTGAACTCCAATGTATATACCTTTTTTTTTTTTTTTTTTTCCTATCAAATACTTATCATTAGTAATGGTAAATGGACTAGAATGTGCATTCTTCTGGCATTTTATTGTAAAACAATAATAATGTGTGAATTGAAGGTTAAGCTGGGCTTCTGTTCGTATTCTATAATGTTGATTTCAGGGCCTACTTGGACCAGTGGGGTTGATGAGTGCCAATCCACTTGAACAACAAGCATCAATTTTCTCTCTATCAACTTTGATGTCCATATCGCCGAGGGAAACCTACATAGAGTTTGAGAAGGTTAAGTGCTTAATTGATTGCTTATCTCATATTTGAATGATTTTTGGGTTAGTAGGTCCACTTATTCGGTTTTAATTGCTGCTAATTGGAAGCTTATAACTCTGGCAGCATTTGAAAAGTCTTCCAGACAGATGTTCACATGATATTCTTTCTGAAGATGACATTCGGGTAAATTTTCTGGTCTATCCTCTTGAATGTTTTGATTCAAAACTTTTTTTTTTCGGAATCTTTTGGAATCAACAAACAACTGCTCTAATTTCTCATAAAAAGGAAGTTAATCGGGCCAGAGGGCCAGCCCATATATTGCTCCAAAAGCATGGTATATGTAGGCTCAACCCAAGCATGGCAAGGCCCATTTGACATGCGGGCTTGAGTGTGTGTTGGACGAACCCCCCAAATATTTCAGGGAGGCTTGACTTATGTGGGCTAAGGCATAAACAATTGATAAATAGTGTGGGTTGCACATATATATATGTATTATATTATACAATTTATTCTTTCAAAATATCTTGGCTAATCGATGGAATATAGAAATTAAACGGCTTATTGTCCGACTATAATGATGTTCATGCAATATTTTGGGTTTGTCTCTTCATTTTAAGTTTTTACTACTATCTGCATATTGCCTTAATAGTTCCCTAACTATCTTCGCACTCTGTTCCAGATTTTTCACACTCCTGAAGGGATGCTTTCGAGTGAGCAAGGTGTTTACGTTGCAGAGTCTGTCGCTATTAAGAACATGAAGCAAGCTAAGGGGCGTTATCGGATGTATGACGATGAAGATGATGTAGTAATGCTTGGCACTTTTTCCTTTTCTTTTTTGGGGATTTATTGTCATAACCTTCACATATTCCTTTTTTTTTTGGGTGCTGCTTATTTAGTTTGATTTTATTGCTATTATTGTTTCATTATTAATTTTCGACACATTTGTATCTATTTCCATTTCTAAGGGCCATGCTATTCCTAATCATTCTGTGAAAAGAGAGCAAGCTGCTGGGAAGAGGGAACCTGTGAAGTTGACAAAGAAACCTGGCATGTATTTTTGCATTTTTAGTGTCTTTATGAATTTGTTATCTCCATGCCATCTTTCTAAAATGTAATTCTTTTGACCCTTAGACAAAGGCAAGACTGCAAAAGAGGAGGCACGTGAGTTACTACTTAGGGAGGAGGCATCTATACGTGAGAGGGTGCGAGAAATACAAAAAAATCTGTCTCTGATTCTTAGGGTGCTCGGAGAGGTGGTGGTCGCAAATCCAATCTTTGCGCATAGTCAACTAGCTTCTCTGGTTTGTTTTTTGCTGCTTTGTTTACTCAAGTTACTTTTAGTATCTTTAACTTGTCTGAAGATTCTCTATCTTAGAATTTTAACTAAGATTCTCGTCTGCTATCTTGTATCAGTTCAAGTTTGTTGATCCCCTGTTAAGATCGCCGATAGTTGGTGATGTGGCCTATGAAACAATGATGAAACTCTCAAGATGTACTGCTGCACCTCTTTGTAATTGGGGCCTTGACATTGCCACTGCTTTACGCTTGATTACAACTGATGAAGTTCAGGTTCAGTTGGATCTGATTCCTTTGGTTGTTGAAGGAGAACAAAATGAAAGACCTTCTTTAGGTCTTTTTGAGCGAATTGTTGCTGGCCTTTCTATATCTTGTAAATCTGGACCTCTTCCTGTTGATTCTTTTACTTTTGTCTTCCCGGTAAGTTTTCTGGCTCCTGTATGACTAAATTCAGTTCAGTGGCGCTTTTCTTTTCTAATATTTCTTTTATACTTTTGTTCGTCAGATAATGGAGAGAATTCTGTTATCCTCTAAGAAAACAGGCCTTCATGATGATGTGCTTCGTATTCTTTACATGCATATGGATCCCTTACTACCGCTTCCTAGGCTTCGAATGCTATCAGTTAATGATCTGAACTTTTTTGTGCCACAGACACCAATCTGTTTTCATTTCCATTTTACCTTGACGGTGCTTATCCTCCTACAATTGTTTCTTGCTCTTACTTATTTCTTGCTTTTCAGGTCCTTTATCATGTTCTTAGTGTGGTTCCAGCTTATCAAGCTTCTATTGGGTCTGCATTGAATGAGTTGTGTCTAGGTCTGCAACCAGATGAAGTGGCGCCTGTATGTTCACTAAACTTTGCATCTATAGTTTTTTTATTATTTATTTGTAAATAAGAATAAGAAACAAACTTTTATTTTTGATCAAAAGGCTACTAGCATCTAAAGTAGTATTTAATGTACACATCATTATATGCAATTTTGCAGGCTCTCTATGGAGTTTATGCAAAAGATGTTCATGTGAGAATGGCCTGCCTGAATGCCATTAAATGCATTCCTGCCATTGCTAGCCGAACTGTTTCTCAGGATGTAGAGGTTGCTACAAGCATATGGATTGCATTACATGATCCACAAAAGGTTTGGCTCGCTAATCGTCTTTCCTATATGTACAATATTTTTAGAAACTTGTCTTTTGTGGTTCGCTGTGATGCTGCCAGTTTGGCAGTTAGCAAAGTTCTGTTCTAAGATATGTTTGCTATTTCAATAAAGTTTCTGCACTGCAAGATGTTTATTATTGAAAAAAATTTGGATTTATTTCTCATTTTCATTGCATGGCTGAAGATGTCTTATCTCATTTTATAATTCAAATGATTGCAAATTAATGTTTAGACACCACATGTTTGTCCATTGTTTTAGTAGTGCTAATTGAGGTGTTTGTCATTCTAATTGCAAAATCCAGGTTCACAACTTAAAAGGGGGAAAAAAAAGAAAAAGTTAAAATTTTCAAAAAGTGAAATTGTCATTATTGAATGTGAATATGGATTTATGTTTTGCATACTAAGGTTATCAACAAAGTATATTTTTCTATATTGAATGGTACAAGGTATAGCTGAGTATAAATAGGACAACTCAACTAGAAAACATAAAAGACAAAATCAGCCATAAAACAGGGAGACAAAAAGACAAAGAAATAATACTAAAACAAGGAATAAATAAAATATTTGAAACCCAATAAAGTATCACTTGAAGACCAAATATAATCTGGTCTTTGTCCCCAACACTGCCCCTCAAGCTAGTGAGTAGATGTCGCACATTCCCAACTTGCATACCAAATCTTCAAATGTAGCAACTGGAACTCTTTTTGGTGTGAACATCAGCTATCTATTGATGACTTGTCACGAAAGGGGTTGTGATTTGACCATTTTCAATTTTTTCTTTGATGAAGTGTCGGTCTACTTCAACATGTTGGGTATGGTCATGTTGAACAGGATTATGGGCAATACTACTTGCAGCCTGATTGTCTCAAAATACCTTCATTGGTAAGGTTGGTTCTAGTTTAAGTTCCTTTAGAAGCATTTGAATCCATAGAACCTCACATATCCCTAGAGCCATAGCCCTGTACTCGGCTTTTGCACTAGATTGGTGACTAGGTTCCCTCCTACGAAGTTACAATAGCCTGATGTAGATTTTCTGTCTGTAACTAAACCAACCCAGTCTGCATTAGTGTAAACTTCCACCAAGAAGTGATCATTTTTCTTGAACAAAAGCTCCTTTCCTGGTGTAGCTTTTAAATATCTCAAACTTCTTTGGATAACTTCCATATGACATTTCATTGGTGACTGTATAAACTGGCTGACTACTCCCACTGAATATGCTATGTCTGGTCGTGTATGGGAGAGGTAGATTAGCTTCCCAACAAGTCTTTGGTACCCTCCTTTGTCAACATGATTTCCTTCATTATTAAGTCCCAATCTATGATTCGAATCTATTGGGGTAGCTGTTGGTTTGCTTCTTAAAGTTCCTGCTTCTTTAAGCAAGTCAAGAACATATTTCTTTGGGAGACAAAGAGGTGGTTAGAGGTTCTTGTTACTTCCATTCCCAGAAAGTACCTAAGACTTTTATTTTAAACTTTTTTTCCAGGTGAGTCTTCATTTCCTTTATTTTGTCAACATCGTCCTCAGTCACAATAATATTGTCAACATAGACAATAATTATGGTGATCTTCTTTTGTGTAGAGTGCTTGAAAAATAGTGTATGATCTCCTTGACTCTGTGTAAAGCCATGTTTCTTCAAAAATTGAGAAAATCTTTCACACCAAGCTTTTGGTGACTATTTTAGGCCACAAGGATTTCTTCAATCTACTAACATTCCCCTTCCTTGAATCTTCAAATCCTGGGGGTAGATTCATGTAGACTTCCTCTTCAAGAGTGCCATTAAGAAATGCATTCTTCACATCAAATTGACGTAGAGGCCAATTGAAATTAACAACAAGAGAGCAAAATTCTCACTGAGTTCATCTTAGCAACCGGAGCAAAGGTCTCTTGGTAATCTATTCCGTGGGTTTGGATAAATCCTTTGACTATCAGTCTCGCTTCAATCCTCTCAATTGACCCATTAGCTTTGTATTTCATGGTGAAGATCCTTTTTTATCCTACAGTCCTCTTTCCTTTTGGCACATCTACTACATCCCAAGATTCATTTTTTTTGAAGAGCATTAATCTCTTCAAGAATTGCTCCTCTCCACTTCTCGTCATTCGATGCTTCTACAACATTAGTGGGGATCTGCTCCATCATGAGTTGAGAAGTAAAAGCCTGAAATGAGGGGTTAAGTTGATGATAGGATATGAAATTGGAGATGGGATGTTTAGTAGTACAAGATCTAACTCCCTTTCTGATAGCAATAGGAATATCCAAATCAATATTAAATAATGGCCAAGAAGTAGAGGGATTTTGTGTTATACTTGACTTGGGAACCCCAGGTTGCTCAGTTTCCAACTCCTGAGTTGAAGATCTGGCATGGGAGAGAGTCAGGTTGCGTACCTCTTATTGATCTTCTTGAGTAAACCAGAGGACCCTTTTGTTGGACAATTTCTATGTTCATTTCTTCTTAATGAATTTGTGGCTCTGCTTGAGGAGTCTATGGATTTGTTTTTGTGTCTAGTTGCTGGAAAATAACATGATCAACATGAAGTAGGTCTACTTTGCCCCTAATCTCCCCATGAAGATTGGCTATAGGATAGTAGGCAAGGTTTTCAAAGAACTTTACATCCATGGTAACATAATACTTCTGGGTAGGTGGATGAAAACACTTGAAGCCCTTTGTATTTAGTGAGTAGCCTAGAAAAATGCATTTTAGAACCCTAGGATTAAGTTTGGATCTTTCCCTAGGTGAGAGATGAACATAAGCAACACACCCAAATATTTTCAAAGGAAGGGAGTTGAACAAACTGGTATTCGAGGTGTGAGATTGGAAACATGTAAGTGGTGTTTTCATGTTAAGTGTTTTTGAGGGCATTCTATTGATAAGATATGCAGCTGCAAGAACAATATCACTCCAAAAACATTTAGGCACATTCCTAGTAAACAATAAACTCCTAGCCACCTCAAGTATGTGTCTGTTCTTTCTTTCTTCTACCCTATTTTGTTGTGGAGTATCAACACAAGAAGACTGGTGTAAAATCCCATTTTTGTCTAAGTATGTTCTAAGATATTCATTAAAATATCCCCCTCCCCCCCTCCCCCCACCCTGGGTTGTCAAATCTAAGTACTTGAATGTTTGACTGAAATTGATTTTTAATCATCATGTGAAAGGTCTGAAAAATATTGGCTATTTCTGATTTTTTTTTTCGAAATAAATAGATCCAAGTTGTATGAGTACAATCATCAATAATGCTGATAAACCATCTAAAGCCAAACACAGATTGAATCCTAGAAGGACCCCAAACATCACTATGGACAATGGTGAAAGGAAAAGATGAAATTGTATTGCTTATTGGAAGTGGAATATGATGACTCTTAGATAGCTTACAAAATTCACATTGAAAGATAGAAACATCTAAACCATAAACCAAATTAGGATATAAGATCTTAAAGAATTTAAAGTTTGGGTGACTAGATCGAAAATGTAAGAGCCATATCATTTTTTCTCTATCCTTACATGTTGTGTAAGCTTGAGTTGTCTCCTTTCCAGGTTCAAGGAAGTACAACTCTTCTCTCTTTTTACCATTGCCAATCTTTTTCCCCAAGGTCATATCTTGAAACACACAATGAGTAGGAAAGAATGTTACAGAACAATTTAGTATTTTGGTAACTTTGCTAATTGACAACAAATTGCAAGATATTTTAGGGACGTGGAGTAGAAGAGAGAGAGACATGTCATTGATTATGAAAATAGAACCTTTTCCATGGATAGGAACAAGCGACCCATCAACAACCTTAACCTTATCCTTGCCAGAACATGGGCAGTAGGTTAGAAAATTGTTGGAGTTACCCATCTTATGGTCTGTTGCACTTGAGTCTATTATCCAAGGCTTAGACATGCTGCTGAGAAGAGCAGTGTGTGTTGATCTTGACTGAGCAAAGTGACCAGCAGTATTCACGGCCTTATCTGGAGAGTTTTGAAGGCCTAAATGACGTGATTGCCCCAACAAATGGTAGAGAACATCCAGCTGGTCTTAAGTGAAAGGTTTGTCAATATTTTGAATACTTCCTTCTTCAGCTACAGCTTGGTACGCCATTCTTCCTTGCGGACGGCTGCCTTTGTCTCCATTTGAAAATTTTTCCATTCAGCTTCCAACACGTCTGTTGGATGTTTGGGTTTATTTCAATAGTCACACCATCGAGAATCTGTTTCTTCCTTTTTGTTTTTGTTTTGGTTGCCACCATTGTAGGGATTGAATTTTTTAAACTCAGATTTCAAGGTTGAGACATCAACCAAATGTTCAGCTGAGGTAGTTCTTGTGAGGACTGCATTTCTATCTTCTTCATTACTAACATATGAACATACTCTTCTAAGGAGGAAAAAGGTTCTTTGCCAAGAACATGCCCACTCAAGACCATTTAAGAATTCAAATACCCGATCTCGTTCTATCATTTCAGCTAGTTGTTTTAAGCCTTTAGGATCTTTCATTTGATAGTGTTGATGGAGATCTAATTCCTGCCATTGTAAGATATTCAAGTATTCAACCATGGAGGAGTTGCCTTATTTTGTGTTGTGAATCTTCCATTTGAGTTCGAAAATTCTCGGTGCGCTACCCTTCCTTGAATATGATTGAGTCATACTATCCCAAACTTGCTTGGCTGTAGAGTAGTATAAGCAAGTTTTTCTGATTGTTGGCTCCATTGCATTAGTCAGCCCAGTCATGATTTGGGGATTTTCTACTTCTCATGAATCATAAGATGGATCAGCTTCTTGTGGTTCCATGATGGTGCCCCAAAGATATCCCATTTTTCCCCTACTTTTGAAAAATAATTAGACTAATTGAAGACCATTCCAAAAAAAAATTTTCAGTTAGTTTTTCTATTGTAATCTGATAGGTGGGATTCTCAAAATGAATAATGGGTTTGATCACTGTTTGGATAAGTTGTTTTGGGTAAGCCATATCTAGAAGTAAAAAAAAATCTAGAAAAGAATGAGACTAATACCAGAGAAAGAAATCAGCAACAACTTTCTAGAAGAAAGAAAGAGAGAAAATACTCGGAAAAAAATACTCTGTTTTAAGTCTCAAAAACAAAGGAGACAGAGCACAATACTTCAGCTACGAAGGTTGAAAGAAAATGCAGGAAGAATGACGTGCTTTGATAATATTAAGGTTATCAACAAAGTATATTTTTCTATATTGAATGGTACAGGGTGTAGCTGAGTACAAATAGGACAACCCAACTAAAGAACATAAAGACAAAATTAGCCATAAAACAGGGAGACAATAATACAAGGAAACAATACTAAAACAAGGAATAAATAAAATATTTGAAATCCAATTAAGTATCTCTTGAAGACTAGATATAAATTGATCTTTGTCCCCAACACTACCAACATTGCATGTGTTACTTTTTCTTGTATGATGGTTGTTTTGGTTCTTTTTATTGTTATTATATGGTTTACTTAAGAAATCCTCTTCCGAATTGGGGTCTCTCTCTCATGCAACTATGTCTTGGTTTTGACAATTATGGTAATCTGGCTCAAACTAGATTTTTAAGCTGCTGCTGCTGCTTCTTCTTCTTCTTTTTTTTTTTTTCATAAAGGTCTATTACCCCACATTTCCCAACATTGGTCTAGCCAGGGAAATGCTTTATATCTTTTCAGCTGATTAATTATCAGGGTAAGGGGAATTTGTATTTCCTCAACATTGCTTCATTTTTTTTTTACTTGTTATTGTAAGATGCGTAGGTGACATGGTGGGGGAAGTTTAATTTCGAGTTCTGTATTGTTGGTATTGGTACTCCTCCCTTTACGTTTGTTTTCTACTGTTCTATGACACCTTTTTATTTATTTATTTATTTTTATTTTTTTTCCGGCAGCTTTGTCTTGTAATTTTGTTGCATATCCCTGTTTAAAATGATTGTACTATTTTGTTACCTCTATTTTATCTCTCATCAGTCAGTTGCAGAAGCAGCGGAAGATATATGGGATCGCTACGGGTATGATTTTGGGACTGATTATTCAGGACTTTTTAAAGCTCTTTCCCACATTAATTACAACGTCCGGTTGGCTGCTGCGGAGGCATTAGCTGCTGCTTTGGATGAATGCCCAGATACCATACAGGTGAGTTTAACTTTTATCTAACATACTTTAGTTGTCTAGTTGTCTTAGAACTGCAGTTTATTTTTATAGTTGATTATTTTTTTATTTTCCAGGAATCTCTCTCTGCTTTATTTTCGTCGTATATCCGTGATGCTGGTTTCTTGGAGGAGAATGTTGATGCTGGATGGCTGAGCCGACAAGGAGTTGCTCTGGCACTGCACTCTGCCGCTGATGTATTGAGAACAAAAGACCTTCCTGTCGTCATGACGTTTCTGATTTCACGAGCACTGGTAGGATTTGCGTTGTTCTTTATATTGCATCTTCTTATTTGTACACTACTTGTCGGGTGAAAAAGACTATATTCATGTTTTGTGGTTACACCAGCTGGTAAGGTTTTCTCTATTCAATATTTTATTTACTTCAACTTATGACTATTTTCCCCTTAGATCTCTTCCTATAATGGAAAAATCAGTTGGCATTAACTTTTCCTGTATTTCCTCTATGCTTCTGAATGTGCAGGCAGATCCTAATGCAGATGTTAGAGGAAGAATGATTAATGCTGGCATCATGATTATCGATAAGCATGGCAGAGAAAATGTTTCCTTGTTGTTTCCCATCTTTGAGAACTACTTAAACAAAAAGGTAGTTCTCCTTTCTGACAGTATATTCTGTTCTCTAAACCACCTTTTGCAGCTCCTCTGGTCTTCATCTGAATAAGTCCAATTTATTATAAATTGACAGAACAAAATGCTGTTTTTCCGCAAAACAGTTTT
Organism: Parasponia andersonii; assembly: GCA_002914805.1. NCBI lineage: Eukaryota > Viridiplantae > Streptophyta > Magnoliopsida > Rosales > Cannabaceae > Trema > Trema andersonii. The sequence continues at coordinate 198,229 of JXTB01000320.1, read as the reverse complement.
TGTCCTTTGTACATCTATCTATCTATATTAGGTGATTGATATATTTATGTAGATGTTTCTCTCTTCTCTTCTCTTCTTTTAGGCATCAGATGAGGAGAAATATGATTTAGTCCGTGAGGGTGTCGTTATTTTCACTGGGGCTTTGGCAAAACATTTGGCAAAGGTGTTGATTTTATTCTTTGATTCTCTTTACTTTTCTTTCTAGCTCTCTCTATCATTTCCTTTTTGATATTGATCTTTTTGTTTAACATCTGTCTCGAAACAGGATGATCCTAAAGTTCATACTGTTGTAGAGAAGTTGTTAGATGTCTTGAACACCCCATCAGAAGCTGTTCAAAGAGCAGTCTCCGCTTGCCTAGCTCCATTAATGCAATCAAAGCAGGTACAACACAACTCGCAAGATGTAGGAACTTGTGTCCTTTTTAATCTTTTGCATTTAAGCCTAGTTAAAATTGACTTCTCAACCCAACTAGTCCGTAATGGACCGGAAAGGGAATGGAAATTAGGAAAGTGATTCCCTTTCCCTTCCATTCATGTGTTTACTTATCTATTTGAAACATACTATTTTAGGAAATTCTTTGCATAGTTACTCAATTTTTGATTCTTTGTCATTCTTCTTTAAATCCATTCCCTTTTCCTTTTCCCTTGCTTTTCATTACTGATTAGCAAATAAGTCCTAAAGCTCTATATTTTGGATCTGTCTACTTACCTGACATTCAGACCGGAAATATATATGCAATGTGGTGGATTAAATTTTTTTTTCCCATAAAGATAGATATATATATCCCATTGGCTGCTGTTCTTCTCTACTATACTTCGTTCTTAATTAGATGAAAGCTAATTTATTTGTTTCGTTTTTTCCTTGCATAAGGATGATGCACCGACGCTTGTTTCCAGGCTGTTGGATCAATTGATGAAGAGTGAAAAGTATGGGGAACGCCGTGGAGCAGCTTTTGGGATTGCTGGAGTGGTCAAGGGATTTGGAGTCTCTTGCTTGAAGAAGTACAACATTGTGACTGTACTACGAGAAGGTCTTGCGGATAGGTTTGTCCTCCATCACTGGTTTAAAGCTGACATTTCTCAAATATTCAGTATTATCATAACTTCCAAAGATCCAAGAAACTTTTTTCAGATATGTGAATTTGGCATTGTAGAAGTCATTATGATTTTAATAAGAAAGCTTTGTGAACAACATATTATATCAGTTTAGAAGTTTGGAAAGTGCTTTTTTCTTCTAAATGTAATTGTCTAGTCCTATCATGATTTTAGCAACATATCTGCAATGAGGGAAGAAAGGGAGGGGGTCAGAGATGCTTTGTGGTTTTGTCCATTACATTTTTATGTCATTTTTGTAATGGCTATTTGTTTATTTCCATTTTCTTTGTACTTTAATATCGTGTTGAAATTTGCTTTCAGTTGAATACCTAATTTTTGTGAGAAGAGTGCATCCATGTTTTTTACGTTTGTTGATCTTTTGATTCCAGGAACTCTGCAAAGTGTCGTGAAGGAGCTTTGTTAGGATTTGAGTGTCTTTGTGAAACACTTGGACGATTATTTGAGCCGTATGTAGAAGAAACTTTTGTGGCCTCAGAAAACTTCATTTGATGATATGCTTGACGTCTCTATTTTATTTTATTTTAATTGTTTTTTGCAGGTATGTTATCCAAATGTTACCACTACTTCTGGTTTCCTTCTCCGATCAAGTTGTTGCTGTTCGTGAAGCTGCTGAGTGTGCTGCTCGTGCAATGATGTCGCAACTCAGTGCTCAGGGGGTGAAGTTGGTCCTTCCATCTCTTTTAAAGGTGTTTAACTTGTACTTTATGCACATACATATAAATCAGTATTTTTCTGAGAATTGTTTTCTTAGGCAAGGAGATCTTTTCTCTTCGTTCCTTTTCACTTTAGTTTTCGATGTTTTGAATAGTTTCATTGCGAAAGCTAGTCCACCTCAATTGAAGGTTTTAAACTTTTAATCATTGTTTTGGGGGGGGGGGGGGTAGAGTATTTCTTGTTTGCAGTTTGTTTATGACCCCTTTTTTGTAGGTAGGGAGGAGGATAAGTTTTTAATTTAATGGCAACTTTAAATTCGTTTGTTTCATTTTTCTGATGAATGTTAGTATGGGGAAGAGTGTGCTGGGGGGTAAATATATGATTATTTCTTTAATGATGAATTTATTTCATCAATTCATTAATTTTGTAGGGTCTTGAAGATAAAGCTTGGCGAACAAAGCAAAGTAGTGTTCAACTACTTGGTGCTATGGCCTATTGTGCTCCTGAGCAGTTGTCCCAGTGTCTCCCTAAGATTGTACCAAAACTAACGGAGGTCTCTATTTGTGATTATGATTTTTTTTTTCATTTATTATCTGACTTGTGATCCGAGGTATCCTCTTTTGAATATACGAAATGTTTCATGCTTAGACTTATTTATTTATTTATTTTTTTCCTTTTTTGTTTTTCCTCTTCAATTCTTACGAGTGCAGGTTTTAACAGATACACATCCAAAAGTCCAATCAGCTGGGCAAACAGCACTTCAACAGGTTTTATATAGTTTGACTCATATACTATTTCTTTGCTCTGTAGCTGTTGTAATTTGTCTTGTTTGCTGTTTTAGGTTGGGAGTGTAATTAAAAATCCAGAAATATCTTCCCTTGTTCCTACTCTTTTGATGGGTCTCACAGATCCCAACGACCATACAAAATACTCCCTTGATATTCTTCTGCAAGTAAGGTTTATGGATTGAAATCTCTTGTTTCATCATTTTCTGAGTTTTATTTGTTTATTGACTGAAGTCTCTTATTTCCCTCATATGGAGTTGTCTGAAATATTTGGTGCAGACTACTTTTATTAATTCAATCGATGCGCCTTCACTTGCGCTATTAGTTCCAATTGTGCATAGGGGATTAAGGGAGAGGAGTGCTGACACCAAAAAGAAAGCTGCACAAATAGTAGGAAATATGTGTTCACTAGTTACAGAACCAAAGTATATGATTCCATACATCGGGTTGCTTCTTCCGGAAGTGAAAAAGGTATTATTTCATGGATATGTGCATTTCTACTTGTCTGTGGAAGCCTCTTCTCATATTTCGTATGACTTAAATAGGTTCTTGTGGATCCAATTCCGGAAGTTCGGTCGGTTGCAGCAAGAGCCCTTGGATCGCTTATTCGTGGAATGGGTGAAGAAAACTTCCCTGATCTTGTTCCTTGGTTGTTGGATACGCTTAAATCTGATAATAGTAATGTTGAGCGCTCTGGAGCTGCTCAGGGATTGAGTGAGGTCAGTATCTTTGTTTTAGAAAGTTTTGATTTCATATCTTCTTAAATCCAACTTATGTCCGTCCTTAATCAATATTTGATAATTACATTGCTTTGCTTGGCTCTGAGTTGAGTAACCCTAGTTTATGGGGAAGTTGACTTGAAATATTTTCCCAGACTACTATTGTGTCCTTGTTATTCCATATTACTGGATATTGTCTCTGAGTTCCCTCATTTTCCAGGTTTTGGCTGCCCTTGGGACTGAGTACTTTGAGCATTTACTTCCTGATATTATTCAAAACTGTTCGCATCAAAGAGCATCTGTACGTGATGGATATTTGACCCTATTCAAGGTGAGGACTTTGTTCTTTGACTTAGCTACAATTAAAATTTCTTTCGTTTTCAGTGGGTCAGATTTAATTGGATTTTTTTGTTGAAATATTTTTGTAGTATTTCCCAAGGTCATTGGGCATCCAATTTCAGAAATATTTGCAGCAGGTCTTGCCTGCCATTTTAGATGGTAACTACTCCTTTATTTTGTAAACAAACTTATAAATTTTAGTGTTCTCTTATTAGGACTCTGGTCGTTCTAAACAAAATGTCTGCTTGTTACAGGTCTGGCCGATGAGAATGAATCCGTACGTGAAGCAGCCCTTGGGGCAGGGCATGTCCTGGTTGAACATTATGCAACAACGTGAGTCCTCTTATGTTTTTTCCTCCAATCTCCTTTCCTCCCCCCCCTTTATTTTTTTTTATTTTTATTTTTTTCCTTCAGGCGTCATTGATTTTGGTTTTTGTTGCTTGAATTTTGAAATGGATAGATTTATTTTATTTTTCTAGTGTCAGAAATATTTGGTTAGTTTGGAGCATATTACACAAGATAAGCTGGAACAGTATGAATAATAAAATGTTTTTTCATCTTGCACACTTTGGGTGTGTTGAAACCTTTTTCTGAATTATTTCATTATGAGTAATTGGAGTGGTTATCCCTGTAAGAATCTAAAAGCTGGCATTTTTGGCATAGTACTTACTGTTATTTCGTCTTAGATTTCCTTTTGTTTTTTTGACTTTTTCCCCCTCCCTCTCTTCAGGTCTTTGCCTTTGCTCCTTCCAGCTGTAGAGGATGGCATATTCAATGATAATTGGCGTATTCGACAAAGCTCTGTGGAATTGTTAGGTGATCTTTTATTTAAGGTAAATGCTTCGTACCTTTTCCAGTTTTTCTTTTTTGGAGTGTTGCCACAGTTGCATTCTTATACAATTTTCTTTCCTTCATTTCATCCAGGTTGCTGGAACTTCTGGAAAAGCTTTACTTGAGGGTGGCAGTGATGATGAAGGTGCTAGTACTGAAGCACATGGGCGTGCTATCATTGAGGTTCTTGGAAAAAATAAACGTGACGAGGTTCTTGCTGCATTGTATATGGTTCGAACTGACGTCAGCCTATCAGTGCGTCAGGTAGCGAGAACGAGTCTTTTAGGATGCATGATTTCTAATACTTATTTCAATATTGAGTTCATACAAAATATTCAAAAACTGAATTTTTTTTTTTTTTGGGTCTATCAGGCTGCTTTACATGTTTGGAAAACAATAGTTGCAAACACGCCGAAGACTCTGAGGGATATAATGCCAGTCTTGATGAATACTCTAATTACTTCTCTTGCATCATTGTCATCAGAGAGGCGTCAGGTTTGCACTTGTTTGATTGGGCTGGTTATTTATAAAATCTGCATAAAACATTGCTAATTCAAGTTCTCATGTAGGTTGCTGGGCGAGCACTCGGTGAGCTCGTCCGAAAGCTCGGCGAAAGAGTACTTCCTCTAATCATACCAATTTTATCCAAAGGGCTGAAGGACCCTGATGCAAGCAGAAGACAAGTCAGTTTTATTGTGTTGCTAAATTTTTTTTTTCATCTTATGAAATTTTTATTCCCCACAATTACAAAAAGTAAACTTTAATTAAGGTCCCTGAAAATCTTATGAGACATTGTTTTGGTTCAGGGTTTAACGTATCTATATATGTGTGTATATGTTTAAACTATCTTCTTCTAGTACGTAGAAATATAGTTATTAGATTTAAAATGTGGTGGAAGGAAATTACAGAGAAATGGAGTACAATGTGTTATGCATTCAATATCTTAGCATTCTTCTTTGGCATTTGTTGTGACAAGCCTGTTGGTTTTCACTTCCTAGCATAATTTCAATGTTCTATTGCATGTTAGACTTTTAGTTTGTCTTTATATTGATCCAAGTATGTAATTACTGACGACTGTAATTTTAGGGGCAAATACATGCTATTTTGTATGGCTGTTTACTTATGGCCTCAGGTAATATGTTTTTTGCTTGATGTACAGGGAGTATGTATTGGTTTGAGCGAAGTGATGGCAAGTGCTGGTAAAAGTCAGTTATTAAATTTCATGGATGAGCTCATCCCAACTATTAGGACAGCGCTTTGTGATAGGTTTGTGTATCTGTTTGTGGTCTGCTGATTTTTAAGTTAGTATTTTATGAAAGAGGTCATTTTACTTTTTATCTGCTGACAGCATGCCCGAAGTTCGAGAGTCTGCTGGCTTAGCATTTAGCACTCTCTACAAGGTGTTTTTTTATTTTCCTTTCTTTTTCTTTTTTCCCCCCATGATTCCTTGTATCGCTTGAAATTGATTTTGTGTTTGTCTTTTCTTTCTTCTCTTTTTTTGATATCTAAAACAATCATCAATATGTCTTGATGTAGAATGCTGGAATGCAAGCTATTGATGAAATCGTTCCAACTCTTTTGCATGCTTTGGAGGATGACGAGACTTCTGATACCGCTCTTGATGGACTCAAGCAAATCTTGAGGTAAAATATCCATGTACATATTATGTTTCTCTCCTCATTCCTCATCTTCATTTTTTGCCCTTGTATACATGTATTACTTCCTGTACTAAGTTATTATCTTTCGCTGTTTCAGTGTTAGGACTTCTGCTGTTTTACCCCATATCTTGCCCAAGCTGGTCCATCTTCCCCTATCGTATGTCTTCTTTCTCATGTTCAGTGTGTTCTAGATGTTTCTTTGAGTGGCCCTTCATTTGAATTTTTGTTGTTCAGTGCCTTCAATGCACATGCCCTAGGAGCTTTGGCTGAGGTTGCTGGACCTGGTCTTAATTCTCATCTTGGCATTGTTCTTCCTGCTCTGCTATATGCAATGGTTGGTGTTGATAAGGTGTGCAAACTAGCATTCCACTTTCTCTCTGCTCAACTAAGTGTCAATCCACGTTTTTTTTTTCTTTTCTTCTGCTATTTTATTTGGCCTTTGATCATATGATCTATTACTTCTCAGGCTGTAGGATTCTATTGAATCATTTGTTCTTTGTGAAAACTCTAGGATGTTCAAAATCTGGCTAGGGAGGCAGCGGAGACTGTGGTCCTAGTCATTGATGAGGAAGGTGTCGAATTTCTTATACAAGAGCTTCTTAAAGCTGCTGGTGATAGCCAGGTAGTATTCAATCTGGATCTGGATACAGGTCCTATTTAGAAGTGAACATTTCAGGGTTTTTTATGTGATATCTGACTATGCAGTTCCTGATTTAGGACACTATGCTTATGTCTTAATTTCTCGCTCGTCTTTCTCCCTTTACGTATTTATTTCAGGCTTCAATAAGGAGGAGTTCTGCATATCTCATTGGATATTTCTTTAAGAACAGCAAACTATATTTGGTTGATGAATCTCCAAACATGATATCTACCCTGATTGTATTGCTTAGTGATTCAGATTCAGTTACTGTTGCGGTATGTTTCTAGAATAAAACGGATTTTACTGTCAATCCTAAATGCTTTCGATGAGAATTTTGTTCTGTTCAACAGGTTGCTTGGGAAGCTTTGTCTAGGGTTTTAAGTTCTGTTCCCAAGGAGGTACTTCCTACATACATTAAACTAGTACGTGATGCTGTATCTACATCCAGAGATAAAGAACGGAGGAAAAAGAAGGTGGGAGATGAGTAGTTAAGCTATGGTGTGCTTAATAACATGTTCTGGTTCAAATGACTATCTGATGCCAAGTGTGTTTATCAGTGAAAGGTAAGCTAATCTGAATTGTCCTGCTTGTTAACTTGCAGGGGGGACCAGTTCTCATACCTGGATTTTGCCTTCCAAAAGCACTTCAACCATTGCTTCCTATATTTCTTCAAGTATTTTGTCTTTCTTTATCCTCCTTTGTTTCAAATTATATGTGATAAAAACTTTTTCTTTTTCCTGCTACTGTATCATTTACTTGCTTCGTTTACTTTTCTTTTTTATTAAGATTAGTAAGAGACTTGAATATTTAAAAGACGTTAGTTGTAAATTGTTGGATTTAAGTCATTGCAACACCAATATTTTAAGCATTGATATTTTATTAGTGTGGATATTGATCTGGTTCCTTATTCTGATGGCATCTGTATTTTATTTCAGTGAACGCTACTTAGATTTTGATTTGAATTTGATATTTTTTTTTTAGGGTTTGATAAGTGGATCTGCTGAATTCAGAGAGCAGGCAGCACTTGGCCTTGGGGAACTGATTGAAGTGACCAGTGAACAAGCATTAAAAGAGTTTGTAATCCCAATCACAGGGTATGCGCCGCTGAAATTTCATGCAATTATACATATATTTTTAGTTACATTCTTTTGTTTCCATCATGTGTCTGATCTCTTTTTATCTTTCTTCTGTTTGCATGTTAGTGGCATTGATGTTTGGCCTTCCCCTTTTTACATTTTATGCCAGTACTATGGCACACTTAATGAAGGAACAATTTTTTCTTTTGCTAAGACAAGAGTAACGAGTAACATATTTACTCAGTAATTTGAAACCTATGCTTTTTAGTTTTATTTTTAGTCTGAAAGCTTATTTTAAACGTCTAACACCTAAATATGGAAATTCAAGTTTGTAACCTGAAAAATTGTCTATTAGAGGGAATGACTTTGGAATATGTCTAACATGCACTCCCACATAAAGTGACATATGTTACACATTCTTTTCCTGTTCATGTATGTTTTAAGAAATTCATGACGTCAGGAAGCTTTTGCGCTGGCTCTGGTAGATTCCTAAACATTAAGTCTTCAACGAGACAGTTTCTCATATTTTTGATCATTTATTGTCAATTTTTTGGGTTCTGATTGGCAATAATTTGTTTTGACAACAGGCCTCTAATTCGGATAATAGGTGATCGGTTCCCTTGGCAGGTTAAAAGTGCGATTCTTGCTACTTTAACCATCATGATAAGAAAGGGTGGAATGGCCCTGAAACCTTTTCTTCCTCAGCTACAAACTACATTTGTTAAGTGCCTACAGGATAGCACTAGGTAGGTTTTACCTCATATGGGTGTCTCTAGATTATAGAGGATATATAGTTACTTTTTTGCATCTGAAAGCAACTTTTGTCATAAGTACCATCATTAACATTCTTATTTCTTATCCCCGGCACACATTTTTTGGTGCATGTGGTCTATGCGTATATTAGATTCAGGTTCTTTGCTTCCGCTTACCAAATCAGGTTTTGAGTGCAGGACTGTACGTTCAAGTGCTGCCCTTGCACTTGGGAAGCTTAGCGCACTCAGTACCAGGATTGATCCTTTAGTCGGTGACCTCCTAGCCAGTTTGCAGGTGACTATTATTTAGTGTTTAGTGTATTGAAGTAGATTCATGTTAACCTGGATTCTTAAGGTACTGGATTTGACTATACAGGTGTCAGATGGTGGTGTTCGGGAGGCTATTTTGTCTGCTTTGAAAGGTGTCCTAAAGCATGCGGGGAAGAGTGTTAGTGATGCTGTTAGAACACGTGTCTATGTTACTCTCAAAGATCTGATCAATCAAGATGATGAACAGGTTCGAATATCTGCTGCAAGCATATTGGGTATTACATCCCAGGTATGATGTTGCATTTATTTGTTTATTCCTTCACTCTCGCCAGTTGTTTTTGGTTTTTATTGACCTTGTTTTTCTTTAATATTGCAGCGCATGGAAGACGCTCAACTGAGTGAGCTGCTTCAGGAACTCTCAGATTTGGCCTCCTCTCCTAGCTGGTCTGCCAGGCATGGTTCAGTACTAACAATTTCATCCATGCTTAGGCATAATCCATCTGCAATTTGTACTTCTACGGCATTCCCATCTATTTTGCTCCATCTTAAAAGTACCTTGAAGGATGAAAAGGTATGACAATCTTGTTGTAGACACTTTGGATTTTGTTCTTGGCAATTGCGTACAACTTTCTTTTCTTTTTTTCCCCTCCGAACAGTTCCCTCTTCGTGATGCTTCGACGAAGTCATTTGGAAGACTTCTTCTTCATCAAATTCAAAGTGATCCATCTAACACGTCCACACATTTAGATATTATTCAATGCCTAGTCTTAGCTTTGCGTGATGATTCCAGTGAAGTCAGAAGGAGGGCATTATCTGCTTTCAAAGCAGTTGCAAAAGTATGTGGCTTTAGCTTTAATAATTGACTTTGTAGAGGTTTTCTAGGGATCTCATTTGTGACAAATTTGTATTGCAGGCAAATCCTTTGGTCATTTTGGGTCATGTTAATGTCATTGGTCCTGCACTTGCCGAGTGTTTGAAGGATGGAAGTACTCCCGTGAGACTTGCTGCAGAAAGATGTGCTGTGCACATCTTCCAACTGACGAAGGGTAAATTTTTTCTGCTTTTATTTGTTCTTTATTACTGTTTTTGTTGTTTATTTGTGGGCAGTGTATTTTTTCATTATCACTCCGACCAGTGAGAATGGTCATTGGATGAGACATATTGTGAGATTTCTTTGGCACACTCTTGATCTTGAAAGCATGCAGATACAGCTGTTACAAAATTTTGATGAACTTGTTCCAGGTACTGAAAATGTTCAAGCTGCCCAAAAGTTCATCACGGGCTTGGATGCCAGACGTCTATCGAAGCTTCCAGAACATAGGTATATTTCTTAATACGACGCCTGCTTTTAGTCTTGACTCTTGCAGTGTTTGACATGGACGTAAAAATAGGAAACATAAAGTATATCAACAAAATAAAAAGTGCAGGTTTTTTTTTTTTTTTTTTTTNGTTAATGGTTTTGTGTAAAACCCCCCCCCCCCCCGGGGCAAAACTGCTTTTTTCAACTCCTCCCCCTTTTCTTTTTTTCTCCCTTTTTTTTTTTTTTTTTTTTTTTTTTTTTTTTAATATACACCCTTTTTTCTTTTTTTTTTTTTTTTTTTTTTTTTTTTTTTTTTTTCTTTTTTTTTTTTTTTTTTTTTTTTTTTTTTTTTCTGTTTGCGTTCTTATCCATTGGATTCAATGCTCTAGATGCAGTGACCTTAGTTCCTTGAGAGTATTTTCGGCTGCTTGCTATTTTGATGTTTTTCATGTTTGTCTTAGCCGGTGCTTTATTTATTTATTTATTTATTTTCTTATGGAAATGCAGTGATGACAGTGAGGACAGTGAAGACGAGTTGAGAAGTGGTTGAGAGAAGTTTTCTAACGAGTCCAAATTAGAGCGGCCAATTATTTTTGGAACACTATTTTTCAGTCAGAGACAAAAATATGCATAGATAGAGAAAACAGAGGCATAATACCCAATTTTTCAGACCTGGGTGTTTCTTAAATTATATGTTACGAACATTGAGGATCGTGTATAGAAATTATTTGACTTTTTGGCAGTCTATTCCTTTGTTACTGTCATCTTTACCAGCTTTTGAAGAATGTATCAACGAGCTCGTTTCCGGGTGAAAAAATAAATGTATTAGAACTCTTCTCAGTTGTAAGTATTTTTAGGGGTTGCACCGTACCGCACCGAAACTGGTAGTTTTTTTCTATAAACGGCACCGAAACTGGTAGCTTTTTTCTATAAACGGCTGGTTATGGTTTTGGTTTAGAAAAACACCAAACTGACTGGTGCGGTGCTCTTTGCGGTTTATGATGATTGCAGTTGGTTTCAAACTGGCTGAAATATTTGTAAATACACATTTTTGCAATTATTTTTATCTCATTGATTAGTTCTGCTAATAGCCCAACTCAGTAGCCCATTCTAAACCTAAGCCCAACTAGTAAACACAACCCAATTTATCTAGGTTAATCACTTAACAGTTAACAAAACACAATACACTCTCTCGTACAACTCTTCCCTCACTCTCTTAGTCACATAGTTGCAACTTGCAACTTGCAACCCTCAACGCCTCAACCTCGTCCTTCTCCCTTCTTGGCTCTTGATCACCACTTGCCGACTCACCAGCCTCCTCAGGCTCAACTTACTACACAGCTAAGAAGGTAAGCTCGTCGTCTCTTGAATCGGTTGTCGTCTTGCTCACCGGTCCTTTTCAGTCGCTTGCTCACTTCTGCACTTCGTATCTTGCCCACTCTCCTCGTCTTTCTCGGCAAGACCCAGACCCAGCTTACTGAGCTCAGTTTCTTACTCGCTAACTCACTCACTTGCCTTCTCACTAGCTCACTCACCCGTTGTCTCGCTCGCTCACCCACTGTCTCGTTCGATCACCAGCTCAGCCTCTCTCGCTCAGTTGCTCTCGGGCACTTTGTCTCGGTGTCTCCCTCGGCGAAATTCAGACCCAGCTCACAGAGCTCAATTTCTCACTTGCTCACTCGTTCATCGTCAAGGTCCCGTCCGTCAGTCGTACTCTCTCGGTTATCTTTTCTCTCGCGAAGAGCTCTCTCGGAGACTCGGACAATCGTTTTCCCCTATTCACTCATCTAGATCGGATCATCAACATACGGAATAGAGAGATTTATTTGTTGCTTTGAGAATAGAGGAAAATTGACTAATTTTGTGACTATAAATCTTTTTGTTGATATAAATCTTTTTTGCTTGTCTGTGTACAATTTTTGTTGTATTTAATATTTAGGGATTTTAACACTAATTAATTGTTGGTTTGTGTTTGTGATAATAGATCATACTATCATAGATCAATGCTGCCAACACATTGTAAGGCCATCGGCTCTTCAATCTCAGGTTTAAATTTGAATTACAATCTTAGACTCCCACTCCCCCTGGTTTGGTTGATAAAATTTGTTCTTTCATTTGTATTCTTGATTACTTTATTTTGTTTTTGAAGTTATCTTGGTGTGTATATAATCTATGTTTGATAGATAAAATTGATTTCTGTTTATGTTAACGTTAACTGTTAAATGAGATTGAATGGACTAATTAATATAATTGTAAGCAGAATGAACAAACTAAATGAACCGATCTTATGCTATTGTAATTATTAACAATTATATTTCATTTTGTTTATAGTATGTGATCATGTTTAAATTTTATATTTGTTAGATGGAAGATAGTAGAACTATCACACCTTCTGTGAAAAATCCCACCCTCAATGTAACTACTGGTCGTAAGAGTAAGCTTTTATTGCCTCCTAAGGCCAAACAAGAAAAAAAGAAAGTTAGGCATGTGTCAGAAGTTTGGGATCATTTTACCAAAAATGAGTATGACCCTAATGACCCTAGGGCTGTGTGCAATTATTGTGATAAAGATTATACCAGTGATAGTAGGAGAAATGGGACTAGCACTCTTTGGAACCATTTGAATAATCAGTGTAAGAAATATCCCCTTAGATTGGAAGATAAAAAGCAAAAAATATTGTTTATTCAAAAAAAAAAAAAGTAATGAAAGTGTTGGTGATAGCAATCTTGTAGTTTTAAGATTTAGTCAAGCAGTTTGTAGGGTTGCATGCGCAAAGATGATTGTCATTGATGAGTTGCCTTTTAAGTTTGTGGAGCAAGAGGGTTTTAGAATATTTTATAGTATTGCATGTCCAAAGTTTGATCCTCCATCGCGAATTACAATTACTAGGGATATCATTAATCTTTACAATGATGAGAAGAAAAACTTGAAGTCTTACTTTGTAAAGAATTCACAAAAACTCTCTTACCACTGACACATGGACTTCTATTCAAAATGTCAATTATATGGTGTTGATAGCTCACTTTATAGATTCGGAATGGAAGATGTAAAAGAGGATTTTGAATTTTTGTCAAATTTCTAAACATAAAGGAGAGAAAATAGGCAAAGCAATTGAGGCATGCTTAAAACAATGGGGTATTGAGAAAGTATTTACAATCACAGTTGAATATGCAGCTTCTAATAATGGGGCTATTAGTCACATAAGGAAGAGATTGCAAATTTGGAAGAGTGCCATTTGTGATGGAGAGTATTTACATGTGAGATGTTTAGCTCATATTCTAAACTTGATAGTACAAGATAGTTTGAATGAGTTGGACAATTCTATTGCAGCTATCCGTAACGCCGTTAGGTATGTTAGAGCTTCACCTTTAAGGTTGGCTAGATTCAAAGGTTGTATGAAAAATACATGTAAAGATGAAAAGGTTCTTATTTGCTTAGATGTGCCAACTAGGTGGAACTCCACTTATTTAATGTTGGAGCATGTATTGAGATTTGTTGATGCTTTTAAGTTGTTGGAAGAGGAAGATAGTTTTATTTGCAATATTTTTATGAGGAAGATAAGCATGGGAAAAAACCTTTGGGGCCGCCAATGAGTAAAGATTAGGAGAATTATAGCAAATTTTGTAAGTTTTTGAAGACATTTTATGAAGCTACTTTAAAGTTTAGTGCTTCTTTGTATGTTACTTCCAATACTTATTTTCATGAGATTTTAATAGTGCATGGGAAACTAATCAATTGGGATTCGAGTAAGGATTCAATCTTGACGAATATGGCTACTAGGATGAAAGTAAAATTTGATAAGTATTGGGGTAACATTGAAAGACAAAATATTCTTCTTTATGTTGTAGTGGTCCTTGATCCTAGGCACAAATTGAAATATGTACATTTTTATTTGAAAAAGCTTTATAGTGAGGAAGAGGTTAAGATTATCATGACTGCTATCAAGAGTTGCATAACAAAGTTAGTGAATCTCTATGCAACCAATGAATTCAAAGTGCAACAAAGTGACAATAGTCAAGCTATTGGGTCTTCTTCTCAAGAGAAAATAAGTGTGATAGATTCTAATGATGAAGATTCTTTTGACTTGGAATCTGAGTTTGATAAAGAATGTGTTGCAAATGAGTCATTAGACTTGAAAAATGAGTTTGATAGATATCTTATTGAATGTGTTAGGATAGAAAGAATCCAAATTTTGACATCGTAGAATGGTGGAAAGTCACCTCATCAAAGTTTCCCGTTCTTGGTGCAATTGCTCGAGATGTTCTCGCCATCCAAGTTTCAACAGTTGCTTCGGAGTCTGCTTTTAGCACTGGAGCTAGGGTGTTTGATTGTTTTCAAAGCTCGTTAAGCCCAACAATGGTTGAAGTTTTGATTTGTTGCTAAAATTGGTTGAGATCCAAATCCTTACCATTGGACGTAGCTCCAATTTTGGAAGAGATTGCAACATATGAAAGTGTTGAATCATGTAATAATTTCTTTACATATTAAGCATATTTGTTATTTTGTATTACTTATTAACTATGCATTGTAATATTATATTTGTCTAACTAAATGTTTTTTCTTTGTAGAGACATCTATTGTGACATCTGAAGTAGTAAACCTTGATTATGTTTGATATTAATACCCAATCCAATCGTATTCTTTTTTTTCCGTATATATATAATTATGTGCAATGGCTATTGAAGCGTAATATTTATATATGTCTAATACTTTTTATTTTTTTGCGGCATTGAAGTGTTTTGAAGTTTGAACTTTAAAGTCTTTGTTGGTGTTGTAACTTGTACTACTATTAAGTTATCTTAGACTTATGGATTGTATTTTGTAAGTTATTTGTTATTTATTTTAAGATATCTAGATGTTGGATTTTGATTGGGTTGTAATTTTTTATGATTAATATTTTGGACGATGGTTTATAATTATTTTTGGTTTGATTTTTTGACTTTCAATTTGGTTGTAAAAGATGTGATATATCTTTTTTTTTGGTTTTAAAACGTATTTTTTTTAAAAAAATTAAAGTTTAAATAGTAAAAGTTCAATTTGTCAAAATCTAAATCCATCGTTATAAAGGCTCAAAATCCCAAATTATGGAAACCACCCAAACCGCATCGCAAAGTGTAGATGCAGTTAGGACAATTTTGACCAACCATGATAGACAGCACGGCCTAGAGGTCTAGCAAAACCGCACATGCGGTTTGGTCGCCATATGAGGAGTTTAAACTGTCCAAATTAGATTGTGAACACCCTAATTATTTTTGTTTTAACGTTTATTCTATCATATTCCTATTCAATCAACTCATTTTAAATAAGCAACTAGCAAGAGTACATAATGCTTCTCACTTAATGATCGTTGCAATTTGTTTTTATGTATGCGCGCAAAGAAGAACGAGCAAGTACAAAATTTAAAAATAAGGTCTATATATTATTATCTATTTTTTAGTTTGGTCAGAAATCTGCTTGACCCCAGCCTCTTTTTCCTTTTCTTTTTTTTTCCCCTCCTTTTGTTGCCTTTTGCTTGCAGAGGTATGAACCTTTGGGTATGTCTACCTTTCGCGGCTTTGAGATCAAACAACTACATAAGTAACAATTTTCAAGACTAATTTTTAATTTGCTATTATTCACAATTACCTAGATAATGTGTTACTAAAAAATTCACTTATAACTTACACAAAGGGGATTCTTAGCTAGGATAGCTTACGAGTAGGGTTTTTTTTTTTTTTTTTTTTTTTTTTTTTTTTTTTTTTTTCCAATCCGAGTGCGATGATATACTTGCTTAGAAGTTATAATAAGCAAATAATCCTGCTTTTAGCAAGCAGGTGGTTTTTTATTATTATTATTTTTCTGTTAAATATGTGCACTTTCAACAAAGTCTGATCTCTCTACGCTTCTACTTTTGCGGTGGCAACGTCATACATACATACACAGAACTATTAAGCTCCTTATGCGTCATAGCCCAGTACCTATTCATATTCGATATGGAAGAAGCAAGTTTAAGTTGAAATAATCTGATTGGAATTTGTTTCTCCAGCTGTAACATTACTTAGCATTAATAAGTTAATGTTTGTATGTTTTTCTTTTACAACAGGTTTCTATTTTTCTTTCTTTTTGACCCTTTCTACAAGGTAGGAGTGTCGATCGAAAAAAAATTATTGCTCCCGCTTTAATTTTTCTCTCTCTTCCGTTTGTGCTTCGATATTTAATGCGGGTTAGTGGAAGGAAACTTAGGTGCATATTTTTTTGAGGCTAGCAACAGAAACAATTCCAAATTTGAACTATTTTATAATCCTATAAACTCGTTTATATAGACACAGAAACTTATGTAATATGTCTTGTTTATTATTATTATTTTTTTGAGACCTTCTCATATAATACGTATAAATGAACAGGTCATATGTTGGAGTAATGTGAAGTGGTTGGTGCTGTCTCTGCTTAGCTGAAAAGGTTAAGCCAACTGTTGAACTCATGGTTTTTATCTTCCCTTGGCCGTTAAAGTTCCGCATAGCATGGAGTGATGGCAAAGCCATGTTTGCAAGAGAAAGAAGAGAGAAAGGTCACTTTGGTAAACTTGCTCGACACTTGCATAGTTAGGTGACGCAATAATAAATATTACGGCCAAAGTCTTCATTCATGCCAGCTTCTTGCCTTGAAAGCAAGAACAACATCTAATGACCAAAATGCCCCTACTAAGAAATGTCTTACCTACAAATAAATAAATCACAATAAAGACCCACCATGAAATGTATTGTCATTTACCATCGAGATTCAAACGTTATTGAATTTACTCCGAAAAATTAGAGAAAAAGAAGAGGAAAAAAAAAGGTTATTGAATTTATATATTACATGTAGGCTATAGCTATCCGTGAATTATGATTGAGGTCTTGAGCCTTGAGGCTTGTAAATAATTAATTAGGTTAGAGAGGAAAAAAAGAAGCATGGTCAAAATAATTAAATTCTTTGTCTGATGAAATTGTTTACAAAAAAACGAAAATAGAAACTCCAAATTGATCAATTTCTATAGACGGTGTTTAGTATAAGGATAGCTATAAGGGCAACCAGCTTGTTCTACTTAGTTTTGGAGCCTATTATGTTCTCCAACTGAATTGAAAAAGCACATTGGTTTGTCAAACAAAGCTACCTATTTATTAATTGATCTGGGAGATTTCTTATCCACAGCAGCAATAAAGCGCATATCTTCCAAAATCTTAGCGATATTCCTAGTATTTGGAACTTTGCAAAGTATCTCAGATATAGCTTCATATATATAATCTCGAGTGTTATCCAATATAGACAGATCAAACTAGCCTCAATACTGACTACTTGATAATAAATGCTTCCTAAATATAGCTGTAGGTATATTCTTATATGCATATTTTCGTCATGTACATGCTAAGCATTTAGACATGAAAGACGCTGGAATACCATGTACAAGAAGTAATACACATATTTATATCTATGTGATAGCGTGAGAACTTTCAAATATTCGTGCGACATATTGGAATAAAAATGTCCTTCGAGGATCACGAAGGATATTATGGTAATTTCGGGCGTTCAATTTAGAGTCAAATCCCGATTTCGGGTTAGGGGAGTTAAGGGGCTGACAACGAAGTTTTTCTGTATTAATGAGCAAAGAAGCGTTCGAGATTCGAGAATAGAAGCTTTACTATCCATTAAATTTTAAATATGCAGTTATTATCTCCATATTCTTTTACAATTATTTTATATTTGTTTCATTTATTAACATGTTTTATTATTATGTGAAATGTATTATTCCACATGGAGAAGAGTGCATTTCCGGCTTAGATCAAGGGATTGCTTGCGACCCAATGCCCACAATTCTCAAATGACAACTCCTAAGCAGCATAGAAGCCTCCCCCCATAAGTTGAAATTTCAACAATTGCTATTTCCCATTCTTGGTTTTCATCCTCAAAGTGTCCAAATCCTCGACTCATTAATATTTTAATCTTGAGAATCAATAAAATAAGCACTTAGAATTTGTTATTAAATCATTAGATCTATGTATATAATTTTCGTGAGGCTTTGAATATAGAGCTTCCTACCCTCAAAAAAAAAAAAAAAAAGGAAAGAAAGAGAAAATAGAGCTCCCCTTTCTCGGTAACAAATCAAAGCCGCATTTACTAAAATTTGATAGCATAAGAGGACCTCTTCCTTTCAATGTTGCATACAACAATAACAGGAGCCTTAAAATAAAAAATAAACGGGGACTTATTAATTTATATTATTTGAAATTGTATTGTAGACTATTTAAAATAAAGAGCCATTAAAATGTAGTTAATTCTATTAAGAATTAATACCTTTGTAACGTAGGTGTATTAAAAAAAAAGGTTAGTGCGAAAACGTATGTTGTGAAGACGGTGACACATCATATTCACATTCAGATACACCTACATTAATTTAGGTCTAGAAAATAGACAGTGCCACGTGGAAGCACCACATAACTAGGAAAGCATGGCAAATTTAGTATTGCTTGCCTAGTTTTATTTTTTCTTTTCTTTTTCTCCTTCAACAATAGTGTTTGCCTAGCTGAGAATTGAAACGATATAAAAATGGTCAGCAAAAGAATGGATAGACTGTGAAGGCAAGGAGGAAAAAAAGAAGAAAAAATTAGAAAGAGTTTTAGAAGAAAGGAGTGTGCGGTTTGAAAGGAAAATACATAATATATATATATATATATATATTGTTGTTATTAATGGGAAAGTGTATGGTGGCAGATGAACATTGAAGAGGAGAGTAATAAAAGAAGGCTGTTTCAGTTGGGTAGGTCTGGGTTTTTATAATGCTTTCAAGCCCTGTCCTCCTCATCACTCTCTCCCCTCTCCTTTAACTTTCTTTGCCTTGTCAAAGTATGCAACCCCAAACAAACACAGTCCCAAAAACCATTTCATTCCTTTTTAAAAAAAATTAAAGAGAGAGAGAGAGAAAGAGGTTGAATGAATATGTATCAGTGTGTATGAAACCAATGCAGGGTAATGATGATCTTGATGCTGAAGGTCTAAGATCAGGGGTTTAATTGCCCTTCACCCACCTTTCCTTCCTCACCATTAAGATAGAGAGAGAAAGTAAGAAATTAATTAATAGAAAGGAGAGAGAGACAGAGTGGGGAGAAAAAAAAAAAACTCTCTCCAGCGTTTGGCTTGTTAAAAGTCCTTTTCCTATAGTTTCTTTTTCTTGCTTGTATTGGTGTTTGGTGTTAGTAATATATACCGAAGAAAAAAAAGAAGTCAGAGAGATTCTTCTCTGATCTGCCCTTTGTTTTAACTAGTAATGGAGTTTTAAGTTTCATGTTGTTTTCGCTTTCTTGGCACTGAATGAGATAATGGGTATAGCTGGAACAAAGAGAGCTGGGTTCTCAACAGCTCTTCTTGTGGCCTTCGTTTTCGGTTCCATCTTTGTCCAAAGATTCACACTAGTTGTCTCGGCCGATGATCTTAACTACACCAAGTACAGGCAAGTAAGTAGTTTGAGACTAGAAAGGATTCGAAAGCATTTGGACAAGATCAACAAGCCTCCTGTTATGACCATACAAGTATGTATATATAACTATGTTTAATATGTCTATGTAAGCTTTTTACTTTCTGAAAATTTGGTGCTTCTAATAATTTCTTCTTCTTCTTCTTTTTTTTTTTTTTGGGTCTCTCTTTTTAACATATCTCATCTGGGTTTTTCTTCATTTTGCATATTATTGATGTTTCCAGAGCCCAGATGGAGATATCATAGATTGTGTTCACAAGAGAAAACAGCCAGCTTTAGATCATCCTCTACTAAAGAATCACAAGATCCAGGTACTAAACCCCAAAATACATGTGTATATATATTGCTTAAGTTCTTATAAAATTATAGATACATGATATATGTATTGCTTAAATTAAGTTTCGTGTTCAAAAGTGTGTCTAACATTATATTAATTAATGGATATTTGACATGTCAAAAGAAGCTATACATAGACCTATATACAATATGATCCTTACGAATATCTAACTCTTATATTCAATGGAGACACTATATACTTTTTGTTTTAATTCATGACATATTGAGGGGTACCTTCTAATTGTCATGTTTTACTATATTCTCAACAGAAGGAGCGGCCGGAAATGCCTAAAATAACAAAGTTAGTGAGGGAAAACGAAGTGGGATCATCGAGTGACGAGAAGAGGAACAGGAATAATGAAGATGATGATAAAGTACTAGTGAAAGGTGCATTATTCCAAATGTGGTACACAAACAGAACAAGGTGTCCTAAAGGAACAGTCCCCATTCGTAGGAGCACCACCAATGATGTATTGAGAGCCAAGTCTTTGTTTGACTTTGGCAAGAAACAACGCAAGATTAATTCACCTCTTCATAGACGTAAGGACGCACCAGATGTAGTCAGTAGCAATGGCCATGAGGTAACTTTATAAATATACATTAATATGTATATATATATATATATTATGTAGATCATTTTTTTTGGTGTATGAAATTTTGTTTCTTAGAATAATTAGCCACTATGATCTTTCTCCAATCTCATTAATTCGGTTTCATACGCATTTTCATGATGATTTTTATAATGACATAAATTTGATCATTCATGTTTTCATGAAACATTATATTAATGATCACACAAGGCCATTGCATATGATTTAATTGATTGCATCTCATCATGATAATTTTATTTTATTTTTATAGGGGTCTCATTGAATTGGCACTAACGGCAGTGTCGTAAAGCAAAATAAAATCTTTGTGCAATCTTACCATTAATTGCGCATTTAATGTAGCGGTTTGTATATCATATTTCAGTAAATCTTTCTCCAAAAGAACGGATTAGGGATTTAATGTAATATCCACCGCGGTCTTTATTTTTAACTTTCATGATTTTTTTTATTTCCTTTTTAAGCAACACATGCAACTTTGCTTCTTCTTTTTTTATTTCCTAAAAAAATTTACATTTGTTCCTTTTTCTTGGAAAAAAAATTGTTTTGGCTCAAAAATTCAATATCAAGACGTTCAAGCTTTCTTTGTTAGATTTATGGTTGAAGAGCATTGTAGGATAATTAGTGGAATAGCAAATTTCATTTGACAAATTGTTGGGTTGCACGTTAAATAGCATGCTATCGCCTACACGGGAGCATCGCAAGAAGTGTACGGGGCAAAGGCGACAATAAACGTGTGGGACCCATCAATCCAAGTGGTCAACGAGTTCAGTCTCTCCCAGATTTGGGTTCTTTCGGGATCATTCGACGGCTCAGATCTCAACAGCATAGAAGCAGGATGGCAGGTACTCCTTCCATTTCCTGTCCGGCACCGCTCTCTCCCCTCTTTGGCTCTTTCTAATTATTTTTTGCATTTTTAATTAATTCGAGGACTTCATTTTTTATTTCACTATCTAAATACAATTAATGGTATTTCGAAACTTGCAAAGTTCAAACCAAAATACAATATTAATAGAGTTTTTTTTTTAATTTTTATTGTTTGAATTTTAATAAAAAAAAATTATACTATAACATCAAAATTCTCTTAAGCTTTGATTATTCTACTAGTCAGGTCAGTCCGGAGCTTTATGGCGACAGCAGGCCCAGATTGTTCACTTACTGGACGGTCAGATCTCTCTTTCTTTGTCTCCCAAAAAAAGAAAAAAAAAATCTCTCTTTCTTTGTATAATGTCAACCATATTCAAGTTATTAATTTTTCTAATATTTATTTTCTCTAATTTAATGCACCGAATTCCTAAATATTCAGTCAAATAAATATTTATAACTAGAATGGTGCCTCCTGTAGATATCATGTGGAGTGTTTCCGTAGGGTCAAACCACCATGAGTTATCTCCATAGCTAGAGGTCAAAGTCAACCACATCTATAGCTCTTAATCAATCTAAGTACATATGAAAATGCTCCTAGCCTAGCTAACTTATATGGAACCGTTCTTTTTATCTTGTCTGGCTGAAAAATTAAATATATGTGTATATATATAATAAAATAAAATTAATGAGCATTAAAAAGTTGAAACTACATATTTTCTTTTCTTTTTAACGTAATGTATATAATTGTATTTAATTTTATCTGAATGTGTCGTAATAAGCACACTAGTGTGTTCTTAATTCAATTTGAGATTTACGTTATTTGCTAACAAGCTTGTAATAATGAATGGGCCATGGTACTTCATATTGCTATATATGTGGTATATCTATGCTGAAATCATGAATCTATATTTTCCAGATTGCTTTTCCCCCAAATCAATAATATATCCAAATGATTAATGTCTATAAAAATCGTTGTACACCCAAATGGATGCAAATGTTTCCAATGTAAGACAGCCTTGGAAATGAAGTTCTTTCGACGCACTTTTTCTTGTTGTTTGAGAAACAAATAATAAGCTCCTTCAAGTCATTGATTAATGATAAATACAAACTATAAAGTATATATAATATATACGCCTACAAGTTTTTTTTTTTTTTTTTTAATAATTTTTTTAGGGTCAATTTGTAGGATAGGCTTGAGAATTTATACGCTAACAACACATAAAGATATATAAAAAGATATTGGAACTCTTGCAACTGTAGCATATGATTTTTTTGGATAAGAAATATATAGCGTTCTTAAAAGAAGAAACCATCGTATATGTGCAATATGTATTCATATATGTGTTCGTGTATTTAATTTCAAATAACTTATGACCCATATATAACTAAGAAAAAAATTAATATTGATGATATTATTTGTTTAATTTGTAAAACAGACGGATTCGTATCAAGCTACTGGATGCTACAATCTCCTCTGCGCAGGATTTGTTCAAACAAATAGTAGAATAGCCATTGGAGCTGCCATTTCTCCTGTCTCCTCATATTCTGGCAACCAATACGATATAACCATTCTGATTTGGAAGGTATATATATTTGCATATAGTCATATATTGATTTTAAAAAAGTTTAATTTTGATATTACATAGGCTCAAATGTAACATTTATAGTATTATACAGATTCATTTTATGATTTTATTTTTATGAATATAAATAATATATCATATAATAATGTAGGATCCAAAGCTTGGAAATTGGTGGATGGGATTTGGAGATAATACCCTAGTGGGTTACTGGCCAGCAGAGCTATTTACACACTTAGCGGACCATGCCACCATGGTGGAGTGGGGTGGTGAGGTGGTGAACTCGAGGCCGAAGGGCGAACACACGTCGACGCAGATGGGGTCGGGCCATTTCGCCGAAGACGGGTTCGGGAAAGCGAGCTACTTCAGGAACCTTGAGGTTGTGGACTCGGACAACAGCCTTAGTTCGGTACGAGGCATCTCAACATTAGCTGAGAATACCAATTGTTACAACATTAAGAGCTTCTACAACAACGAATGGGGCACATATTTCTACTACGGTGGTCCTGGGAACAATCCACAATGCCCATGATCGATTTTTATGATATACATCATTAATTTGGATATCATCATATTGTCGTTTTGAAGCTCATATGTATAATTAATTAACTGCTTCTATACGTAAGTACGTGCGTATGTCCCAATTCAAAAATCTCTATTGTCAAATTCTTTGATTCTGTAATTAAATGTGCTATTCCTACTTTTGTTCCTGCTGAATGCTCCCTTTTTTTTTTTTTTTTTTAAATGGAATTTGAATTTGAACAGCCAAGGAAAAAAAAAGTGTACGGATCAAGTACAATTTTAAAGAATGGCAAACACGTTGCGTGGAAGTAATAGTTTTTCAATTTTGAACCGGTGTATGCAAAGACGTAAATGTTCTCATTAATTAATTTAGGAATAATGATATTAATTTACGGAAATAGACGATGAAATTACTTTGTGCAAAAAATATTTTAAAAGTTGAGATATTTCTGTGTGATTTTCACATTAATTTATTATAGATATAATAAATAATTGATAAAAAGTATTTTTTTTTTAAAAAATAGGACTTAATTAATGACCACCACTTACTACAAATTTAAAGAAAAATAACACACACTCTACCAAAGTTTGAACCCTTGACCCTCCTAAATTCACACACACATCTCTCAAATCTTGGACCAACTGGCAAATAATTGACAAAAAGCATTATAACAGGATAACGCAAGGAAGTCTTCAATGTGTGTATTTATATAGATATATTTACAACGTGTTGTTGTAGGTTCTAATTATTTTTTGGACTTTATCCACATTGCTTGAATAATTTAAGAGATAAGAGTGCGTAGTTTTATCTTATAAGATGAGCTTTAGATCGCGTGTTAAATATTTTTACAAGAATGTGAAAGGGAAACAAATATATATAAATATATATATATATATAGGGCACTAATTCAGTAGATATTTTTTTTTTACCTATGCATAAGTATCAATTTGGCCAATGAAAATTTAGCATATATATTTTTTTATTGTAAAAAATAAGAGAGAAAAAGTATTAATGATGTACGTCTTTTCATGCACTTCATTATAGCCATTAGATCACAATTAGATGGCGATCCAACGGCTAAAAAAATATACCTACTCATAGGTAAAGAAAAAAAATACCTATTGGATTGGCAACCATAAATATATATATATATATATATATATATATATAGTGTCATTGATTAATTAAGGATTATATAGTGTTTGATCTTGGATCTATCTTTGCATTGTTATTTCAAAATTTTTGTCTGTCTATTTCAAGTTTCAATTCCATGTTCGTAATACAAATATAAATAACAATCATTCACAGAAATTTTCGTAGTCGTGAAGTTCAATTTCTGATTTTATTTTATTTTATTTTTAGAAAAAAAAAAAAACATGTTAAATGAATACAAACTCAAATAACATTAGGTTGAAAATTATAAAATCTTCTTGTTCTTGTTTTAACAATAAAATTGCTCGTGACCATCAGCCAAACCCAAATTTAATTTGTGTGCTGACGAAGACTTCCAATTGATGAGTGCACTGTAGGTAGTGCGCACGTATGAGCGATTTCATTTATATATTTACATTGTTTTGCTCATTTCATAGTAGCCATTGCCAAACATCCTGGTAACGATGATAAACGCAACTTAAGTTCCTCCAGTCAACTCTTTGACCGGATATGATCGACGAGCAAGCATGCATCCTAACTCAAACTTATTAAACATAGGAGGATGTCCCCAATTTCTTTCTTTTTTTCCTTTTTTATTTTTAATATGTAAAGCATGCAATAGAATAATTTCAAATTGTACTTCCAGCTAGTTTCATACCTTCTTATAAAATTCCAAAGCTAAAAGAAAATGAATACATAAAAAGGCCAAAAAATGCGGCACATGCAATAAAAAGCTGCTTTAATTATTTGTATAAATTTATTAGTAATAATGCTGCTTTAAAATTTATTTTGGCTTTTCATGGAAAGATTCCCTTCTCTTGGGTCCCCAACTAAAGCTCATTATATATAGGCAGAGTAGTAGGCCAACGACCCCTTAACTCTTTCCGTCTGCTCCGTCTCTTTCAATATCTTCTCACTCTCTCCCTCTCTCTCTCTCTAAGAGTCTAGTCGCTTCTCTTATAAATCTTCTTCAGTTTCTTTTGTTTACATTCTCCCATGGCAGCTAGTTCCACATCATCATCGCAATCTGATTCATCTCCCAATGATCTAAAGATCATAGTTGAAAGCAATCCCTCCGCTTCCCACTTATCACAACTGGGTATTAACTCATGGCCCAAGTGAGTATCATATATATATACATATATTTCAATTAATTGATCTATGTATTCTATATATATATATATGTAACTTTTTTTTTTTTCATTTCCCAGTTGTTTAAGTATTAATTTTTATTTATTGATTATTAATATTAGATGGGGATGTCCGCCGGGGAAGTACACTCTGAAGTTTGATGCCACAGAGACATGTTATTTGGTTAAAGGCAAGGTTAAGGTGTACCCAAGAGGCTCATCAGATCGTTTGGTGGAGTTTGGCGCAGGAGATCTTGTCACCATTCCTAAGGGACTTAGTTGCACCTGGGATGTCTTAGTTGCAGTTGATAAGCACTACAAATTTGATTCTAATTCATCATCTAGCTAGCTAATTCAGCTACTTAATTAGAGGCAACTATATGATCATGTATATGCATAAAGCCAATTATATATATTATATATGTAGTACTGATTTTTAGTTTGGTATTTAGATCAGTTTCTAGACTCTAGTTGTAATGTTTAAACAAATATCATATGAGTACTTATAAACTTATATAGCATGGGGAGTGTTTAATTTGTGGTTTTTTTTTAAAAAAAAATATATATATATATTTGTGTATGGTTCAAATTTATGAGAATCAAGGAAAGAAAGCTTGAGCATGAAGATATAAGAAAACGAACAAAACAAAATCAGCAATCCACTTGCAGGAATATTTGTTTCTCTCTTTAATTTGTTCCTTTTGACTGGTCAGAGATCAGCTAAGGAGGGCTTCTTATCTCTTGTCATCAACAAGAAAAGCTTCATTTTTTTTTTCTAGTGTTTGTAGCACGTGAGAATTTGAAGCCCACTATTGTGATTCTCTAGAGAGTCGGTACCTATTGACATGTGCTAATAAGTAATAACAAATAATAAGAAGCAAAAAGCTAAATGGTTTCTTCCATCTTAATTTCACTAGCTCAAAACCAAATTGCACTTAATTGATGAGGAATGTCAATAGTAATAATGCAAACTCAATAGGGATTTAGTTAATCGCAACGGTCCAAAATGCTAGTCAAGAAAGAGAATAGTAAGAGATTTTGGGTCAAAATGTTCTTATAGTGAGTCATGTCCATAAAATGTTGACATCCAAGTTTATTTTCATGTTTTTAAAAGTAGAAGTATTTGCTAATTAAAGAAGTTTTTGTTCAAGTTTGTTAGTTTTATTATTATTATTATTGTTTTTATTATTATTATTGACGGAGTGGGATTTTGGAGTTAAAGCCACTTTGAGTGATTCTTTCTGTAATGATTTTGGATCATTAATCAACCTTAGAGGTCTGGTGCTATATATCTTAATATTAATAATTAATAACTTGCCAATGAGTTGCAAAACCGGTGATCTTAATTATTGTTCGTCCGAATATTAACATCACTTTCTCAAATTGTCATGTTCACACGACCTTTCAAAAAAGTACATAACGAATAATATCTTTCGCTGCAGGAATGTAAGTTGATTGAAGACATGGATGACAAACGTTTTGTACCAATTCCAACGAATAATATCTTTGCCCAAAGAGTACTTTAATTTGATGGCTAATGACGTTAAAGGCCGCCCGTAAACCCCCCACACGTGTTAAGATATTAAAGGGGGTTTAAGTAATAGAGACATATGAAAATAAAAAATTAAAGATTAAAAATGATATGTCTCTCAAACCCTCAACGACGACATAATTTCTGAATTTAAAAAATTTGTCAGACGTCATTTGTCCTTTTCCTTTCTTTCTTAATTAATTACAGACGTTAATCATATGATGAATAAAATGTCCTATTTTAAAGGAGATAACAAACGACATGTCAACTTTGCCTTTACGCGAAAAAAAGGATATGTGGCTTCTGACCAAAATCGCAAATGAATTTAAGAATATTAACAACGCATCGTTTTTGAATCAAACGATGCTATAATTATGGTGCACGTATTAAATGACTGCAAACTTCAAGTTGTAAACACATGTAGTTTTAATATGACAATGCAACGCCAGTGAGTCCTAAAAAACACCTGTGTCTGTGTCGTTCTGACTTTTTAACGAGAGCAAATTTATGTGACAAACTACTCGTGGTCTATTTCTATGTAAATGACAACAATTCTGCAAATACAAACAACTAAAACTTAGGCTTTGCTTTGTAGGAGGGATGAATCATGAGTGGAAGAACAAAGAGAGTTGGGGGAGAGGAGTGGATTTTCCTTTATTTAGTGGGAGAGAGAGATAGAAGGAGAAGAGAAGTGGAGGATGGAAGTCTCCTTCTGAGTCTGCCCACAGAATCTCATCCTTCCAACTTTGGAAGGATTGGAGAGAAATGAAAAAAAAAAAAAAAAATTGATATATATATATATACCCTCTAAAATAATTATTTAAATATTTTAAAATAGGTATTATAGTAATTTTATGAATACATATTCTCCATCATTTTTATGAAATAAAATAAAGGATTATCACTCTCTTCTCTCTCTTTCACATATTTCATCCTTTCTTAATTCTCATCCTTCTTACTCTTTCTCCCTCCTACCAAACATGGCATTAGGGTTTGTCTTTCTAGATATGTCAAATAGATTGGGCCGCCCGTTTGGTATAAAGGCACGACAAGAAAAAAATCCATGCCAAACACAACACGGCACGAAGTAGCTTTGGGTCATACCAAGCATAGCACGAGATGTTAGGCTATATCGGGCTCTAATTTTTGGATACTATAGGCGGGCACGAGAATGACATGACCCAAAAAGCACAAAAAGTACGACTCAAAGTGTAAAAATCCGGAATTTACAAAGGTAATTTGGACATTTTACTAATTTTACGAATATAATATTGGAGGGATTAATTTGCAAAAATTTTGTGTAGAATGACTAAATTGTAAATTTTGAAGGACTAATTTGAAAGAGATTTGAAATTTTGGGGACTTATGTGTAATTTTTGAAAAATTGCACTGCCCCATAAAGACAAGTCGCGTGCCTGTCATCTCTCACTTTCCTTCTCTCTCTCTCGCTCTCTCTCTCTCTCTCTCTCTCTCTCTCGGGTCTCCCTCAGTCGAAGGAAAACCACTACTGCAGCTCGCCTCTCAGGTATCGTCTGGCCACCAAATGGTAGGCAGAGCTCCCCCAAGCCGCCATGAGCCAGTGCCGGCTAGCTGCAGGGCCGCCAGAGCTACTGCTGTCGCCGAAGAAGAAGGAGAAGCCGTTTGGAGCATTTCTGATTTTTGGCCGCCAGCGAAGATTTCGGCATCTATTCGACCTCTAACCGGGCTCGTTGGATTCGTATCGTCATGAGGTCAAGGTATATATATCTTAACCCCGTATTGTCCGAATCAAAAGTTGTCATTTTTGGATATTTTGAGTTTAAGTTTGAATTTTTAATCCGACCATTGGATGATGATTTTGTTGTAATTTTTGGATTGTACTTGGAAAATAAAGAAATTTGATATATATATATTTCCTATGTTTGGTGACCGACACAGAAATCGAGATCAGATGGTCGAGATTTGCCGAGATTTGCGTGCCTCTAGTCCGGTATGGGTCCGAACCCGAATTGGACAAGCTATATGTCTAACATAGTTATTTTGGGTGTTAGGAATTCAGTGAAGATGCCCGTTTGTGGATTTGAAGCTCCAGTGAGAAGTTGATTTTTTTGCAAGAAGACGATCGATGGCTTGGAATTGATCCCCAACCCTCCGGGCTCGTCAATAACACCTTGAGGATTCAATAGCGTAGTATTACTATTTGAGCGAGGTAGGGACTCAATTACATCTGTTTTATATCATTTTCGAATAAAACTTATTTTTTGCGATACATGAAAGCAAACATGATTTTTAGACTATTTAAACATCTATGATGGGAATTGATTATATGATGTATACATATTGTATTACTCTGGGAACTTTCTGAGTACATGTTATCTTTAGTATATTAAAAATAGAGTCGTTATGCTGCCCATTTTCTATAAAACCTAGTATGCTGATTTTATTGAAAAACCAGAGTATGATTATTTTCACACTTCAGTTCTATGTTGCACGTGTCATAGGATCGTACATGAACATCGTATTAGCATCTTGAGTTTACAGTGTGGTGCTGCGTACCCCACCGTCGGTGCAGAGTCCGTAAACCTGCGCAGAGTTTTGTTACTTCTGATTACCTTTCTATTTGGCAGGTGTAGATAATTCGGTTGCCCATCCAGGTTTGGTAGGGGGCACACGGGTGTCCCCTCTGGATATGGGCTTAGGTGTCAGACAGACTGTTAGGCATACTTAGTGCGATCATCCTGAGTTTCCATAGATGAGAGGATGAGAGCTCGTGGGTATGGGTTGATTTGTGTAATATGCATATAAATTGAATAGTTTTGATTACACTGCTTTTTATATATATGGATTTCCGGTTTGGATTTTATATATATATATATATATATATATATATGTTTTGGACTAAACTAACCATGCATGAATCCTCCATCACTAAAATATTTTCAACCAAGGTAATTGTTTTTCCTACTGGGCATTTTATGCTCATTCCCCTACTTTCTTTTTCAGGTGGTGTTCAGTGCGATCTTGGTGATCTAGAGGAGTAAGAGGTTATCTTTGCTGGAAATTCCGAAAAATAAATTTTGAAAAACGATTTTACCGAAAACATAGCAGAATATGTATTTTAATTTTTTTTTGAAATTTTACAAAACAAAAACATAGGATCGTTGATTTAACATAAATCAATTCATGGATCTTGGTTTAGATAAATCCTGGAAGCGCTTCACAACCATTGAGCCTTTCTGTCTATTCTTTGGAGCCTGTTGAATGATCCGATTTGTGGGCACCTTTTTGATTCCCAACGAGAGATGAGGGAATGATCCGGAAGACACTCTTTCTTTTCCTTGATTGCATGTCTATAGCCATGGGTATCTCTCCCTCGGCGGCCATGAACGAACACGGGATTTCTCCTGCGGCAGTTCGGTTATCTCTTACTCTCTCTTTTTCTCTCTGTCACACAAAAAAAGCACAGTTACTGTGCTTAAGTGGCGTGTAGAACACTTAGAGAGACTTAGAAGAACTTTTCTCTTAAGTATTTAAAAAGATATAAACCCTAATGGGCTTATTGGGCTCAATTGACCATTCAATTAGTTATTGAGCTATGTGTGAGCTAGACATGGGACCTTATGGATCTAAATAGTCTAAGCTCTAATGGGCCAACTACCCATAATCATAATTAAGAGTTAATTATGATTAGGTCTTGTCCATTAATATTGGGG
Source organism: Parasponia andersonii (assembly GCA_002914805.1). NCBI lineage: Eukaryota > Viridiplantae > Streptophyta > Magnoliopsida > Rosales > Cannabaceae > Trema > Trema andersonii. The sequence goes on along the minus strand of JXTB01000320.1, from coordinate 167,186 downwards.
CATTCCACGATAGGCCTAATATTGTACTCTTAGACTAAATATCATATATTTTCTGTGAAGCTAATTAATACTTTAATTAACTTGATCCATTTAGCATATACTATATCTGTAAACATACCCCCGATGCAATGCCATACTAGTGAGGTAAAATTACCGTATTACTCATCTAGTACATATTTACCTTTGAGTTGCCATTTTTCATTTAATGGATAATAATTGACTACGGTGTTTGTAACTGTCCATACAAATACAGTCAAATTCACAAAGTGAATACCTGGCGTCTGATTTTTTATTATCCAAGTCCTTGAAAAAACTCAGAGTGACATTATATGCATGGTGTCCAAATCATGAAAAGTGTTCTCGTCAATTCACAAATCTTATCTTCCAAGATACCGGAGTTCGAACCATATAATCGGAACTAGTCCTTTAGTAAGTAAAAAAGATAAAACTCATGAAAGCAAGTCCGACAATCACTAGGATTAAGGTAATCCTACAATAGTGCTAGATTAGTGAAAGATAGAATATTGAGTTACGACACTTAACCTCAAATTTTATTTTCACTTGGTCCCGTTAAATACACTTATAACTTTCTTATAGCGCACTAGTGTTTCTATCCGAAGTCAGACATTTCGATGATTAGAGACATCATCAATCCCGTTGAAATAGACAACACTACATTCTATGACAAAATAAAGTATTCTATCTTTATTTGCAGAATGTGAACTTTTAATTTAGACATAATGAAATAAAGAATTTAGTCTCCCACATGTGAACACTTCACACGAACAATTATTTATTACTTATTATTAGTCATGGAAACTTTTAGATTTTTGCATAATAGAAAATATAAACATTACATGTATATAATTGAGATATAATATGGAATTTATTAATAACAAATAGATAACACTTAAATCTAATAAACATTGTTTAAAATGCCAAATAAAGAAACTGCTTCCTAGGGCATATTCCCAACAATCTTGACTGTAGTTCGTTTCTTGGTAATGTTAGAAGCTTGTTATTGTGATGTTTGGACTATTTGGGTTTTGTATTAGTATTGAATCAAGATTACTGCTTTCTATTTTGTCTGTGAACTTATGTATGCCATTCTGGGATTTGAGTTTCGTTGTGGATGATAGTGATGCTTGGACTTATATTTGATTTCGTGTTTTTAAATTATTATTCGGTCTATGTTTAATGGTGTATACGAACTGTGGGAGAGGTTCACGAGATGAAATTCTAAATATTTTATTAAAATGGATTGTTTATCAGACTAAAACTTTTTTTACACTTTTGAAATAAATCAAGGAATTTCCCACCTTTGTGAAATTCCCTTTCTGCCACTGGCCTAGGTTTTGGGTCGTGACACAAAGCATTTAAAAATAAAATTTATTTTTACTTTAACAATCTTAAAGACTTAAATGACAGTTTTTTTTATCTACTTAAATGACCAATTTTACATACTAAAAAATTAATACTAATAATTACTAGTAAAAAAAACCAAGTGTCAAATAAAAATTTATTCTGAATCTCACACCAAAATAGCTAAATCATTATGAAAAATTTTAAAGATTTATTCTCTTATAGAACATATACTAATTCACATAATTTGAACGAAAAAACCACTCCTTAATAAATAAAGTTTTGAGAATATACAATTAATAATAGTTTGGATACATATCCAATTAAGTAGGATGTATTCAAATTATTTTGACGAAAAAAATAATATTTCTACCCAAGAATTTTGTTATATTATTTATATTTGTAAATTTTTTATGTCTTTTTAATTTTTGCTTATAAATAAACTCACTTTTCTTGTTCTTTATTTCAAAAATAGGTTTGCATTAGTGATTTTTAATTGAATATTATTTTTCAAATAATTATGGGTATATAAATATCTTATATATTTTTGTTATTATTTTAAATCAAAATATAAAATTTTAACTAAATAATTTTTAAAAAATTCATAAAATATTGACCATCACAATAATTTAACGGGTGGACCAAAGTCGGATGCAAAAATACGCTAATACATTGGACTCACTATGCTCGACATGATATGAGTCTGGCACAAACACAAGTACAAGTATAAGCACGACACGACATGAGTACGAGCACGATATGAGATGTGTTTGTACTTGTGGGTTGTGTCGGACCTAGAATTTTGAAACTTAGGCTAACAAAAATACGTTACGATATTTTATTGGGTTATGCTAAACACGATACAAAGCACGAGTGAGCCTATAAATTACGGGTCATGTCAACATGATACGATCCATTTGATATCTCTAAATCTTTCTATTAGCCATGATCAGCAATCAAGATTTAAAAGCAAATTTCTAAATTTCTCGTACTCCAAACCAGAGTGAAGGCTAGGTCCTCTTTTCTTTTAGTAATGAAAAAAAAATAGTTCTTATATTAAAAAAAGGGAAATTAGTTCAGGACCGGATCGATCCATTCATTGGCTAAGCAGGCATTAGGGTCAGATTGGGCCTTGATCTAAAAATTTTGGCTCAATCTGGCAGAGAAAAGGACATGAATGAGACTAATTTGGGCCAAAGTAATTTTTTCATGCATTTTTTCAAAAGAGACAGTTTTAGTAGTATCAATCACGTCGTGACCCATAGTTAGTAACTTATTGACCATAAAAAAATCATAAGTAATAATTTTTTCATAATCAAGAAGGTTTTAAACTATGGTCAAAATTTTTTTGACACTCCTGAAAATGTTGTTTTCAGAAAGACGCTAAAAAAAAGTCATTTTGGCCCAAATTAATCCCACGCGGTCTACAGTCTATAGTAATGAATATGTCGTTTTAATACATGAAGGTTGAGCAGAAAGAAAAGAAAAGAAAAGAAAAGAAAAGAAAAGGAAAAAAAAAAAAAAAAAAAAAAGAAAAAAAAAAAAAAAAAAGAAAGGAAAAAACGGCCTTCATTCCTTTCCTCCCGCCGCAACATCATCAACAACAACTAGTGGAGTCAATAGTCAAGAGTGTATAGTAGAATAATATCTGGTTCGGTGCCGTTGGGACACAGAGGAAGACAGAGACACTGAAAAAGAAAAGAATATGCAAATAGTAGAAGAAGAAGACGGAGGAGAGATGGTGACTCCAGGTGAAGTTCTGGGGAAAGCTTCCGACTTGAAACCCGGGAGAGGCGCTTACGTGTCTCCTCACAATCGCACCGTCTATGCTTCTCTCAATGGTCTCCGCCGCATTCTATCTCCTCCTCCCGACGCACCCGACCAGGTTCGGTTCACCTAATCCCCCCAACCCTTTTCTTTTTTATTTTTTTATTTTTATTATTCTTAAGTCTTTTTCTCCTTTCCTCATTTTATGGCTCTCTAGGGTTTTGGGGTTTTAGGCTAATGCTGCTCCTCATTGGTAGCTTTTACAATATCTGGGTATTTAATTTTTGGTCCTGATATTTTTTTTGCTTTTTTCGATTCTGATGTGAAATTGGCCCTTGTTAAAACTTTAGGTTTTTACTGTTTTTTTTTTTCTTTTTTTTTTTATTGTTAATTTTAGACTGTGAAAAATGTAAATGAAATTGCTATCTTGACTTGCTTTGCTGGTTAACTCAATGTTCATTCCTTTATGAGTTGGTGTTTTATGCTCTAAATCACTACTAGATAAGGAAGGTGGTACTTCTTGTTGGTTTTTGATTTCATCGAGGCTACGTTTGGAACTTGAATTTTAGTAGAGAAAAAAAATATGATGGAAAAATTGAAGAAAGAAGGGAGGGAAAATATTTTACTAAAACTCTATAAAATTTAGTTTTCAAAACTTTTTCTTAATCTTTTCGTTATAATCTAAATCCTCCAGATATATTAAAAACGTCCTTTACAAAATCTTCATAAAATTTTTTCCTTCAATCTTTAATAAAATTCCTAAGAATTTATTTTTTTTCCTCCCTAAAATCCAAGATCCAAACGGAGCCTAAACATATATATCAAACCGCTTGTGTTTCATTCTTCTTTTTCGTTTGCTTCGAGTCTAGGTTTGATGACAATGTTGATGTTAGGAATTCTGGGAATGATGTTAATTTTATTATTATTATTTTATATACATTTTATTATCTACAGAGACCGACTGTTGAAGTAACTGGTCGCAGGGCTAATGGCGCTGTTCCGGAGCCTGGATCTATTGTAATTGCTCGAGTAAGTGGCTGATTTACTCATGTTATGTATAGTCTTATAAAAGAGGCCGACTTTTCTAGTCATTTGTTGTGCTCTTTTTGTGCTTATTTTTGAGCCATGAGTTAAGTCTAATATAACTGGTATTAGCCTGTGATTTTGCCAATTATTTGTTCCAAGAATCGAATTGGAACGTTATAAAGGCTCTACTTTCGTTTGTACATTTATCTTCTTCTTCTGGACTTTGATAGGTTACTAGAGTGATGGCTAGGATGGCTTCTGCTGACATCATGTGTGTCGGAGCCAAGTCCATGAAAGAAAAATTTTCTGGTGTAATTAGGTATGGACAATTTTAGATTTTCGGTAGAGTATGTTGCATATCTCATATTGATGTTAGCTTGTAGTTTTTGCAATAAAGGTAGATAATAGCTGCAGGTTTGGATTATGGTGACTTCTCTATTATTTTCTGGTGTTTGGTTTCTATCCAAGTGCTGTTTCTACTTGGTGTTGCATTTAGATGATTACATGCCTAAAATCCTATTCAACGTTCTGTTTTAAAGTACACTATTTTCTTAACAGGCAGCAAGATGTTAGAGCAACTGAGATCGATAAAGTGGATATGCACTCGTCTTTTCGCCCTGGTGACATTGTCAGAGCTCTTGTGGTATCCTTTTTTGTGTGAAGTAACTCTATCGCTATTGGTTGAAACTTGAAAGAGATCATGGTATTCCAATTTGATGGTCACTCTATTTGACAGCTTTTTTTGAAGATAAGCAAGAGCATGACTTCTTTATTTTTCCCCTGTAAAAGTTACTGATTCATCATGATCTGATCATGATGTCGCTGGAGTTTGAGTTAGCTTGGGTGGGGTTTTAAGGATATTTAAAAGGCTTAATTTCATGATCCACAGTGTATTGAATGGACAAAGACACCTGGTTGTAATGTTATACTATAAAACTTAATGTATGTACATCATGGTTGCATTAGCTTATCGAATTCACTGATAACCAAATGGTTTTTCTTAATTCTTTCGATAAGCTATCTCTCGGTGATGCAAGGGCGTATTATCTATCGACAGCAAAAAATGAATTGGGCGTTTTATCTGCAGAGAGTGCAGCGGGTATGCATATTGTTCTTAATCTAATTGTATTTCAGATATTACATTCTTCAGTGGGATTATCATGGACATAATCATTTATCTTTACCTTCTAGCTGTGCTAAAAAAATTCCTAAATAATAGGAACCCTTGCATTAAACACCACTTTGGTACAAAAGATTTTGATGAATCTATTTAAATCTTCATGATGTCTAAACGCTTGATGTTTCCATTACTCTTTCTAGGTGCAACAATGGTTCCAATCAGTTGGACAGAGATGCAATGTCCATCGACCGGGCAAATCGAGCACAGAAAGGTTGCTAAGATTGGAGGATGACAAGATAAAGATTGGAGCATTCTTGTACTCCCTTATTTTTATTTATTTATTTATTTTTGAACATTTTAGTGTGCGCTCGCTTGTGTCTTTGGCTTAGAGTAGAAGTTATCAAAATCTTTGAAACAGGAAACAATACAAGGCTTACTATTTAAAAAGGAGAGAGTTCTACAAAGACAGCTGAAACATTTCCTAAATTTTCTGAACTTTTTCATTTTAGTCAGTTTGTGTTTTATTGGACACGCAGTAAAATGATCAAGGGTGTTCTAAACTAACGAAAACGCAATTTTGTATGGCTACTAAATGAAAAGAAAGCTAAATTTACAGTATGATGACATGTCTGTGAAACTCAAAAAGTGAGATGAAAGCCGTTCCAAAAAAAAAAAAGAAAAACAAAAGAAAATTGACAGTTAAAACAGCAAGATTTAGATACGACGGCGTTTAGGTTGACATTAGAGGGATATGTAGCGGGCCCAGGATAATGGATATGAATGAAATCTTCTTAAAATATAATATTATGGTTTAATTTTATTTTGTGATTTAGCGAATGAGAATAGAGCTAGAGCTAGAGCTAGAGCTGTGATTGTGAAAATATGGCTACTGCTAGTGCTGCCGCTAGTACTGTTATGCTGCTTCAACCCAAACCCATTTCTTCTTCTTCTTCTTCTTCTTCTTCTTCTTCAACTACCCTTGTCTTTCTCCGAAATACCAATCTTATCCCATCTCCGGCGTATCTGGGACTGAGATTGTCCAAGAAGCAGAGGCCCCTGACAGTCTCATTGGCCCTGGCGGAATCCGATTCCGCCAAGTCATTGGAGCCAGACCCTCAGTCTCTCCTTCAACAACTCGCCGTAAGCATATCCATATCCCCCAATAATCTGACATAAAATATTCTCCTCCTCATTTCTGGTTTCCAAATAATACCTTTTTTTTTTTTTTTTTTTTTTTTTAAGTTTAATTCCTAGCTCTTTGACAGGATAATTTTGATCTTCCCCAAGATTACTTTACCCAGCTTCCACGCGATCTCCGTCTCGATGTAAGAATCACCTTTTTTTTTCCCCCCCCTGGAAAACGAAGTTCTTTGTCAGCACAATCACTGGTTCAAGATTTTTCTGGTTTTTCATGAAATTTCTTCTTTTTTCTTCTTGAAAAAAAAAAAAAGACACAGTAGACGATATGTCGTTTACGTGTAAGGTTTTTTACAGAACCAGTGTCGATCATATCAAAAAACGATATGTCGTTTTCATTAGAAAACGCCGTGTCGTCCAGCTCAATCACAGACTCGCTGGTTGTTATATACCAAAATGAGAAACTACTTGTCGTTTTTCGAAATGAATGTTTTTCTTTTCTTTTTTTTTTTTTTCCTTGTCGCATGTTTAGTTCAGTAAACGACAGTAAATTTGAAATTGTTGCAACTTTTTTGCTATGGTGAAGCTTAACGATGCGGCTTTTGATCTTTCAAATGGACCAGTCGTCGATGAGGTTTGTTTTTCTCATGCCCTGCCCACACCATATGTTGTTCTGAATAAAGTTATCATTTCTACGCTAGTTTTTCCTTAGAAGGAAAGGAGAAAAAAATATTTGGCTATCAATGAAAATGTTGAGTTTACTGTGTCCACTAGTCTTTCGATTAGACTGGAGGAACTACAATTTAATATCAAACTCGAATATATTGTTTTTCAGTGTGGTCTAGAGCTGGGAGAGACATTGTTAAACCTCTCCCGGGCATGGGAAAAAGCTGATACATCAACTTCCCATACTTTAGTGAGCAAGCTCCCTAAGTTGGAAAAGTCTTTAACAGAAAATGCTAAATCAGGCAAGATACAAAAACTATAAGCAAGTTTTCTTCTTAGACATACTTTAGATTTTTTCTAAAATAATATATTTCTTTCCATTTTAATTTATTTTTTTATTTCTTTTTGGTGTTTTTGTTTTTGTTTAGCCTTAGGAAAGCGTTTGGTTTCTTCTGGAAGAAGATTCCAGGCCATGGGGCAGTATGGCAAAGGCGAGCTGCAAAAGGTATGTTAAGGTTCTTTGGTTCTTGCAGATATTTCTGTTTGGAGTTTTTCTTTCGTACACTTTTGTGTGAAAACTCTCTAATAAAAAGGTAATACAATGCAACTGATGTAGTTTGCCTGGACTCAAAACGACATTTTAGCACATTACAGAACAATGTTCTTTTGATTCTTTCGTTTAAATTGAATATGACTAGCAGTTCAATATCCCTAAAATAGAAGTATTGTTGGACATTTCAACAAATGCAGATTGCGGAAGTGATGATTACAACTGGAAGACGCCTATCCGCAAGTTCGGTATCAACAGTGACTGATGAACAGCCAAAGACTGAAAGCAGGATGTTTAAGGTTAGTTCATAATAATAGTAGTTAGCATATGGAGCAGCAGATTGGTTTAGGATGAACTTGTAACGACATGAGTTGGGTGCGGAACTGCAGTTTGGAGAACTCCAGGTCGAAGTAACATCAGATAAGGCGAATATTGGAGCTGCTATTGGTTTGGTCTTCGGGTAATAACTTTCCCATGTTTATTTGTGCCTTGGAATCAGGCTTTCCTCTCTTTCCATGGAAAACGAAGAGGCATATGACATTCAATTTAATGATGTTCATTTTCTCCAAAACCCAAATGTAGGATTCTTTCATGGCAAATAGCTCAGGGTATCCAGAGCATTCCAGAGAGTTCATTGCAGTATGCAAACGACAATGCTTTGTTGTTGGCTAAGGTACTTTAAGAAGATTTTACTTTCCTTTGTTTTACTTGTTAACACTTGTATATATATATAGGTTGCCAATCCAATAGGTACTTTTTTTCTTTACCTATAGGTAGATATTGTTTTTTTTAGCCGTTGTATCACCATTAGATGGTGATCCAATGGCTATAATGAAGTGCATGAAAAGACGTGTATCATTAATGCTCTTTCTCTCTCTTATTTTTTATAATAAAAAAATGTGCATGCTAAATTTTCATTGGCCAAATTGATACCTATCCATAGGTAAAAAAAAAAAAAATACCTACTTAATTGGTGCCCATATATATATATATATATATATATATAGGAGTGAGTACAATAGAGATTTTTTCTTCTGGAAACTAATATGAACAGTTAGATTATGCCAATATCAGTTTCCCTATCAATAGGGGAAAATGAAAAGTCTACTAACACTCCTATATATATAGATATTGTTCTTAAAAGACAAGAATTCTGGAGAATTTAAGATCTTCGCCTTTCATTTTACTTCAAACTGTTACATGGTAATTGGGTTGTTTTTCCATTTTTTTTTTTAACTCTTATTACTAAAAATCTGAAACCTTGTGATTTATGCAGTCTCTTAGGGGAGCTCTACTTGCAGCGTTTTATGCATCAACGGTTTTGTCTGTTTCTACCTCTGTGGGACTTGTCTTACTAGGAAGGCAACTCAAGTCAAAGGGAAAGTGAAAAATATTCAACTATCTTAACCCATTTAGCCTGTATTTTCTTTGTACATGCATTCACTTATTCCCCTATTCACTAACAAGAGGATCATGATGTGTGAGACTAAAGATGTTTTTTAAAAGCATCAAGTAATAGGAGTACTGTTTTCAAAAAAAAAAAAAAAGTAATAGGAGTACTTGTATAGAAATAAAAACCAGATTACTAGTGCATCTAAGCCTATGATTTTTTTTTGTTTTTTTTTTTTTTTTTAATAATCTGGCTTAGCTACTACGTTGTGGTTGCATGTTTGTCTTATGTTAGAAGGTCCCCTCCAACGTAAGCCTAGAATTACTCCTTATTTATTAGTATAAGTCAAATTATATCCCAAGTTGATAAATGTCGTAAAGCGACTTAAATTAATCGCCAGATATAAAAATTGGTTCTGACATATTAACCGGCTTTAACAGTACTTTTTAAATATAATTGACATCTTTTTGTTCTGTCTTGGCATGATTCCCACAACTTGTGTATTTTTATTTATTTATTTTTTTTGAGGGATTTTTTTATTGGTAGGTCTCGATAGTTCTCTTCAGATTCGAATTAAAAATTGGGGGCTTCCTTCTAAGTTAATCTAAACTCTTTTATTTATAATGATAATTATTTTAATTTTTATTGCTTTTTAACTGGCAGTGTTAAGACTATAATCGACGCGACAACTTGGCACATATATCAACAATTAGACATATAAAATCAAAATCAACTCACTCACCTGAAAATGAAATCAATGAAGGGATATGAATCCCCAAATATCGGGTTTTTTTTTTCCCTCAAAAATTAATGGAGCTTTTGGTTGTCACTCTCTTAATGCTCTCACACTTTGAATTAATTAGTGCTATGCGGCAACAAGGCCGATCAAGGATTGTAACACTTCATGCGTTCTGTTCACCAATTTAAAATACTTCATAATTGTAAAGTTGCAGCTTCTCACAGTAAAACGAGTCGACAATAATATAGCTGTCTCAGTCTGAAAGTTCTTCAATTTGTCAAATGTCTATTATTATGGACCTGAAAAATTAAGTGTATACTCCCCTCCCTCGGCGACAAAAATGTGCTATTCAAGAGAATAGTATTGATAAAAATTAAAAAACTTTAATTACAGTACATACATACATAGAGAGTTATAATTTCAAAATTCAGAGATAAAAAACTAATCACAATCACAACAATAATAAGAATTTTAGACTACTATAATTCTCTAAGAGATGGAGATAATAAAAACTAATAACAAACAATTACTTTCACTTACTACTGAATTGTGTTTTTGACAAATAGATTATGATTTCAATACTAAATGAGATCCAAATTTGCTAAAAAAAAAACTAATCCCATCCGCATTATAGGTTTAAATCAAAGAAAAAATTTTCGAGATTCAAAATCTAATAAATAGAATTTAAAATCTATACAGATTAAAGTCCAAAAAAAATGTGATACTATAACCATATCTAAATATGAATTTATTAGAAAATCAAAAAGAAAAAAGAAAAATTTCTTATCTCGAAAAAGATCAGAGGGGATAAAAATTCTCAAAAAAGATCAGAGGAGATAAAAAAGGAGATGAAGAGGATTTGAGAGCGATAATAATAATTTTTTTGAGAAAGAAACAAAATGAAAATTAAAGTTTGTCGAGAGAAAAAGAAAGAAAAAATGTTTTTGAATCTAGCTAGGTAATAAAAAAATGTGTACTATTAATAATTAATAATTACATTATATTAGAAGTTAGATCACGTCCGGGTAAAAAAAAAAAAAAAGAAGTTAGAACTATATTGCAAAATATTTTAAAGTTTGACGACTCCAGCTTCCATTGAGGGGGCAGTCTTAGCTCATTTTTTAGCCCTTTTTGATTAAATTTAATCAAAAACCTTATTTTCTTTACATCTAATTGCCAAATATTGTTACGTGTCATACGTATACAACTCACGCACGCTCAAGTTTAATATTAAAAATCTTGTCGGCAAGTGAGAAACAAATTATAAAACAGTACTGAACTTGTCTGTACATGATCTCAAACGACAAGTTAAGATGGCGATTTTTAGCTTCACACGGTTTAGAACCACTCGTTAATTATAAAGAACTACGTGAAGAAAATTGTTTACCTCATTAAAAGCTAACTTTTTCATTTTTTAAATCAAATACAGTCCAGTCTTTTCACACCCCCCCCAAAAAAAAGAAAAGCAGTTGAGTCCATTTTTCTACAGATCTGTGATGTAAATTAATCTTAGGTTTAGTTTTTATATTAAATATCTCAGGCTTGAGGGATGTGTGTGTGAGTTTGGGAGGGTCAGGAGTTCTCAGGTTTGAAGGATGTGTGTGTGAGTTTGGGAGGGTCAGGAGTTCAAACTTTGATAGAGAGTGTGTATGTGTTATTTTCCTTAAAATTTGTAGTAAGTGATCATTAGTTAAGCTCACTTTTAAAAAAAATGTATAAACCCATTAATTGTCTTATTAATTTCCGTGTATATATAACAAAATTAAGTCTAGATTCTATCGTTAATGAAGTATAGTATTAATGATGTGTCGACCGCCACATTTTTTTTAATATTATATCAATATTTATATAATAGGTGGGGCTGACATCCCATTTCTCTCTCTTTCTCTTGAATCTCTCTTTATCTACTTGACAGAGCCAGAAAAAAAAAAACATATATATATAACATTCAACTGGCAAATCTCCGATGATGTCCTTTTCAGTATTATTGAGCCGTACCACCATTTGGAATCAGAATCCCAAGACTAGACGAGATTAGCGTCGCCGGTCTCGTGGCCTAAAATGCCTTTGTTCGCTGTCTGTGATACCGTGAAGTCGAGATTGTTTTTCCGATGCTGGTGAGTTTTCCAACAACGTTTCGTCGTGAAATCGATCAAGTTCGATCAGTCTCTTCACGATCTTTCACGTAGTATATATATATATATATATATATATATATATATATATATATATATATATATATATATATCACGCTTGATATTGTCTATTTTGTATTTTGCTATTTTGAAAAATTTTGAGTTATTTTATTTTTACATTGAAATTTTTAAATCCGATTAATAGATCGTAAAATAAACCTCATATTTAAGATGTGTTTGTAAAAACAAGAATTTTGATATATATATATATATATATATATATATATATATATATTGACTATATTTAGTGACAGGCATGAAAAAGGAAATCTGACGGTTTAGATTTCCTTGTTTTGCATGCCATGAGCCAAGGTTCGGTCTGAGTCCGAATTAGTCAAGTTATATGTTTAACTAGCATTTTTGGGTGCTCTGAATTCAATAGTGAAGTCTATTTCATGATCTGAAGCTCTGTTTAAAAAAATAAAATTTCGAACCTATCGATCAAAGGTGCAAAAATGATACCCAACCCTCTAAATGACACTCAAACAATGCTAAACATCCACGGTAGAACTGTAATGCTGTTTGGACACTCGATTGAGATAGAGGTTCAATACCCTGATTTTATACATGATTTAATTTAAAATTTGCATTATGGCCAGTTTGTGAAAAATCGTAAATTAAACAATATGTTAATGAATTGTTGGAAAATTTTGGATTATTCTAAAATTGGATTGTGTGACTTTTATACATATTTATAAAATCGTGATCTTGAGATGATTTAGTAGATTTCCTATCCAAGGTATAGTAACATCTAAAATAATATCAAGTGGAGTTTTAAAATATTGTTTGATTATGTTCTGCATAGTTATTTTATATATATATATATTTATATATATATATATATATCTTGTTATATGTTGTATATACTATAAGATCATATATGAGATACATATTAGGCATCACAGTATCGTAGTAGGCGGACTAGTACACCTTCCTTTGATGAGAGCTCGTAAACCCATGAGAGGTTATTCTGATTACTCCTACTCAGTAGGTGTAAACATTCAGTTGTCCCCCTAGTTCGGTAGACTTAGATATATGGGTGTCCCTTTGGTTCTCTAGGATAGATATCAGATAAAGAGTACTTAGTACACATAGTACAAGCTACTCTAGTTCGTGATAAGAGGGTGTGAACTCATAGGATAGGTTGATTTATGATATTACAATCTTGCGATTTCTGATTTTGATTTTGAATATGTGATTATTTTGGATACCAATTGTTTTATAAACTTGGTTTATAAATGAATTTTAGAAAAGGTATTAATCATGCAAGTTTGGTAAAAATTACATCCACTCAAAAAGGTAATTGAGTTTTTACTGAGCATTCACATGCTTATCCCATACTTCCTCCATTTTTAGGTATTGATCTAAATTGTGATAATTTTTCTGGTGACTTGACAAGCATGCTTAGCATGTGCTTGCAGTTCCAAATCCTCTTCAATGATTGGTTCATATTTTGTACCATATTTTCTTTTCTAAGTCAAATTTATTTATCTATTAGTAGTATATTTACTAAGTGGATGCATGTGAATCATTTTGCTATTAAATTTAGTATTTAGAAACACAAATGATTTTATATAGATTATTTGGACATTGGACCTAAGGATTTAATTTGACTCATATTTTTTTAAAATGTTATGAATTTAAAAATATTTCTAAATTAATTAATTAGAGTTTTTCTCCAAACTTTAAATGATGGGTTTTCTTGAAAAATTAAAATTAATGAAAAGTTTCTAAATAAATTAATTAAAATTCCTCTAAACTTTGAATGGAGTATTTTCTTGAAAATCTATGTTAATGAGAGATTTCCTTAATTTGAATTTTACTTATTTATGAGGAGAAAAATTTTTAAACCTCAAGTATTCAATTTTCTGAAATTTTGAAAAAATCACTGTTTATCACTATTTCAACTTCAAATTACTAAGAGTCATGACCTTGAATGTTTCGGTCGTGACAATTTTGGTATCAGAGTTTCGGGCTTCAGATGTGTCTGGGATCTTACCTGTGTGATTTTGTTGTTTAAAAAATGTTTGTCAAATACCTTATACATCACTTAGGAATTGGCTAAATATGATGTATTTACTTTGATTCATTTCGAATCTTTCGTTGACCTTCCTAGAGTGTAACCCTGATATTCTTGGAACGGTTATACCCTGAAATTCTAGTCTCGGTAGTGTCAGAGATGATATGAGACTGATAAATTCTACTCTTGTCAAAAATTCATCAGTTCAAATGAGCATTCATCCTTGTACTTCTGTGTCTATGATTGTGATAAGATATATGAACCTTATAGGTTCTAAAATAGTAATTTAATGTCTTGTATCTTGATTGCATGAATTAACATTATTTGCATTTCTGAGGTTGTAATTTGAATTTTTTGGGAATTATTTGTATATGACTATCCAATTTGAGTGTCTGGTAATATGTTATCATAAATTTGTATTATGCATTGGTAGGACTTTTGGATGGTCATCTCATATTGATTTTTCATTCATGGATTAATATAATGATATGGACTTGGTTACATGTTGAAATAGTTCTTTCCAGCCTCTTCAAGTTCTATTGTCATATGGAAATAATTGAATCAGTAGGATTTTGTTGGAATTAATGTTGTGTTATTTAGTTTTGAACTTTTAAAAATTTCAATACTTGACAGGTATTGTTTTGAACTATGTAAACCCTTGCATTTTATCATTACAACATATTTGCTTCTAAAGGGACTTTGAACTTTTTGTTAAAAAAAATTGAATATGGATTAGGTAAAAAGTAATTTATTTTTCAAGGAATATATGATTTAAGAAATCTTTAGGCGATTAGAGATTTGGGTTTATCAAATTACCCTATTATAAAGTTTGAATCTTAGTTTATACTAAATTAAGTTGTGGTACCAAATTAATCTTAATTTACATTTAGTGGTATTAGTTGGAAAACATTTTAGGTCAAGGTAATTTTATGAACTAAAAGTTCAAAGAATTTTTCCTAGTTTTGAAATTATGAAAGCCTTAAGAAATGATTAATTGGTTTGAAAATTTTAGAAAATTCTAAGTTGACAATTTTGATTTTGAATGAAGTATACATTTATATTTGACCAATGAATTATCTTTATTTTCAAAGAAACCATATACATCTTAATTGTAAGTAATGGTTAGATGTATGTGATTTGTAATTTTCAATGACTATATCCTATATAAAAAAAAAGAGTAACAGTACCATTTTGAGTCTGAAGTTTGTAAAATTCCCAGTACTATAAAATTTGAATAATTACTTTTCATAAAACCAATTGTGATATTAAGATCGTATTGCACATTTAGTGGTATTGAATTGAAAATAAAAGCTCTTTCTATCAAGTAAATTTTTTATAAACTTTAAGTTCTAAATAATATTCTAGTTTAAAAATTGGGTAGATGTTCTTGCTAATATTCTCCAACTTCTACTTATCCCTTGATTTTGGAAATTAAGGAATGCTTCTGTAAATTAATTTATAAATTGACTTAGAATGAAATATAAAATGTTTATGGAAAATTTATGTGGGTACTTTTGGAAAAAAGTTCGTATTTTTTTAAAGGACCATTGGTGTAATTTAATGTAGTATACATATAAATTCTTGGATATTTGTACATATATTTCTAAAAATCAAATGTATAATATCTTGTTACAAGAATTTTGCTAGGTAAAATTAGTTATGCTAACTTGTTTGGAACCTTGTATAAATTGAGAAATTTTATATTTTTTATATTTTGAAAACTTATTTTAGAAGTTTTGTGAAATCTTGTTATTATGACCCTATTTGTCTTATTGCTTGGATTTACCAATCCTTCTAAGCTTTTCATTATGTATGTAGCTTGTTTAATGATAAATATGTGATATTGTTGTTCATTTGATAATTGGATCCTTGGTAACCAATAAATGTTTTGTACAGTAGATAAGTGAATCAAGTGGTATTGACTTTGTATTGTTTATCCTAATTGGATATTTGGACACTTGTGTGACTAGTTTTAACTTAATTTTCTAAGTACTGGGAACTCCTAGTGTTAGAGGCTTGAGATGATATTTCATTTGAGATTTTGGAAAATATATATATTGGTTTTGAATACTTAAGTCTTGGAAAGACTTAGGTGATGCATAATGATATCTGTATCTTCTTTGAAATAAAATTTTAACTATACGATTTATGAAACTTGGTTTTCAAATAGACAAGAGCTATGAAATAATATGTTTGACAAGTTGAGTGAGATAAAAAGAAATTAAATTTATATTTGACACACTCTATTATTTTCTAAAATGCTCTATAGGATTTTCCTATTGTTAAAATAACTTTTAAAACCGTTTTTAACAAAATTGTTAGAATGTGGTATTTTAAAGTTATAAAACCTAAAAAAAAAAATCTCACTAGTATATTACCTAAAGTTTTTTATAGGGAAATTATTTGCGTAATGTGATTTGCCAATAAAAAGAAAGCATGTTTTTGAATCTCTTCGGGAGACATGTTTGAAAACTATAGAAAAGTTTTGAAATTTTCAGAAAATTTCTATTATGGTTAATAATGATTTAAAAGAAATTAACATATTTTATGTGCTTGATAGTTTAGTTAGCAAACTATATATCAAGTGAGGAAGTTCTTCTTGTCCTATTTACTTAGCTTAGTAAGTGGAATTGGTTTATTAGATGTCAAATTGATTGACTAATAATAACAAGATTTATTCTTGTCAATATTTTCCCTATTGATGTTAATATGTGAGTACTACTTGTGATACTTTTCTTGTATTGACCTTTGGGGATTTTTTTAAAGGCTTTAGTTATAATCTATTATGGATTAGAATCATCAATTAGTTCGTTAGTATTGAGTTCATTTTGTAACTTATTACTTGATTTATGATGAATCCAAACATCATATCGGTGGTATAAATGATGGCATATGGATCAGTTTACTTATGAGTTTATATTGAGAGTTGTTGGGCTCTTGTTATTATATTTTTAAAAAGAATACTTGAAGTTCAAGTTTGGTTTACCTTTCACCAAGGTCAGACCTTATTATAAACTAGTATAGTATTCCTACATGCCCCTAATTTTTTATCGTATGTTTTCAAAAAAAAAAATATTTTCAAAACGATTTTTGATTAAAAAATAATGAAAACGAAATAAGGTTACATGGGAGACAGGTATTGCTACAGAAACAACCTATTCTGTTGAAACCTTATTTTTGGATTATTGTAATCTTGTTAATAATTTTATTTGTTTATTGGGTATTAAGTCATTTCTATACGACTTTCCCTTGTACCAAAGATTTAGAAAATCTTTGGAGTTAAGTGATGATTTAGGATTATTGTTATAATTGATAACTCTATAAAAATAGAGTTATTTAGTATGTTTTTGAGTCTTGGGATAGCTATTTTAAAGGATCAATTTGTCTAGTTTAAGTGTCTTTCTTTATTTTATTTTTGTTCGTAGTGTTTCCGATGATTACAATTCAATATAGTCAATATCTATTTTATTTTTCTTTTTATTTCTAGAAGGAATGCTGAATGTAAGTAAAAGCTAGAAGTAACTTTGCTGCAGCAACGCGCTGGAGCAATACTAAACAGCAGAATTCTTTTTCCAGCTGGCATCTTTTATACACAGCTGGTGCTGACAGCTAATATTAAATACCAGTTAAGGGAAAATGAAGCAAAAGTGGTCCTCACTCCATATTTGGCTAACCCGTGTGTTAGGGTATCTTACCAATTCTGATATAAAAGGAAAATGTACTGTAGAGAAGAGGGGGGGGGGGACGGCTGAGTAGAGAGAAAAACAGAAAAGAAGAGAAAAGAGAAGAAGATAATACAGAGAAGAGAGGATGAAGGAGAGCAAGTACTAGCAGCAGGGAGCTCGATTTACCATTATCCAGCTAGATTTTTCCTTACTTTCTTAAATCTTCTTTGTATTTAATTTCTTTTTCTTATCTTGAACTTTGTGTAATCTATGAATTACTTTGGGTTGCTGATTTTTGAACCCCTGAACATGAGCTAAGTTTTTNAATGATACATAGTAATGATCTAGGAATATGTCGTTACCATGTATAACCCATTGAAAATCGATGCTATAAAGGAAGTATTGAGAACTGGATCAGTATAGGAATATGTTAAATCTGGTTTACAGAACTTTAAATATAATAAATTCGGAAGATTATTATGTACTGATGGAATTTTCTGTTACTGGAATGAATATTGCTATAAGCATTGCTGCAGCAATTGTACCCAGATTTGCAATCGAGGAGGATTCAATCATCCCAGCTTAATATATCTATCCATTTACAATCTCTTGTTTAGGTCATATTGTTTTATGTTTGGAATTTATATTTATTTTATTTTATTTTGTATCTGTCAATTCTTATAATTTCTTAATTCAGCTTATTTGACATTAGTTTTATCCAACTAATTTTGTTAATCAATCTCTGTGGAGACGATACTCAACTCATTACTATATTACTTGTTCGGCACGTGCACTTGCATAGCAATTATAAAAATTACACCAACAAGTTTTTGGCACCGTTGCCGGGGATTGAGAGAATTAAAATTATTTGTAGAAAACTAATTTGCTTTTCTTTCCAGTGGTTGTGCTTGCAAGAACTTATACTCTTTATATGAATAATCAGTAAGAACAAGATCTGGTGCCCTTAGATCCTGAGATTGAAAGAACATTTCGAGCAAAGAGAAGGGAACAACAACAAGGTTTAGCTGGTTTAAGAGGAATGACTGATGCTATGATGCTGCAGCAATGGCAGATGACAGGGACAGAGTAATCAGAGAGTATGCTATTCCTATCCTCAATGGGCTTAATTGCTATGTTAGGCCCGAAATCCTTGCATTGTTAGGCCTGAAATTCAAGCACCTCAGTTTGAGTTGAAGCCGGTGATGTTTCAAATGCTCCAAACTGTGGGACAATTTAGTGGGGTACCAACAGAGGATCTACATCTTCACCTCCGGTTGTTCATAGAAGTGTGTGATTCATTCAAACTGCAAGGAGTCACAGATGAAGCTTTAAGACTAAAACTATTCCCATACTCTTTACGAGATAGAGCAAGAGCATGGTTGAACTCAATACCCCCAGATTCGGTGGCCACATGGAATAACTTAGCGGAGAAATTTTTGATGAAATATTTCCCACCAACTAAAAATGCTAAGCTCCGAAATGATATTACTTCTTTTCAGTAGTTGGATGGAGAATCTTTATATGAGTCATGGGAGCGCTTCAAGGAATTGCTAAGAAAATGTCCACACCACGGAATCCCTCATTGGATCCTAATGGAGACATTTTATAATGGCCTCAATGCTCATACTTGGTCAATGGTGGATGCTTCGGCTAATGGTGCTATTCTTGCAAAGTCCTATAATGATGCTTATGAGATTTTGGAGCGAATGGCCAACAGTAACTATCAATGGCCGACTGAAAGAGTTGCTGCAGGGAGGCGTGTTGCTAGAATTTATGATGTTGATGCAGTTACAGCCTTGACAGCTCAAGTTTCATCGCTGTCCAATATCCTAAAATCTATGAATATGGCTGCTGGAGCAACTGTAGATCAATCTGCTGCAATATCTTGTGTTTATTGTGGTGAGGGGCATTCATTTGATAGCTGCCCATCTAACCCTGCTTCAGTATGCTACGTGGGGAACTATAACAAGAACAACAATCCATTTTCAAACACGTATAACCAAGGATGGAGGCATCATCCTAATTTTTCATGGAACAACCAAGGAGCTACTTCAGATACAACTCCAAATAGACCAACCTATCCATCTGGTTTCCAACATCATTTACCACAGCAACAATAGTATCAGAAACAGCAATATCCAGAGCGATCCAACTCTATGGAAGCTTTATTGAAGGAGTATATGGCGAAAAATGACAGTATAATTCAGAATCAGTCCGCAATGATTCAAAACCAAGCAGCCTCACTTAGAAACTTGGAGAATCAAATGGGACAGTTAGCTAATGCCTTGAATAGCAGGCCCCAGGGTTCTTTGCCAAGTGATATAGAAAATCCAAGATGTGAGAGTAAAGAGCATTGCAAAGTGATCTCATTAAGGAGTGAGAAAGAGTTGAAAGGGCCTGAGCTAAGGTTTAAACAATCAGGGGAGCCCTCTTCAATCCAAGAAGAAAAGGATAAGGAAGATAGAGTAGAAAATATAACAAAGCGAACTGCTGAAATAGAGAAGTCTGCTACAGCAAGACTGCCCAGAAAAGCAGAATAATAGACCACCGCCACCTTTTCCTCAACGATTCCACACGCAGCAGCAAGACAAGCAATTCAACAAATTTTTGCAGGTTTTAAAGCAGCTACATATTAATATACCACTCGTGGAAGCTTTAGAACAGATGCCAAAGTATGTCAAATTCATGAAGGACATCCTCTCCAAGAAAAGAAGATTGGGAGAGTTTGAAACAGTGGCACTGACCAAAGAGTACAGCTCCATCTTGTAGAGTAAAATCCCTCCTAAACTTCAAGACCCTGGAAGCTTTACAATACCATGTTCTATTGGTGATACCTATTGCGGAAAAGCCTTGTGTAATCTAGGAGCAAGCATAAACTTGATGCCCATGTTAGTTTTCAGAAAGCTAGAAATTGGAGAAGCAAGACCAACTGCAGTTACTCTTCAGCTTGCAGATAGATCTTTTGCTCACCCTGAAGGAAAAATCGAAAATGTTTTATTTCGGGTGGACAAGTTCATATTCCCCGTGGATTTTATTGTGTTGGATTATGAGGTTGAAAAGGAAGTGCCTATAATCTTAGGCAGGCTGTTTCTTGCTACTGGAAGGACATTGATTGATGCGCAGAAAGGAGAACTCACTATGCGAGTTGATGATGAGCAAGTTACTTTCGATGTGTTCAAGACTATGCGATTTCCGGATGAAATAGAAGAGTGCTCAGCCATCAATGTGTTAGATTCACTTGTGCTGGAGCAATTCTAGGAAACTTATGATAACAACCTGATTTTAGTATCCACCAAGGCCGATTTTGATGAAGAAATTGAAGAAGAGAGCTATGTACCATGGGTGGACACAAAGTATTCACTTGCTAGACTAGGGAAGCAATTTGAATCTCTTGAATTATTGGAGAGGGATTTCAAACCTTCTAACCTATTAGTTGAAGAACCCCCAGTTGTGGAGTTGAAACCACTGCCCTTTCACTTGAAATATGCATATTTGGGTGACTCAAACACATTACCAGTAATTATTTCTTCAGCTTTGAGTTTGGGGCAAGAGCAGCAATTAGTTGTAGCACTTCGAAAGTTTAAGAAGGCTATAGGATGGACCATTGCCGATATCAAGGGAATCAGCTCTACAATCTTTATGCATAAGATTCTGCTGGAAGATTGCTTCAGCAATTCTATGGAGCAGCAGCGAAGACTGAACCCAATTATGAAGGAAGTTATGAAGAAAGAGGTGATCAAGTGGTTGGATGCAGGAATAATTTATCCAATTTCAGACAGCTCTTGGGTTAGCCCAGTTCAGTGTGTGCCTAAAAAGGGAGGCGTAATAGTGGTAGCTAATGACAATAATGAATTAATTCCCACAAGAACAGTAACTGGCTGGAGGGTGTGCATGGACTATAAGAAGCTCAATAAGGCTACAAGAAAAGATCATTTCTTACTACCGTTCATTGACCAAATGCTTGACAAACTTGCTGGCAAGGAATATTTCTGCTTCTTGAATGGATACTTAGGTTACAACCAGTTGTTATAGCACCAGAGGATCAGGAGAAGACAACTTTCACCTGCCCTTATGGAACTTTTGCCTTCAGAAGAATGCCATTTGGTCTCTGCAATGCTCCAGCAACATTCCAGCGATGCATGATGTCTATTTTCAGCGATATGGTGGAAAAAACCCTTGAAGTTTTTATGGATGACTTTTCTGTATTTGGGGAATTCTATTATGATTGCTTGCTGAATTTAGAAAAGGTGTTAGAGCGATGTGAAGAAACTAACCTGGTCCTAAATTGGGAAAAATGCCACTTTATGGTGCAAGAAGGTATTGTATTGGGTCATAGAGTTTCCAAACACGGCATTGAAGTGGACAAGGCGAAAACTGAAGTTATTGAGAAGTTGCCACCACCAACTTCAGTCAAGGGTATTAGAAGTTTTTTAGGACATGCAGGTTTTTACAGGAGATTCATAAAGGATTTTTCAAAAATTTCCAAGCCATTATGTACTTTGCTGGAGAAAAACAGATCTTTTGAATTCAATGAAGAGTGTATGCAAGCATTCTTGGAGTTGAAGTGAAGACTCGTTTTTGCCCCAATTATAGTAGCTCCGAATTGGTCTTTACCATTTGAGCTGATGTGTGATGCAAGTGATCATCCAGTTGGAGTTGTATTGGGACAGAGAAAAGAGAAGTTGTTCCATTCTATTTACTATAGCAGTAGGACTTTATCTGATGCTCAACTGAACTACACCACTACTGAGAAGGAGCTCCTAGTTGTTGTTTTCGCCTTTGATAAATTTAGATCATATCTTGTAGGAACAAAGGTCACTGTTTATACAGATCACTCAGTAATCAAGTATCTTATTGCAAAGAAGGATGCTAAACCGTGATTGATTAGATGGATACTGTTACTGCAAGAGTTTGATTTGGAGATTAAAGATAGGAAGGGTTCTGAGAATCAAGTTGCAGATCACTTATCAAGAATGGAAGCAGGATTTGCAAAGGAGATCAAAGATCCCATTCGAGAAACATTCCCAGATGAACTGATTTTAGTTATACAGCAGGTGACTACTCTATGGTACGCAGACCTTGCTAATTATTTGGTGAGTAGATTACTTCCACCTGAGATGAACAGCCAGCAGCGAAAGAAATTTTTCCATGATATAAAAGCGTACTATTGGGATGAACCTTACCTTTACAAGCAATGTGCATATCAGATTTTGCGTAGGTGTGTTCCTAGTGAAGAAATTCATAGCATCCTACATCATTGCCATTCATCTCCTTATGGGGGACATTTTGGAGGTTTTCGAACAGCTGCTAAGGTCTTGCAATCAGGTTATTATTGGCCAACCATCTTCAAAGATGCTCATGAATTTGTCAAGACTTGTGATAGGTGCCAAAGAACTGGGAACATCTTGCAAAGACATGAAATGCCCTTAAACAACTTTCTAGAAGTTGAGTTATTTGATGTGTGGGGCATAGATTTTATGGGACCATTTCCTCCATCTTTTGAGAATCTTTACATCTTGGTAGCTGTAGACTATGTGTCTAAATAGGTGGAAGCTTCAGCATTTCCTACAAATGATTCCAAAGTAGTGGTGAAGTTCTTGCATAAGAATATTTTCACATATTATGGCACTCCAAGAGCCATCATTAGTGATGAAGGAACACACTTTTGTAGCAAGCAGTTTGAGAATCTTTTGGCCAAATATGGGGTAAGGCACAAGATAGCTACATCATACCATCCGCAGACAAGTGACCAAGCAGAAATTTCTAATAGAGAGATCAAAAGAATTTTGGAGAAGGTTGTAAATCCAACTAGAAAAGATTGGTCGACAAGGCTTGATGATACTTTTTGGGCTTACAGAACAGCCTTCAAAACACTGTTGGGGATGTCTCCATATAGGCTAGTCTTTGGGAAAGCATGTCACTTACCGGTAGAGCTGGAGCACCGAGCATATAGGGCGATGAAAAAGCTTAACATGGACCTTCAAGCTGCTGAGGAAACACGGCTGCTGCAACTAAATGAGCTGGAAGAATTTCAAATGTGTGCTTATGAGAGTGCTAAGTTATACAAAGATAAAACAAAAATTTGGCATGACAGAAAAATCCAACAAAGGAGCTTTGAACCTGGATAGCAAGTGTTGTTGTTTAACTCCAGATTGAAGTTGTTTCCTGGTAAACTAAAGTCCATATGGTCAGGTCCATTCAAAGTTGCTAAGGTGTACCCATATGGTGCTATTGATTTGCTGGAAGAAAACTCAGGTCGCCAATTTAAGGTCAATGGCCAGAGATTGAAACATTATTGGAGAGCTGAATTTGACAGAGAGAAGACCTCGATCACTTTTTAGGAGCCATGATTGAGCTAGCAGTCAGGCTGACGACTCTAAACTAAGCGCTCAGTGGGAGGCAACCCACTATAGATTCCTTCTCTCCATTTCTTTTAATTCTTTTCTTCTTTTAATTTCACTATATCCTTCTTTCATAAAAAAAAAAAAGGAGGCTCAGGAAGAACAATGAGGTGTTAAATTTAACTTTTTAATTATGACTAATTCTGATGTAGGGAAATGTGCCTAATAGTGGAGACAAGAGTAAAAGCAGGAGTTCAGAAAGGATTTCTAGTATTCCAATGCAGAATGACAGATTCCCAGGAAATGACAGATTGCTACAGCAACAGAATTAGTGTTATATATTTGCTACAGCAACAGACCCAGTTTCAAAAAAAAAAAATATATATATATATAAAATAAAATAAATAAATAAATATATATATATATGAGTTGCAGTTTTTGGGCAGAAGTTATGACATGTGTGGGAATGGAGCCTTCCACGAAGCCACTATCAGCCCACAATACAATTAAAAAAAAAAAAAGAAAGAGAGAAAGTGGGGTAACTGTCTATTTCTCCTTTTTAAACCCTAGCCCACACGATCTCCTTCAACAGCAACTACACTTCAGACGGCTGCTAGAAATTCCAGCTTAAGTTTGGGGGAAAAATGGGAATCAAGAGAGTTGCTCGTAAAGCCTCCAAAGCAGCCAAATTCAAATCTGAAGCAGCCGAAACAAGGTATGAAGAAAATATTCAAAATCGGCCTCTAAGTGCCGAAAAAGGGTTCTTGTGGGACAGTAGTAAGCCACTAGGGCAGCCACCATTCATTGCAGATGTCATCATCCAACACAACTGGCAGCTGTTTTGCGCTCATCCGGAGGACTCGATTGTGCCTCTGGTTCGCGAATTCTACGCCAACATGACTAAATCAGACGATGACACTGTGTACGTTAGAGGAGTTCAGGTGCCCTTGAGCGCGGAAGCCATAAATACCATCTATGGTTTGGGGGATCCGGTAGATGAGCACTCTGAATTCGTCGAAGCCATCACGGAACCTGAACTAGCCACGGTGCTAGAGACAGTTGCTATAGCAGGAGCTGAATGGAATGTCTCATCCCAGGGTGCCTACACATGTCTTCGGAGCTCACTGAACCCACCTGCAAAAGTTTGGTACCATTTTCTAAAATCTCGTTTGCTACCTACCGCATATGGCAAAACAGTTTCTAAGGAGCGTGTGTTGCTGTTGTACTCTATGTTGACTGGTAAATCTATCAATGTGGGTCGGATTATTCATAGGGAAATCTGTGCATGTGCTGCAAGGAAATCAGGGGCTCTATTTTTCCCATCTCTAATTACTAGGATGTGTCGCAACGCACGTGCTCCTTACCTGGTAAATGAAGAAAAGCTGCACAACACGGGCAAAATAGATGCCATGGCTGTGGCACGAATTGCCCAAGAAGGACCAGCCGAGCATTCCCATCGACCCTCATCAAGCAAACCTGTGGCAGCATCCAACAGCAGCACTAGTGAGACCTTGCAGCGGCTTAAATCCCTGGAGCAGCGCATAAGTTAACATGAGGTTCAGCAGTACCAGATGATGACAATGCTGCAGCAAATTCATCAGCAGCAGCAACAATTCTGGGCATATGCAAAGGAACGGGACAATGCCTTAAAGAAGTCCCTGCAGAAGAATTTCATCAAACCCATTCCAAGATTCCTTGCATTTCCAGAAGAAATACTCCAGGATTTGGACGATGAGCACATGGAAGAATCTGATGAAGATGGATCTAATGGAGCTGCAGCGTAATTATAACAGGGAGTTTTCACCTCTTTACCCTCTCTTTTTATTTCCTTATTTGTTCCTTTATTTTGTGTTGCAGTGGGGACACTGTTTGTTTTTAAGTTTGGAGATATTTTATCTAATTTACTTCTTTTTATGTGTTTTATGAAGTTGTTTGTTAATATCTGTTTTTGTTATATTACTCTGGTGTGCTACAGTATTATGATCGAGTTTCATTAAACTCTTACTGCTTTAAAATTTTCAGCTTATGAGATGAATTGCCGTGAATTGAATATTGGGGATATTTGTTTTAGCTTGCTGTTATATGTGAAATTTCCAGTTTCTCTATGCACTAGAGCTATGGATTAGAGGCCTTTAGGAAAACTTAAGAAATCTTGAATAATTGTGAGAGCTTAAGGGATAGAAATGAATTTTGTGAATCTTTCGAAGTAAAATGTAGAAGACTAAACATGGAGGACTAGTGTAGGCATGATACATTGAAAGTAAAGATGAGCTTAAGTTTAGGGGAGTGAAAGAAAAAAAAAAGAAAAAGAAAAAGAAAAGAATACTCCACTATTTTGAATTACTTAGTAACCAGGTGTAACATGAGCTCCATGTATATCTTTGCGTCAAACAGTAGTTTGGAATATGAGTATGCCTCGACAACTCTGAAAGTGACTTTGCTAAGTAACCGGGTGTCTTCATCACCAATGTTGGCATTCGCGTAAAAAGGCATTGTGACATTTGAGTTTAAAAAAAAAAAAACAAGTAATAATAAAATCATCCCCCAAATTAAGCTTAGTAGTGCAAGTTTGTTAAAGCCTTATAAGTCTGAAGTGTTTTGTTGACTTGCATTAGTAGAGAAGGATTTACAAGATCAGCTTTTGAAACCAGAAAATTAGGCCCAATGATCATATTTTAAGAAGACTTGAGTAATTCAGAGAATTCTAACCGTAGTTTCCACACACACACTCAAAGGAAAATCACATATAAAAGTAAGTTTGAAATGAATTGAACTAGTGTTTGAGGAAGGGTGATTCTAATCAGAGGATGAAGATTGAAAGTGGAACAACGAACTAAGGAATGATTTTCTTTCTATCAGTAAACCAAAGCTCTGTTGTGTCTATGTCATTATTGTCACTCGGGGACGAGTAACAATTCAAGTTTGGGGGTGTGATAACTCTATAAAAATAGAGTTATTTGGTATGTTTTTGAGTCTTGGAATAACTATTTTAAAGGATCAATTTGTCTAGTTTAAGTGTCTTTCTTTATTTTATTTTTGTTCGTAGTGTTTCCGATGATTACAATTCAATATAGTCAAT